>VYZM01006910.1:229675-264800 GCA_013398915.1 Dromas ardeola
TTTTGTGCAGTCGTAAATGTCAGTGGCAGAAACCAATCTTATTTTCATTAACTACAGTTTTATTGTAGTTCTCCAGCCAGGCTATGAATTTCATCCACCCTGAACTTTCCTGAGTGAACTCTTAATTCTTGATATTGATGTGATTCCATTTTCACTTTCTACTTTCCCACTATTGTTTGGTTTAAACCAGAATGTGGTGACTTAGAAATAACCTTTTTCCTCTCTGCAGGGACAGCTTTTCTGATCCTGAGCTTATTTTGTTTTATCTTGTGTAAATTCTGTCATGTGAGTAACATCAGTGTAAAATAAATGGCTTAAGTGCAACATAAAAGGATTTCATTGTCCTATTCAGAACTTCAGCCAAATATTAAAGCTGCTGATCCACTAAGAACATAAATATATTATTTTTAAATTGGTGTCAAGCAAACACTAGTTTTATTATTCATTGTATGTGTGTTAAGTGTCTGTTACAGACTTAATTTATGACACAGGTGCAAGATAGCCTGGAACAATGTGCTTTGCAAATAATGATTATGAAAAAGCCATGGTTTTCTGTTTGTTATTGCTCTTATTAATAAATAAACAAGCCCTCAGAACAGTGGAAAGCAAAACAAAGCAGCACATGATGATTCATTGCCGGCTGGGAAACATTTAACAAGAAAAACCTGTAAAACAACAAGCAAAGCCAGAGACTAACTGCAAGGGAGCCGAAAGAATCTGCACCACCCAGGAAAGGACCACATGAACCTACTAACTATAAGGCTCAACAGCAATCTGTAGGCATTATCCTGAAGATAGGATGGATACAAGAGCTCTCTGTGATACATGATGAACCTCAGGACTTAAGTTTTTAAGACTGAATTCTTCTCTTGTCAGCATCAATAACAAAAATCAAATTGCAGGAAGGCAGTGACAAAAAATCAGGACCTGCCGTAAGCTTCCTAATGGTTTAGGGTACGTCAGAATGCAACTATTCAGAAAGGCTTCTTGCCCCCCAGGTCATAGGTTTTTTTGATCTTGGGTCCTTGTTTTGTTTTTCTGCATAAGTTCTGCCATATAAATGTCACCACCACAGTGTAAATGACCTAAATGTGAGACGGAATGCTTTTATGGGCATCCATAATAATTACTCTTCTATTTTCACTTGAATTACGCTACCGCCTAGTAGCGGTTACCATAAGGGAAAATCAATTCTGGTGTTCAGCTTCCATTTCATTTCAGGAAAGTCATATTTATAATCTATTTTTAGTATTTCTTTTCTTTATTATTTGTGTTTAGTACTTTCAAATATTTGTGCTCTTTAGAAATCTTCATAGGAATGATTTTCTCCTGTGAAAAGCCCAACTTGCCTTAGTAAGAATGCCTGCTACAAAACAGTGCAACGAGAGAGACCTGCAGGCCACTTGGAGCTCCTCCAGGGGAATCCATGCCAATTAGATTATTGTCAAGCTTAATTCGCATTCCAGTTTGTTAGATTACATTTTCCTAAAAGCACTTTTGTGGGGTTTCTACCTTTTCTCCTAAATCCTGGGTTATTCTGTTCTGTATCTTCAGTGCATTTTTCTCTTTCGTGTTAGTTGTTGCCCATAAGAAAAAAAGTTGCTTAACTGTACATTCTCCAGCTCACTAAAGAGAGAACATCACTATCCATCAGCAGGCTTTAGGGTTTCCATATTAAAGCTAACATAGCCTCTGCTTCAGATAAAGAGAAAATTGACATCTTTCTTCTGCTTTCTACTCGTAATTCTTTAGGGTGCAAGGCAGAACTGGCATTGATGTGCCTCAAAGGTAGCCATATGCCACTTTCAAAAACACCAGAATTAGATTTCCACTCAAACCGGTGGGTTAAAAGTTGTACACTAATAATTTAAAGACAGATATAGCAATTTATTTTATGAACTCATAAAACGTGACGTTCTGACAAACTCAGATGCTACAGAAATATGCTGAGTACAGCTCACTGGGAATTTTCAGGTGAAACAGAGTTAACTGGAAAACTTGGAATTATCGAACCTGAAATGCCTTCTAAAAATATCTAAGTTGCCATTGATGTTTAACAAAATATGGACAGTTCCCAGAAAATTAACCTAATAGTCTTTGGGCTTTCCAAGTCTGCTTTTCCAGGGCAGCCCCTGCTGTATAGAATATTGTAGGTTTTCGCTTTTGTGATACCAAACTGTGGGGGCATTGGAAATTTGCACCATGTTTACTAAAGAACCCTAAACCTTAATTCCTAATCTCAAGGACTTCGAGAACTCAGGTTTAAAGTTTCAGAAACTATGTCATCTGCACATCAGTAAACACTTTCATTTCAAATAACTAAACAAGAAAAGGTTTCAAAAAGCTTTCAAAAAATCTACTGTTTGCTTCAGATACAGCTCAAATACCAACTCCCCAGGTTTCCCATAGAACAGAAATTCCAGCTTTGGACCACTGTAGCTCAGGTATCTTGATAATGTGTACTTTACTGATACTGCCTCAATAAATGCATCGGTCCTTCTTTGTTATGCTTTTTCTCTCCAAACATTTTAAAAAATTATTTTGAGCTGCTCTTTTTCCATTAACAACCACTATAGAGTGACCGAAAAATATTTGCTGTCCTTGCTTGACCTATTGTGAAAAAAACATTTTCTTTTCGCAAGTGCTTTCAATTAGCTGGGTGTTTGAAGGTCAAGGAAGGACATGTTCCCTCTGCAAGCAAAGCCAGCCTGCGCATCACAGATACCACTTTCCTATTATCTTCTGGTACAAGTGGGAGGATGCATTTTTCGTCTTTTACAGGAGGCATAACCAGCTCATTCTATAAGCACCTTTTTGAGGAGACCTGAAAAGTTATATTAACTCCTTGTCTGTGGAGGGACATTTTTTATACGCCAAACAGAATACTTCTCTCAGATGGCTGCCAATTAAGGCCTTATAATATGTAAGTAATCTCTTTTTCCTCTACACATACAGTCAACACACTGCCAAAATAGACTTTTCCACATGATTCTCAAAAACTATTTTCAGATAGACTTCAATTACTTGGGTGTTATTAACAATTTCATATTTTCTTTTCTTCGATAATTCCTTGCCTTTCACTTTTGAAGCAATGTGCTGTAGGGACAGGAACACAAATTTCCAACCTGCGGGTAGTTTTCTGCTTGTCTACTTATACAGTACTTTTGTCATCAGGTGCAGTTCCCTGAGAAGCCTGAACTGTCACAGCAGAGTATTTGATTAGCTAAGGAAAGAATCAGATTCCACACTGGGCAGACCCATAACAACAACAATAAAAAACCTCACCTCTCTCACCTTTGTCCCTGAACTCTCTAAGGAAGCATTAAGCATCAAATGGAGAGAGCAGTCACTCGAATAGCTAATAATTGTCATTATAACTGGAAACTAAAATTTCCTGAGGTACTCTCCGCTTCAGGTAAAATCACCGAGTTACAGTTTCCAGCAAGAGAAACAGGACTTCTAAGGCTCCAGTGCTGTATCAAACATATAGCTGTGCTGTTAAGACAAGTTTCTTGCTGTTTCAACAGTTCCTTTCCATTCATTTTAAAATCAAGTGTTAAAAGCCTGAAAGCAAAAAACCGCACATCTACCCCAAAGATAATTATTTTCAAACTTCCAGTTCAGCAAAAATTTCAAAACTGATTTGTTCTTGCTCAAAATGAGATTGTCTCCACCCCCACCCCAGGATTTACATTATCAGTGAACTTAAAATGCAGTTATTTATTTTTGCCTTTACTTCTGCAGATGATGATAACTAAAATTTAAACTACAAATAATTCAAGATTAGACTAAAATCTGTTTATGGAAAGTCGAGCCAACCTAAGGAGAAAAAAAAAAAAAAAAAGAAAATTCAAAGCAAAATCAAAACAGGCTGCCCAGCTGGAGCTGAAATCCTTTCTTACTTCTTATTCTCCTACTTATTTTCTGTCTACTCCATTTCACACCGCACTCCATTTCACAAGTGAAGGAAACAACCAGCTCCCAAATTAAGTTTCCTTAAGGAAGGCCATTAACAACTGGATCAACTTCCATCAAATTATCTCAACTCAGACTCGATGGCTCCTTTCCCCACACAGCGGGTTTTGTCACTGGGATCTGGATATGCCTGTGTCCAGGATGTAAAGGACTTTGAACCCTGGGTGGTCTTTGGCTACGATTTTAATTTGCTTCCTAGCCAAAAGGTTTCTAGTCAATTGTGATAACCCTCCAAAAGAAGAGCCACAGGAGTAGGTAGCAGGCACGGCAATAAGCCTCTGGGGAGGGAGACACTTCTACTCCAAGAGGAGAGAAGCAAGGAAAACCAGGCGAGAAGCTATAAAGCCAAAATTCATGAGGGAACTTTGTGTGTGTTAAAAAAAAAGCGCAGCAGACCTGGTAATTGCAGAGAATGGCAAGAAGCAGGCAGAAGCCCCGAAACAGGAATGGCAACAACAAAATATTCTGCCGGGGAATAACGAAAGGTTTTGACAGTTAAAAAGTCTCCAGGATTTTTGACAGGACCTGACAGCAAGGCACAAATGAACTGTGTATATGCATTGTCTGTGACAATCCATACCTCCAAAAGCTTCCGTTTTAATAGAGAGGGTACATAAATTGCCAAAGAAGCAGCAGCACAGGCAGAAAAAACAACTTGCAAGTAACAGATACCCAGCAGACCGGCGATGAAACCAAACACAGGCATGAGATCTCCCGAGCCTCGGGCCAGCTCCCCTCCAACAGCCCACACTGACTCTCCAACTTTGCTAAACACTGAAACATGCCGGCTTGCTCTCAGCCCACCTTGGTACCCGTGTACATCCTGTGTTTTGTTGAGCGACTGGCTGTCCACCAACACCCACAGCCCCGTCCCCTGCTCGTTTGCACTATTCAAGCCATTCAAACGCACAAGAATTACACGATCCATCTGAAAAGCGCACCAGCCCCCACCTCTGAGTTGCAGGTGACACTCAAGGTCGAAGCTGTCACCTTGTTATCTTACTCAATTACGGTAAGGAAAGGATGCAACATCTTTCTACTGCTCTTCAGGCAATTTGCACATTTCCTGAAGGCAATTTTGACTGCTAGTAACACCCAATCCCTGCCATGGTGCAAGCAGCAAAGCATAATTAAAAAAAAAGGCAAAAGCAGACAAACGACAAAAGCACGTGCCTAGAAAGACAATAATGTTTTTAGTGTCTCTATCAATATATGGATAATGGGAAAATAGTTAGAGCTACACAGTGATAAGAAACCTTGAGATAAAACAAGGGTATTTAACAAGGTCCGATATATCTAGGCATTGGGATTGTTTTCTTTAATATTACATAATTTGTAAGATGACAGTATCCTCTTTCATAGGGTGCATGGTTTTGACGAAGGGGGATAGGAAAAACATTTACAGAAACTCACGTAAGGACTAGCTGCAGTGCAAAAACTGGTGACATCACATTTGTAGTGTGACCTCAAACTTATTTTTCTTTTGTAAATGAAGACTGAGTTCACTAAAGTTATAAAGCCATCACTGAAGACTCAGCCTGACACAAACACCTTGCACTATGTTACATTCAGGTAGCACCTAATGGCCTCTCTTTGACACAACAGAAGAAAACTTGCACACGTTTCATAGGTCAGAAGAGAATTTATGCTTCCTAACACAAGTTTCAAGTCTCGGCTTTCTCTTGGCTGCTGTTAGCATTCTGCCCTCTTCACAACCTCCAGTCCGCCGATCCTTAGAAGCCATCATGCACTGCATTACTGCAGTCATCTGCAGTCTAAACCGCATCCATGCGATCTGTATTTACACAACTGAAAACTCATTTTCGCAAGAAGCCCTTGCTTCTTTTGTAGTAGAGGGATGATGCTGAGGTTCAAGGAAGTCGTACATTTCTGTCATGTCCCTTAAGAGGCTTATAAACTTCAACGAAAGAACAAAAACAACAACCATGTTTTCTCTATGACTTTTCCTCCCTTTAGTACTCTCCCCGTTGCCACTCCCTTATTACAGTTTTATCATATTTTACATTTCCTTCTATATGTATCCTTATACATTTTTCACATCCAAATACTGCCCAATATCTTTTGAATAGTAGACTCTACCAAGAGGAATAATTCTAAGCTCGCTCATGCATCCCTAGCAAATGACTTGTAATAGCAGTTTGTAATAATGCTGTGTACCGAAGCATTTTTGAGTGGTTTTCTAAAGGAACTTGTCTATTTTACCCCCTTTTTTCATCTCTGATTTTCATAGGAAATCCTGGATACGAAGATTCTCATTTAAGTGTCTGCCACTTATTGTAAGCTCTCTGAAGTACAAAGCAATTACTGCAAATGCCTCTAACAATTTTGCTTACCTTTAAGCTGCTCCTGAAGTTCTACTTCCAGTTACCAAGAGAACCACCACAAAATCACTATGTGAACTATAAATGCACAGTAGATGGAGCATCACGGCATAATGAGGAGCATCCAGAAAATATATCCAAGTTAGTGTCTGAATGAAATAAGCCCTGAAACAGAGTTGTGATGTCCTCTTCCCCTTTTGCTGCCTTGTGTAATTATTCAGAGAAACTCAGATACAGAGAAATTAAAACCAGGTAAGAAACCTGAGCCTGCATACGTACAGAGATTTGTGTATAGTGACAGCTGAGAAATAGAAATCAGGTAGCTGAATCCAGTACCTATCTACAGTACACAATGAACAGGAAAATTTCTTGCAATAGGCTAAGGATGCAGTGGAAACAGTATCTTTAGTAGACTACCAAATGGACTTTAAAAGAATGTGATCTATACTTCATATTTGGAGCCTCTCCAGCTCTCTGAGTCTGAAGCTTGTCTCCTGCTGACTATCCAAAACGTCGTCATGCTTCCAGAGAAGCAGAGGCGGGTTTGGATGCAGGCCATTAAGCGGTATGCATAGTTTGGTACCCTTTGAAAGGACAGAGGTCTTCATTTGTTCTGGAAGGTAAATACATTCTGTCTTCATAATAAGCTGAGCCCTGCCATAGTGGGCTGACTGCAGCAGGCTTGCACGGAGAGTGGTATTAAGAGATCAGCAATCCATACTGCTAAGCCACCTCAAATAGCCAGACCCCTGGAAGTCTGAAAAGCTGCCCAAAAGGCTTGTTCCCTGTTCTGAGACAGATCATTATGACTACACTCTTTTATAAGTGTGTCATGTGCCATGTGCAATTCTGTATTCAAAATAAAGGTTAAAATACTAGGCATGGAAGCGGATCAAAGCATCTGTTGCTTTTTGAAATCTTTCCCCAACTCGCTACTGTTCTCCCCCTCAGCTGGCCCATCCTTTGTATGGAGTAATGATATGAAGATGTTTAGAAGAACATTTTGTTAGAATTTCAGGGTCACTTTTCCTTCCATGTGAAATAGTCTTTTTATAAAGTCTGTTCTCTTTTTATCACCTTCTACATTTCACTCTGCCTTTTTTTCCCCCTTAAGATCTTTTTCCTAGAAATCTATCCATCCACATGCACTTGTACTCTATATGCCAAATTATTCCCATCATCATGTTACACAAATGACTGCTATGAGAGAAAAACCATGATGACATCCATATCCCCTTAGCACCCTTATTATCTCTATTATACTCTATACAGTACTCTATACTCTAACTGCAAGGGCATGATTTAACTTGCAACCCCTGCCCCAAGACCCCAGTGTGCAATGTCATTTACTACAACACACAGGCAGTTGTAGGTGATCTCTGTCCTGAAGAAAAAGACAAGCAGGCAAAAGGAGGACAAGGCAGGAAAGACGAAACACAGGTCCCAGCCTGCACCGCTTCTGTTTCCACTCAACTATTTCTCCTTGTGCTAAGTCAAGTCTTGGATCATTAAACTCTTTTAATCATTTTGTTCAGCATCTAGGCAAGATTATCTAATTCTTAAAGGACTGTTTGTTGACGAATTGTTTTTATACCTGCATGCCATCCCAAGCATTTGAAAGAAACATATGTTTCAGCTGAGGCAAAGACAACTATCACTGTAAGAAGACTCCAATACTATGGCATTTGCATGATAATCTGCTTTACTGGACATAATCGTGGTTCTCTTTCTTCGTAACACACAACTACCTTTTTCTTAATGACCTTTGTATTACAAACATTTCTCTTTGAGCTGTGTTAGCATAATCAGCTGAGTTACGGTACTTGAGCACATTATACTTTCTTAAAGCTTCTAATGATTGACTGTCAGAGTAGTTAGGTAAGATTCTTCTGTGAACTTCCAGACTACGCATGGCAGATATTCAGATCTGAATAATTCACAGGCAACAAAAGCAGAATTACTTGCATTAACATTTTACACACTGCATTTAAGCCTAACCTAAGGAAGCTATCTTGAAAGGGATTAAATAATCTGAGTGGAATACCTTGTTTCTTGCTATGCTTGACAGACTTTACTGTAAAGGGATTACTGGCTGTATTGAGAGAGACGTGTTTGTTTATTTACCTTCTGTATTTGGTATTTGAGTATTTCTAGTAATTTATTGTTGTAAAAAGCATAGCTCACCTCCTTTCAATGAAAGTAGTCAGCAGATGAAACGTGATAGGAAACTTGCAAATAGGGTAGATTGAAAAGCACATATTCTTGAAATCCATGGTAGTCTTATGGTGTTCAGGTGTTATTTTTAATTACAGCAGTATTGTCAAATGGTGCCATATGGCAGTTGTATGTAATACATCACCCCACTACGTTGTGACCTTCTGATAAGAAACAAAAAACCCTGCCAATTTTGGCACTCCCTATAGAGATGGCCTGTCTTCTTCACCTGTGATCAGCACCAGGGCTGTCAAAGAGGCTGCACTATGGTCCTTCATTCCCATCTCCCTCCAAGTAACTCTTCTTTTCCAAAGGGTAAGCAATAAAGTTAAAAGTCCTTCCCCTTCCTTATTATATCATGGACCTCGTTATTTGCTTGCTGACCAGGGCTCACTAAAAATCAATCTCAAGAGTAGGAGTTTTGCTTTGATGAAAGAAGCTGAAGCCTTCAGTCAAAGTTCTTGGTGAGACAAAAGACTGATCTCCAGACACTCTTCAGTTGCTGTTACAGACAGGGGAAACCATGATATTTCTGCTTTCTGTGCACCTCGTTAAGCCACAAGCAAATGAGCAGGTTTTGTTCTAGCCTGGCCTCATGGCACTGGCCTCGTCATTCAGACTAGCAGTAAATGCTCGTCTGCATTAAGAAAACACATTAAGCAGAGAGTGCATTAAACTCAGCCTAAGAAAGAGACAACCTGAAAAGGCTGACTGGGGGGCTGCTACCAACCCGTGGGCAGCTAATTACTCATCATTACCAGTTACCTGTAGTTCACTCACAGGAGTCTCCCTAAACTCCCAGAAACAGAGTCAGTGTGAGAATCTAAGTGATATGAACAGCTTGTTCAACCTTGACTACTTCTTACTTAACATTATAACAACCATGGTAACGTGAAATCTGGTAGTTTAGAATTTTTTACAAAGTTTGTAAAAAAGAGGTCTTAGTAGCCAAATGTTTAGGGCTATTTCCTACTACCTTCTCAAAAAAATAACCCAGTCCACACATATTAAGGATATTTGAAAACCAAATATGGAGAAGAATTGAAAAGAATTAAGAAGTTAACCAGAAGGAAAGGCAAAAAATCCTGCACAATGTCAATCCCATACAACGAGCTACTGAATCAGTCTACTACCAAAGACTGCATATCATTGTTCCAATATATTCATCATGACCCAAAACTTTTAATTTGCAGGCAGATCATTACACAAAGCACATAAATCAAGCCTTTATTTAATTTTATTATATATTGTTAGAAATTATTTTATCCAAAATCGAATTTGAAACATTTTCAGTACCTGTATTTTATCAGCATAAGTCATATTTCCCAACACCAGCGTGGCCAAAGGTGTTTCATAACTGTAAACAGTAATATAAAAATATCTTATTTAAAAAAATACACTGACAACAAACACTTTATTTAAGAAATTTAAGAAGAAACGCAGTATCTCATTCAGTTGGCTTGAGGCAAACCAGCTAAAATGTATAAATCTAAATTACGACTTCTCCTTCACTCACTGACAGAAAAATGTCAGATTGCAGATTTAGATTTTTTTAAAAATTGACAAAGACATGCTGTTATCAGAAAGGACAATGCATGAGCCTAAAGCAGTTCCAAACAAACAGACAAAAACCCACTGAAATAACCGGGGACTTGAATGCTACCTTGCCACTTAGTTCTACCATGCCAAGAAACAAGACACACACAAACCAGAAAACAGATAGCACCCTTCCTGCACTATTTGTTATTATTAAGATCTATTAATACTCATTAATTAGGGACATGCAGACCTTCAAAGGCTTGGATGCTGCCTTTTTCAGCTTTGCATATGTATTAAACATCCATGCATGACCCCTCCTTTTGCCTCCATGACACTTCTCTATACCGCTGATGTTAGCATCAGCTTCCTCGTCTCTTCCTCCTTCCCCCCAGTCCTTCTGTCAGGATGATCAGCAACAACCTGTCCTTGGCATCCTTAGTCTTTCATTGTTAAGCAGAATGGATGTTTAAGAGTCACAAGCTCAGTTTCTTTTCCACGAGCAGTTTGCTTTCACATTTTAAATGCTCGAGCCAATTTAATAAGAATGAGTGATAACCTGATAAGCTTTTTCCCACTGAACAGAGCACAAATGGCATGCCAAAACAAAGCAATGTTTCTTCAGCTTCATACCAATATGCTTTAGTCCTCAGATGATAAAAGCAGCTCTGACCACTAATTATTTGGCCTTGAAGAAAAGCCACGAGAATGGTGAATAAGGTCCACGTATTATTCAAGGTGCTCTGAGACAGACATCTGGTGAACAGACCTTGACCTCATTTAACACAAGCCACAAGATAATGAACAGTTAGTAATCATCCAGCAGGTGATCTATAAGTATAAAGCCCTTAAAGTGGTAAGAAATTTCTATAGAAAGTTACTCCTCTATCAGCCGTGCCTTCTTTTAGTATGTTTCTTTTTTAGAGGTGGAGGGTTAAGTTCCTCACAAATACTACATTCCTTTTTAAAATCCTATCATAAGTACTTTCTACAGATTATATATTATATACATATCAGCAGTTTCCTTCTTGCACTGAGAAGTGATGTATGACTGTGCAAGAGGTGCTGCAACAGCATGTGCTTGGCTCTACGGTTTTGATTTATTACATTAAGTTGGGAGAAAACAAAGGTTACCTCAAAGTACTTTAGCACATATGTTCACAGAGTTATTTTTAGACTTGCATAGATTTCATCTAAGAAAACAGGTTGGTGTACGCTGTGCTGTGTGTGCACCATAGACTACGGACCTGAACATATCTGAAGAGTCCATAAACTGTGCGATTTCATTTAAAAAGTGAGTTAAACAGAAATGATACAACAGGGAAAGATTCATAATTAATGCTGTATTTCCAGACATCTGCCAACAACTGTTCCATATTCTGACAAACAACAAGATGGCATTGATGCTGTTGCTGTTAATTAAACTTAAATTGATGTGTGCCATGCTTGGGAAAGATGATTTTTACTTTTAGCATCAATTGTTTGTGCTTTTGAAATCACAATATTCCAATTTAATTTTATTTTTTCTTTAATTATAGACTGGCAATATCTAGTAAACATTCGTTTTTGTTCTACTAAAGAATTTAGTTGTGGAAGGGAATGACAGATTAAATAGCATTTCTACTAACAAATATACTCAAGGGTTGAAAAAGTGAGAATATCATTGCAAAGCGGTTCAGTTCAACGCATCTGGTAAAAGGTTCCAGTACTTTCCTGTTTTCAGTGATTGAACTATTAAAAATTTGGGTCGGTGATGCCAAATTTTTCAAACCTTTGTTTTTGTTTCAAGTCAAAATCTATTTTTTCACTTAGGATAATCTCATGAGAGAGGCTTTGTGGTTTTCCAGAGCAAAGTTGGGAATCCATGTTTCTATGGCTTTCTCAGATTGGAAGGCTTTGTATCATAATTCACTAAAACTTTTATTCTTTAAAACAGGGGCAATGCACGTAACAGCAAAACAGATTGAAACAGGTACAATTAAAAACAAACCACTATAATTAACACATGATCAACAGAAGCTTGCCTAGCACTTGTGTTCTCATTAAAGTTCCCTTTATACTGGATTTGTTCTAGGGCAGTGTTTCCCCTGCAATTTTTCCAACAAAGAAACTAAAGCCAGAAGGATTCTCTCTGCTGCTTGCATAACAATTCAAGCTCAAAACCAAAAAATAATATACTGGGACAAACAGAGACTGAGATGTCTTATGAAGAGCAAAGATTGTGCCATGATGTATGTTCATGAGAGCTCACAGACAACCTAAATTCTTGCCTTTTCCAATTTTGATGGCTTGATTTTGTAAACTTGAATGGCATATCACTATAATATAGTGAAGTGAAGATTTGTTCTAAAATGCCATCATAAAAATGACTTCTTTTTACCTATGACTGTACTTTTCAAGAGAGTTGCCAGCTGTCCTTACATACCTGCACTTTTGCTTAGAAACACTGGCTGTTACAGCTCTAGCTAAGGTACAGGGAGTTTAAAGTTTTAATTCAGTTGCCTGAAAACACAGCTGCGTGTCTTGCCTTACCCTAGTATTAACAAACACTCCAATGCCCCAGTGTTACCAAAGATATGAGTCTGATGTTCAGCCAGTTAACCTTGGAAAAGAGAAAACAACTTTGTTGTGGGCTCCACAGAGAAGCATACATGCTCCGGGCACTGTGCTTCTTGCAGGGGATCTCAACCTGCCTCCAAGCAAACTGGATCATCATCCATGAAACACTTCCAAATACTACTAATGATGCCAGTGCCGATCCTCAGCTCCAACACCTGCTTCCAGGCTAAGCAACAAATTGGCTGGGGCAAGCAAGGTGACTCTCCTGTTCTGTTTCTAGCTCCTCTAACATCAGCTTGGTGATCTCTGTTTTGAGTCTTATAGTACAGCACAGATGCCCACAGGGACTTTGATATTGCAAAACTTATTGAGGATAACATCTAGTCAGACTAAAGTTTTAATGACCGTTTGAAAGACTGATGTATCTCAAGTGTAAACAAATTAAGAATTTCTTGAATAAATAAACATTTAAGATGACAACCGTCATCTTCTGTGATTCCAAAATTTCACTTTCCTGCCATTTAATGAACTATATTTTTCTGAATGTGCTTCTTGCTCATGGTACTTCTAGGCAGTGTTTTCAGATGTCTTACTCCATTCTAATTATTAGTGCAAATTTACTATAATTTGTGAGATGGGATATTTTAAAGTATCCTTTAATAAACATTAGAAGCTTAGAAGTGTCACAGACATAGTGTTATTCACTTACTAGGAAAACAACCAACTTCCCATTCTCTCTCATTCGTATTTCCAAGGAAAAGATGTGACTAGTGAAACTGGTTAGAGACCCATCACAAAGGCTCCTCTGGGATGCATTTTATCGCAATACAGTGTGCTTCCTTTCAGCCCATTACTATCCTCTCTGGGTTTTAGGCCGAAAATAAACTTGAAAGGAGTTCAAAGTCTGAATCTCATTTAGAAGTTTGTTGGATCTCCAAAAGACTAGCAGATGTGCCTGTCTCCTAACTTCTCTCATCCTCCTACCTCTGGTGAAGAATTTTATCAGGTTAGTAATTGCAATGAAATATCAATCATTACATAAATATGAAAGCATTTTACAAGGCTTTAAAAATCTGTACTTTCTGTGCCCTTCTGCCAAACAGTAACAGATGTTGAGCCAGCTTTCAAACAGATCAGTGACACTGATATCAATGTTTGTTTATACATATCAGTCCCTGAACACAAATGATGTCAGACTGATCTGGTCACGATTTTTTTGACAAAATATATTTGGGTTGAGTCCTTTTTATTTTTGGGGCAGATGGGGGAGAAATGTTAAAAAAAAATAATGAATTCACCAAAACCATTGCCAGAAAGTATCCATTTTAATGCACTGGGAGATATTTTTGATAGTCAACACAAAAATTCTAGACAAAATGAGACGTTTCATCATTCTCAAAACAATTTCATACTCAGAAATACCATTTGTATGTCTTGGTGCACTATGTTGACTCCACTAGTGATATGTTCTCCCTCAGTTCTGCCAAATGACTTCATTTATTGCTCACAATCAAATACTATTCCAACAATATACAACTATTAGAATGGAAGTTCAGATCAATAAGGATAATAAAAGGAACTTCAGAAACTCAGAGTTCAATCCAAGGCCTTCCCTATACTAAAAAACTAAGCACATTGATCACAAATACATTAAGGAAAGACATTACAAACTACTAATATCAACCCTTTAAAGTAATTTAAAACACTTGCTTAGAATTGTTTTAGGTTACACATGTAAGTCAAATATTTGAACTAAATTGATAGGACTTAGACACTACAATAAAAATTAGCTGCTGCATATCAGGTACACCCAACCAGTTATCCATGCGCCTGTTCTTCCCCACCTACATCCTATCCTTCGATGCAAAGGAAAAAAAAGGTAAGTGGCTTCAGATGACCTTGCATTTACCAAAAGATAGTTGTCCATATTTACACTTTTTCTGTGAAACCATCAATACATATTTTGCTCCGGTATCACAGCCCTTAGATTTCACTTGAGTTTCAGTTACACTTAGACACTCTGTCAGAGCATTTCATTTCCCTATGTAGCAGACACAAAAACTGGCCATCATATGTCAAAAGGGTTGGGAGTTGCATGCTGCAGGGTTACCTCCATGCCCCACGAGCTGCTTCATCCTGATCGAATGGTTTTCTACTTCCTTTCTTCAGCCTTGCAACTAAATACCAAATACCATCTGTCTCTTAATTGTCAATCTGTTTGTCTCTCAAACCACAATGCAGTGAAAATCCTGACAATGATTTATTTTCAAATTATATGTAACACAGTACAAATGTTTTTTAAAATCTGAAGGTTTTCAGCTACAATTTGACAACTTGTTTTTCTGTATGTTTGGTTACCCAAAGACACGGTCAGTCTGCTCCATTTGAGAGTAGCACACCTAGTGACAATGTGTGAGTACTTCACAGCACATCTAGTACACTCGATGGAAGAGAACGGAAGAATTTGCCATACCTTATAGTGTCCTCCTCAGCACTCTAGCGTTCTTCCATTGAGCCAACCAGGCTGTATCCACAGCTGGACCAATGCTGTTGCAACACTCCAAGCATAACTTGCGTTCGCGCCTAAACATGGAGCTTGATTATTACAGCATAGGACAAAAATTATTCCCTCAAGACCAGGAATTTGTTCAGGGTACCTGTGACATTCAGTTGACCTCCTTCATTGGGTCCTTATATCTTTTTTGCTGCTTAGCGCTCCGAAGCACTCTTCCCTCTGTGATCTCCAACGCAAACCAGCTCATCCTTGTGGTACAGCTCGGCAGGCGTTCTTAAGTCTTAGTAGACCCCATACTTGTCGTCAGTCACATGGAGGTGGCCTTCAAGCCTGCCGGTTTGGCCCAGTATCACTGCCCTTACAAGCAGTTTTGCCAGTGGAGCAACTTTGTGGCAAAATCGACTGCTGGGGATGACAATGCATCAGTGCTGGAAGCTGTCTGTCATAACAGTGAGAACTTAGCTGCAACTAGCTGTTTACTGGGGACAAAAGGATATACTGGGGTCAATGTTTCTGTTAGGTCTCTATCACATTACTTGGGGAAGGAATATGCAATACTGATACATTTATTATTGTGATAACCTGTTGTGAAGTTTTACTCTCCATGGAAAACCATAGCATAAAGTTGATCACTGTCTACATAAAAATGCTATTTTTTACTTATACTAGCTTAGGAAATCTTTCACAAGGAAACTACAGAGGGCTTGCTACAAAACAGACAGATTCACCCTATGCTGGGCTCTGTTAATTGAAAGTTGTTAGTTGTCTGAGAATGACCTAGATGTTATAGGACATCCTTGAAATAATCAGTCCATTCAGATCTACAATGGAGGTAAAGAGGATTGCTGAAAGGCAAGATTCCTGCTCCAGAAATTCACTGCACAGATTTTTTCTAGCCTCCTGTTAAAAACTGCAATGTAAGCTTTCCATGATTTTCATTCTTATGGATAAAGAATCTTTTGCACTATACAGTAATTTTAAATTATTCCTACTTGCACTGTTCTTAGAATAATTTCCTCCACAGTAATTATAAGTTACATGATTATCTTATATTCCTCTTTATGTTCATTACGCAGCTTCTGAGATTTGCATTACAAATTCGAAGAACTCTCCTACAGTAGCCAAACTTGTCTTGCATGTTTATGCCACTCTCCAACTCAAATTTTTATTGTAGGTGTATGTATCTCAGGCAGATTAGGTTTGGAATTTTATTTTGACTGGCTACAGAAACAGAGTTTTCAGAGGCTGTCATAAACATGAGTCTCACTATGCTATTAAGTCCTTTCTTACATTTTTTCTTTCTGTAGTACTATGCCAATGATGATTCTGTTCATCTGGATAAAACTGGGTCATAAAATTGCAGCTAGGTCCAATGAAAATCTTCAAAGCTTGCTCACAGCAAATTTTGTTCTTTTGTTAGTCCGTTCCTTGGACGATGCAGTGACCAGACCTTCCTCCTCCTTCCTTAGATAACCCAGACCTGGATCTTCTCCTCCATGCTCCTTCTGATTGTGTAAGAAATGCTTTGCAAGCATGTGCATGATTTTTCACCCTGTAGATGTATTTAGAGGCAATTTTAAGAAACATTGTCAGCGATAAAAATTAGTATGAGGCAATGAAGAGTCTTTGAATATCGCTCTCGGAAATTCTGAAGTGACACTGCCAGGTGCTATGAATTTCCATTCTTTTATTTCCATTCTCTTTTAATTCCTTTCCTAAAGAAAGACAGTCTGACTATAGGTATGTTCAGGTTTCAAGCCCGGGGCAGGGGGAAGTAGCTACTTCATTTGCACTGACGATAGCAAAGCTAGGTAAGGCAAGTGTCACTTAATGACATTTTTACCTTTCTCTCCAGCATAATTTGGAAGAACACATTCAATCGATTCTCTGGTTTCAGAAAGCATCCTAACATCACATGGAAAGAATCCTTATGATTTTGCTGATAATTCAGAAAGCAGGAAATACCCAATTGCTACTGTCCACTATTTTATCTCACCTAAAACAGGCCCACCTTCAGCAATGAATGACTATCTTTCACCAAAGAGGCAATGCTAAGGAAAGCAATTAACAGCGCAGGCACAGTGGTTGGGCCATGGTTTGATGTATGGACTGGTAGAGGCAAGGAGTGAGAATTAAACATGCTACCACAGATGCCATATCGAACTGTTCACTCTGCCTGAAGCGTCGTGGGAAACCTTGTCAGAAAGGAATTTTCATTCGTTGTTAACACAGATAAGGAGAAGGAAGATGAACAAGACAGACCATTTAAAACCACTAAGGTCTAATAGTAGAGATAAGGTTTGCCCCTCACAAGCATCATAGCCCCTGCCAGCCATCATCGCCTCCATTTGCAGGAGCACTAGACTGCACAGCCTTTTCATTGCATAGCCTTACATTAATGCCTCTTGTTTTATTTCGCTCAACTGTACTCAATTAAAGTGGCCTCACCTCAGATATTAGATTTTCTGGGTAGAAAATCATTACTGAAAGTAATGGATGATAAAGGGAATTACATATGGATGGTGCAAAGCAAAAATAGGAATTGCTATATCAGAAAGTCTCAGAGTAACAGAGCTGTTTTGAAGAGCTCTAGAAATCAGAAATACAACCGTCCAAGCAGATGCTCTCAACCCATACCAACACTTATCCTCCACACCAGGAAATCTATACTTTAACAGAAATCATTCTTTAACGTATCCCAGGGATGAGACATGATATAGCTACAGTTAGAGACTGAACCATGAACTTATTTTACCCCTGAAAGACCTCGCTGCCTGTGGAGTGACACTAAAGGATTAGAGCAACCCTTGCCGCTGCAGATTTTTCAGTTTCACGCATTTCCATTGACAGTCCTAGTAGAATAACCTCTGGCAAGAAAGATAGAGTCAAAGAAGAGAGATTCCGTTCAGCCAGCATCTTTTGAAAGAATAAAGACTAAAAATAAACTCATATGGTAAATGCAGGCAAAACCATAAGTCATACCGAATACTTAAATATGGGCATGATCTATTTATACGATAGCAAGAAATTGTCCAACAGCAGCCTGTGAAGCCCAAAAAGGAGAAAGCAAAAAGAGTCTCAAAAGCAGCTCCCAGGTACATGCAAAAAAGACAGAAATACAAGACTATCAAGTAAGTCAGTCTTCATGGAAAACAGATTACATCCTATATTCTTTACCATAGTAAACAAATTAATTTTTTTAAACAGGTA
Source organism: Dromas ardeola (assembly GCA_013398915.1). Classification (NCBI taxonomy): domain Eukaryota; kingdom Metazoa; phylum Chordata; class Aves; order Charadriiformes; family Dromadidae; genus Dromas; species Dromas ardeola. Next base: position 248,027 of record VYZM01006910.1, read on the forward strand.
TACACAATCAAACTTGATGAGTCTTCCACTGCAATTGTACACAAGTTCCATATATACTGGCAACTGAAAAAGACATACATTAGTGAAACTTCTTCAAAATGTGCCTTCTGTTCAAATAATAGAAATTGCAAATACAACAAACATGAACTAACATAGCTTTGTTTCACATGGATGTGTGCCATAACTGTGAGCTCCAATTGAGAGTGTCTCTCCTTAGGGCACTTTTAAAGCACTCTCTGCAGCACGGCATCTCTAGTGTCCAATAACACACACATGAAAACACCTACCATGGTGCTCTTTTTCAGTGCTGCGTGTTTTCACCGAAAAGGTAGAAACTTAATTCTCCTAGATAACTTTACCTCTCTAAGGTGTGGCTGAAATTGTCCACAATTGCAAAAGCCATTAGGGAAGAAGAGGGAACAAGTCCACCTAAAACAGGTGTATGTGCGTATGTGAAGCCCGAGGAGTCAAATAAATGGCAGAGCAAATCAAACGTGGCAGGTGCACAGGACAGGGATGAGGTGAAGAGAATTACACAAATGAGCATTAGCTGATTCAAAAAAACCCTAGTAATTATTAGAATGGCAAGAGACAAAAATAGCAATGCAGGAGGGAGAAAAACAAATGGCTGCTGCATGCTGGTTCAGCACAGGCATCCCATCAAGCAGCAGCAACCATGTTGGTGTTTACTGATAAAATAAAAAGCATAAAAAGCATAAACCCCCTTTCAAAAATTAGTAACATCAGGAACGCAATCTACTTTGCTGCAGCAGGAGAACAAAAATCTAGGAATAAAAGGAAAGAAATTGGAAGATTGGCGGGACAGGAAAGCCAATAGCAATTGCAGCCACTCACTCACAGGGAGACTACAGCAAGGGAGGACTTAGAATAAACAGCAAGACTCACAAATTAAAAGTGTGGAGCAGACTGGGACAACAGCTTGTACCAGCAGGAGCAGGGATGCTGACTATAGTAGGTGGAATGAGACAGGCCAGAGAAAGCAAAGTCGGATGATATAATGACAGACAGAAGAATAATTTTCATCATAAAACCTTCCTCACCACCAAGAGCCAGGGAAAAATTTAACAAGTATTATTACAAACGCCAGATAAATCCTGAGGGGTAGATGCCGTCGTAAAAAATACAGACTGAGCATATATTCTGTTCACATAATACTGTGACATCTTTAGAGGTAACACAGCATATAGTTTAACAAAAGGGGCTTCCAAGTGCTGTAGGCTTGTTTACACATAGGGACACACGCTTCATCAAAGGCTGTAATTGGTGGTGTGTGCGTGTGTTAATATTTTCTCACACCAGAAAAAAGAGAAAGCATATGCAGTTGTAACCAAATGCCATAAAAACTCAGATTCATACCATAAAGTTATTACCACCAAAGTATTTTAACTATTACGTATTTACTTTCAGTATTACACTCACTTTCCTAAGGAAGAGTAAGACGCTGGGGCAAAGGACTGATTTTTGATGCAGATACATCTGACACCTTGAAAAATCCAGCTTCCAATTCAGACTTCAAGCCCTGACAGAACGTAAATGCAATGATAGCACAGACTGCATTGACATGAACAAGAGCTGGAAGAACTAGCAAAGTCATCCTTCAAATGTATTTTCAGATAGTGTGAAAACATGAAGAGGTGCCTCTTTCTCCAACGGTCACCGCTGCCTCAAAAGAAAGCAGTATTTTAACTCACATGGCACTGCTAGCACAAGATTACCTATATCTGGCACCTGGACAGCTGGGTACAGTTTATCAGACCTTTGTGAGGTGAGGAGACAGGTTATGCTCCTCTGTATGACTGGCAGATCAGAGCATCCTGATGGGCATTCATGTTGTTATGCTATGTAAAGTCAGCATTAGCAAGGGTGGAGATAGGAGTGACCAAACTCTCCTCTTCTGGGGGTGTGATGGGAACCCAAAGGCAGACTGTCCTGGCTTTCCACCATCTCCACTCTCAGAAGCATCGAAAGCTGCCGAGAGGTCTCACACGACCCGTATTTTCAAGCAGCTTTAATCTACGTCAAGCACAGTAACACGTACTGCACTGCCTGCAGTTCACGCGCAAGCCCAAGCTTAGGCATTGAATCTCAGGTGGAAAACACTGGGGGCACCTTTCTCATTCCTGTGTTTAATTTCTTCCAGTCTCTTACTCGGCCTCTCAGCTAGGCTTCCCTCTTTTCTTTATTCTGTTTCACCAGCATGTCTTTCTTTGCCTCAGTTGATTAGGGGTCACGCGCGCAAACTGAAAGGGAGACGTGGTGTGTTGGCCAGTCCTGGGAAACACGAGGAGCACGGAAGCACAGCTGGAAAGGGAGACGCTGCAGAGAGCAGGGCTAGAGCCGGAGAGGGTGGGTAGGGAGCTGGCTAGAGCAGCCGGGCCTGTATTTCAGAGTGCAGGCCACCTCCCCTTGGCATATATACCTTTACACATTAAGAAGGAAAATAATGAAAATTTTAAATCATTTAAATTATTATATTCTCCTTCCTTGAGAGGGGAAACCGTCACCTAAAACATTTTTTGAGTTTCCCCTTTGCCCTACTTATTCACAACTAAAAATGTCTGGTATCTGTACAAGGACAGCTGTTCTAAACAGCTGTCTATATTTCATTGTAATCTCTATGTTTAAAGTATGAAACTACCTTTATCATAAAAATTCCTCTGAGGTTAAGACACCTCTATATTTTCCACCTAAAAGTGAACATTTCCCAAAGAGAAAATTCACTATTTTAAACAAGTGTAAAAATACAAAATACCTTCTTAGCTGTGGAAAAAAAAAAGGCTGAAATGCTTTTTTATGCCTGTGAATTAATGTCACCCCAAAAAAATTTCAACTGAAGAAAAACATGTACACCATGTCACTGCAGCATTTGGCAGGTTTTTCATCATCCCTGTTACAGGGATCTGAGCATGAACAGAGGTGGGAATTTTTTTAAAAGGATGGTGGGATGCACCTTATTCTGAAAAAAGCTTTGTGTTACAAGTGATTCTTCTTGATACTGCCACAAATACATAAAAGCAAGCCTACAGCAAAACTAGTTTTCTCAGCTGCATTCATTTTGGAGCCATCAACTTTTACTTCACAACAAAAGTATCTGTAGCATGCTCAACAGAAGTTGAGAAGGATGCTGTAAACCTGAACAACTTCCTGCCTCACAACATATTCTGTTCCCATCACCACTTCATCCTCTCCTGTAGCTTTTCTAAAAGGTTTACTTGCACTGTCAACAACTCTGTTTACCTTGGGTGCATGGGAAGTCTTCTAACTCGAGCTTGAAATGTTTCTAATAGGGTTACTTGAATTTGACATAATACTGGGATTACATGCTACTAGACTATACCTGTTCTGGTGGATGTAATTTTGTCGCTGTGTTACTTCTTTCCCCTTCTGGAATTGACTGCTTAATGCTTTTTTAGGTTATATCATTAGTTAAACACATCTACAGAACAAACCATCTAGGACAGCCTTTCTGTTGGTATTTTTTTGGGGTTGTTTTATATAGGAAAACTGAGAAGTAACAAATTGGGGCTGCTCTGCTGATTTCAATACCCGTGTACGTGGTAGCTGTGGTCGTCTTTTAAAACTGATTACATCTTGTAATTACGGTAATGAGAAGGCCCTAAGTGCATTTGTCCAGCTGGGACAACAGTATACGGGCATATTGACTTTCCACAGCTGCACTTTTCCCCAATCAATATATTACGAACAAATGAAACTATATGCTTATTATTACTTGATGATTTTCACCCACTCCTGAATCCTGTTTCACTGTAACAGGACTCAGCAGGATAGTCTAATTGGCTGTTGTATGTGCCAGCACTGACTTTTTATGAAGCTGTTGTAAATGTATGGGTGGTGGGATGGCATATTTGATCGAAAGGGAACATGGGTTTACATAAAGAAGGTCAATGTCCTCAGCGGATCAGTACATCGTGTACTTCTGTTCATTTACATTCTTGTGACAGCTGTATTTTCAAAGATCATCACAGAATAATTAAAATGGAAAGTGCAGGATAAATTGATGATGAGGAACAGAGTACAGGTTTTCATCCCTAAATTTAATTTTAGATGACCACTTCATTCTAGAGCTTTCTCTACACTGAAGCTTGTTAGCGTCATATGGGAACAGCAACCTAATTTTCTGTTATTATTTGGAAACTTATCCCATAATACAAACAAGCACACCACGTTCATTAACCTCTAAATATCCCCTTGTAAGTGGAAAGACTGTAAAGTTGTAGTCATCTGCAGCACTGAACTGCTTCCTGATGTACAGGAGGCTGTGGGTTTGCTCACTTTTTAAGCCTTATTTTTGTCTAATATGAATTCACAGACTCTGTGACATTAATTAAAAAGAGCCACATGGAGAATTGGAAGAATATACTATGTAAAAGTCCATTTAGAAAAGTATTTCAGTTTTCATTATCAAAGACAATTAAAATTATCAAAATGTTTCTCCAAAGTTCAATTCTATTCTTCTGAGCAGTTATTTACACAAGCATCCAGTTAAACAGTGCACTTTTAAGCTCACTTTCTAGGAGCTACAGAAGATGTGATACATCCTTTGATTTGTTCTGCAGAAGCCGAATTTCTGTCAGAGTGCCCGAGGCAGCAAATTCACAAACAGAATTCTTCAACCAACTTTATATGACCTGAGAAATACCATAAAATGTTGTAACACATTTATACAGACAAAACATGATACCAACCACTTTCTTCTCTATGTTTTCATTACCCTCTTTCTACCAGACAACAGTAAAAAAAAAAACCTCTCCACTCACTAATCCTTGATTAAAAAAGAAAGGCTGTGGAGCATTTGTGGAATGAGAATTACTTATTTCAGTACTTTTCTACATAGGAAACAGTTCTTTTATGAGAAAGTGATTTTTGTTCCACCCCAAAGCAGATACTCAACATTTTTAATGTGTGATAAATTCCTGAAGGAATAAATTTGCAGGTTGACCCCACAGTTAACTGATTTCCAGTTGTTTTTGTTTGTTTTAAATGAGAGAAATGAGAGAAAAGATATTCTAAGATGATGCCAAAGGAGACATTTCCAATGCTTTTGCTTCATTAAAGCTAGTCCACAGCAGGGAATAAGAGTTCAGCTTTGATTCACATTCACTAAGTACATATCTATAACAGGCGGTAACTTTCCTGGCCTTTAGCACTCTGCTGCTGCTCTTTGCCATAGCAGATAACCTCTCCTCCACCTGCTGATGAGAGGTTACCACTAATATTAGAGTCATCAAAGAAGCACCTACTCAGGTACCTCAGCTCTGCAGGATGGGATGGGGGCTGCTGAATGGGATGGGAAGGGAGGAACAAACTATGAAAGCAGAGGATCCACACACCAAAAAAAAAAAAAAAAAACAACCCACTAAAAAAACCCAAAAAATAAACAAACACACAAACAAAAACCAAAAAAACAAAACCCAAACAAACAGGGAGCCCATGGCCCATTAGGCCCCCAGCAGCTGCGTTAATAACCCCTCTACGTATATATACACACACAAATACGTACAGAAGGGGATTCTGCAGCTGACAGCCATGTGGTGTGTATCCAGGAGCCAGATTTCTCAGGAACACATGTGCAACTAGGCAGAGTTACGGCAGGGCAAAGAGTTTATCTTATCCTGAATTCAGCCTGGAAAAGAACAGCACTCCTCCTACAGAATGAGTCGATCTTTTATGGGTTCATTCAGTTGTAAGAAAACATTAATAAGTAATGCTGGTGTTTGATCTATTATCTTCAAACAATGTAAAAAAGTGAGGCTTCCAAGTAATTTTCCACTTAGTAAAGAAAAATGTTAACTCAAGAACAGGAGAGATTATAAAGATTTTTCCAAAATACCTCCTACAGGTTGTATGGTTATTTAAGCATCCTGTAAGTTACTTTGACTGTTAAAATACATTATCATCTGAGATGACCGATATTTAAATTAACCCCTGAAAGGCCTAACCCAGGGAGGCTGAGAGCAATGCTTGAATATCTCTCTCTGCTAGGATAGATGAAGAAAAGCTGCTCTTGAAATTATGCTAAACTGGATCCTCTAAGTCAGAAGGACTGGGGTGTAATGGTCCTTGCCTGACAGGTAAACACATATGGGTCAAGGTAAGTCAGCATTTATAACTAAAGCTTTTTCATAGTCATAGGCATGCTTGTTGTTTTCCAACATAGTTTGTGTCCTTGTTAAAATAACGTCGTTACTTCATTATATTACAGCTGTAAATGAAAATGCTAGAAGGCCTGCTTTATGCTGAAACACTCATTCACCTTCCAGCACAATGAACCATTTCTAACATCCTCACAGCATTGAGGAGTTTATATACCTTACCTTGGATCCTCCAGGTTGTATTTCTATTGCTTCTTCACACAATTCCAAATGAATACTAAAAACAGATAGTCCATACATGAGCGGTGCTGGTATTTCGTATGACTGCTTTTAAAAACGAACAAGCAAAAATGAAAGGGTAAATCAGTGGGGTGGTAAAATTAGTTATTTTCTTATTTTTTGACCAATAAATCAATTTAGAGAGTCAAACTGCCACAGCTTAAATCAAATTCTTAGTCAAGGAAATAGTCAACATAAGGAATTAGCCTCGCATTTTATAAATTAATTTTTTTTTTTTTTTTTATGTGAATAGGTCACTACATAGAGAAATAAGAAATTAGGTGAAGATGAAAGAATAGTGGTCAGCCATTAAAAAGCAAATTTGGAAGTGAGATTAAACAAAGAAAGGGGCATTTATTATCTGAACAGAAACCCAGATGGCACAGTGTCATCTGTGAAAAGACATGCACTTTAAGCATGTTGATGAGTTGAAATAATATTTGAAAAAGGACAACCATTCAAAATGGATCAAACAGATTGCAGCAGAGGTGTGGGAGGTATGTTCAGGCATAATAATATTTGCAATAAAACTGAAGGTGAAGACAGAATTAAGCAAGGATTTGAGTTACAGAGGGGCAACACAGATCCAATGAAATGAATATACAACATAACTATTATGAGACTGTTCCAGCACTGTTGGGGAAATCCAGCTTTTACAAACCTTTTGTAGCTCGGTTAGGGTGAAGATTATCTCAAACTAATGAAGTGATCCAGAGTAACTTTGAACAAGTAAATAAAGAAATGCTGTATGTTCTCCAAAAACAATCTAAGGAAAAGTCTCCACAGGCCCTGGTGTTCAGGCAGTTATCTAAATCACTTGGTTAGCTGCTGTTTTGGTGACACAAATACTGCCACAAGTGGATAACAAAAGGTTCACAAGGCTAAAGCTGAAGTTCTACTGTCAGGCTGTGCACCGTTTTTAGGTGTCATCCCATACAGCAGTAATTCCAACAACTGAGGGAAGTTTTCAGTTTATTACCTGTGGACCTTGGCGTCCTGCTGCATCTGCAGACCTGACCTACAGTGATATGAGGAAATTGCTTTACATCTGGTTTTCTCTCCAGGATATCATACCAGCATCCCACTTGCTAAAATGGTTATTTCAATGGTAGATTAAGCCTAGTTGACAGAAGGTCCTTCCCGCACGCAGAAACTTCTATTTGTTTAAAAGGAAGATGTTCGATGAAAACATTATTATTGATATATCTTTCAGAGAAAGCTGAAGGAGGTTTCCCTTGTTGTTCTGACTGCTTCCTCAACTTTGCCCCAGCTTACCCATCTGGTAAAGAACTATGCGGGCAAGGACTGCTGCCCTTCCATGTTTCCTGAAAGCCACCATACTGAATAGCACAAGTCACTTTTTTATGGACCACTGAACTTCAGAACATTCCAGAGCCACACCGGAAGTAACAAAAAAAACACAGAATAACAATGACAAAAAATTTTTACGCTCTCTTTCAGTTAGAGATTTGACATTCCCAAAACATTGTTTGACTTCACTTCCAACAAGGTTTAAGGGCTTGTGTTTACATTCAGAGCAGTGATAAAAGATGTGAAAATATTCACGCTATTCAAGACTACTAAAAAAAAAATTGACGTTATTATTACTCTCTATAAAGTGCAGTTTGACAGCCAGTGAGCCAGCCTAACAGCTTGCTGCCTTGAAGAATAGCATACCCTTGAGATATTTAAAGTGTGGCAAGTGATCGTCATTACAATCCGCCTGACAAGGACGTAAGTGTTAAACAGAATGACAGAAGCAACAACAGTTGGGAACAATAGCTTTAGTAAAAACATTTGCATACAACGTCTCTAACAGCAGATCAGTTCTGGTCAAGTAATGCCAAGAGTTTTACGTGTCATTGCCCTGTTATGACCATTACAAACTTTAATAAAGGTTTCCCCAGTTACTCATTATGAGTTGAACATAACTGATGTTCATACACATGCACGTCACACCTCCTCAAAAAAAGAGGGCACCTGATTCTTCTGTGATCCTATACCTTCCTGACAGATACTTCTCAGACTTATTCTTCAAAACTTCCTGTGTTGATAATCCACTGCTTTCCAGACAATTCATTCAGACTTTGGTATACTTAAAGTTAGAAGGATTTTCCTGATGCTTAATACTCTTTGCTGTGGCCTAAGCTCATTAGTTCTTGTCCTTTAAACATGAAGATAAATTGTTCTCTCTCTTTATAGGAATTCTTAACACATTTCAAGACTTATGTCTCTTCTTAGGCATCATTTTCAGTATATTAAACCAATTTCACGTCTGTCTTTCCTTACTGGTCGTCTTTTCTATGTTGTGATATTTTTTCCTGCTTTTCTATGACTTCTGGTCTTCTTGGCCTAGTTGATTCTCATCTTAACCAAAACTTGCCTCCACATTCCAATTACTTTTTTACTGATGTTTAGATTTATTTCACATTTTTCAAACTCTTTCATTTTATTTACTTCTGCCCTTCTGATAACTGTGTTACACTGCTAGCTCCTGTTCAGCTTTTGATCCATACTACCTCCCAGATATTTTTTACTGAACTGCTGCTGCAGGAGTGTAAAATTGAGTGAGTGTCCTCAATTTTATCATCTTAGTAATTGATGAAAACATTGAATTGTATTTCAGGCAGGAAAGATCCTTGAAGAATCGTACTTTGTTTACTCATCAGTTCTGTCCCTATAGTATTGAAATCCATAATATATTTATTTTTACTAGTTACATTTAAATGTATTGATGTAGTTTGCTTGTGGAAATATTGTGCAAATCAATAACAAAGCTTTACTAGAGATATACAACATCTGTTTCTTTTTCCTATCCAAAACGCCTGTTACCTTGTCACTGAAAGAAATTGGACTGGTTTGACATGACAGTTCTCAACAAATACACATTGGCTGTTACAAATTAGAAGCTTCCCAAACGTGTCATGCTGGTTAATAAGATGACTGCGAAAAAACATCATCAAGGTAATACCTGTAGCTTTTATCCAAAAGGAGATTAAAGACATTTTCTTAGCATTATAGAGGTAGCCCCCTACTACACATTGCATTTCAAATGGATTTTAAAATGGTACCAAACTTCCACATTTAAAAAAAAAAAAAGTCTGTAGGAAGACAGTGACTAGTAGAACTAAGCTGTTCCTTCCTCAAGTACTTTTACAGAGTTTTAAATAGTAGCCATGAACAACAGTGATCTCACAAAAAAAAGTTCAGATTTTAAGGCATGCAAATCTGTCCGGGGTTGGGGGGTGGGGGCGGGAATATTCTTCTCAAACAGCAAAAAGCTATTTAAAATACGAACACTACCACTCATCACAGTGGACACTAGCTTATACTTTCTGATAAGCATCACCTCTGGTACTCCAAAGTCATTAAACTTATCAAAATTTTAAACCAACAATGGGTTCCATTGATATCAGTGGTCTGATGGGATTACCATGTATGAGGATTATTATGGATTTGTTACTTGGTTTTATAACGGGTTCGATTGTCCTTTGCATTACTTAGCATTGATTTTCACATCAACTATTTCAGAACATTACACTGAAGCCGTTGTTGATTCATATTAATATGAAAGAGGGAGAGAAGTCAATTAGTCTGAGATAGTTCTTTGCCTGATTTTCACAAAGATCAAGAGAAACACTGAGGGGTTTTGAGGTAAATAGAGCGTGTGCTTTCCTTAAGCACACATATGTCAATCAATAAAGCAATTCAAGATTTTTTTTAAATGTAACACCAATATTTAAATTTTCAAGAAAACCTAGCAGGGCCCAGATTTTCATTACTTTTTTCCTCATACCAGCAAAAATCCAGCTAACAAGTCCCTCTTGATTCAAAGATCAGCAGATAGACATTTTTTCCATCAGTAGAGAGGCTAAAAGGGGGGATCTAAATAAAAATTAAGCATTTTCTCGAGCGCAAAACAGTCCTGACAACCGCTCTGGAAGCCCATCCCAAGCATCGAAGAGAAGCCTGCTATCAGAGACAGCGAGCAGAGGCTGGGCTGGGTGTGCGTAAGCACCCTTAGCTCCAGATGCAACCATGAAGGTAAATTCAAACACTTTTGTGTGCAGGAACACTAAGCTGGCTGACAGTACAGGTGACAATTAAAAACAAGAACAGCCTTGATTGCAAGGCTCATGCTGTTGAGATAAGAAAATTGGCTCTTACTCCATTTTTCAGCTTATACACCAGTAGTCGAATGGCTTTCAAGGCTGTTTTATTCAGCTCCCTACTGTTCCCTCTGCAAGCTTTACTGCTTCCAACACACACACACGGCATTTTGCCTGCTCTCCGCCATAGCTTTTCCTTTTGTTTTTAAATCACCACATACTTTCTCAAATATTTTTTTTTCCAGGTCTGGAAATTTGTTTGCTTGAATAAAGCGTTCATCGGCAGGAGTGGTGGGGGAGAAGGGGAAATATTCACGTCTTTGCAACTAAATATAAGAGAAGATTGCCCTCCCTTCCACCTCTCCTCTCTCAGTCAATAGAGGAAGATAAGCATCCCCAGAGAACAAGTGGGAGCACCTCCCTCTCTGCAGGGATTATGTAGGTGTGTAAATTAAGAGCCAAGGCTCACTTACTTAGATGCATCAAATCTCACAGTATAAACAACCCTCTTTCCTCTTCAGAGACAAAAGAGCATTTATAGCTGTATGAACAATAAGTAGATTTATAGGCATTTTTGGAGAAGACTCAGAGTCTGTTTCACTTATGTGGTGCTCCTGAATACGTCTGACACTGCCTTACTGGCACTGAAAAGCAGAATTGTGTAAAAGCTGTGTAATCTATTTAGACAGCCCTGTGTTATTAAACTAGGCTATGTATTCCTCTGCAATATCATATTATAAATCCAGCTGCTCAATAATTGAGAACAATTCACCTAAATTCACTAGACTTTTTCAGAAAAAACACTCACAGTTTGAGGGGGAGCAATCTGCTTTCAGACTGTAATACAAAAGCTACATCCAAACCATCTTTTCAAGCTTCTCTCTGTGACCGTGAGATATTTTTTCGCCCTCCATCAAAATTCTTGCTGTTTCTAACGCAAATTCTCTCCAAGCAACATCACGTACAGAGACTTTCAGTAAAATTCCAAGAATTCCAGCAGACAGACAGTGGTCCTGACCAGTGGGTCAAACTGCCCACAAAGTGAAGACCTAAATGTGACTTATACACTTGGAAGGAGCATAAGTGAAGGGGAATCTGCATTGGATGCTGCTGTATTTCAGAATGCCATGGCTACAGCAGCAGTGCCTTTTTTAGGGTTCTGAAGACAATTACCAGGGATATAAAACTTCAGTTTACACATGGGGCCAAAGTAGTTTTTCCACTTTCATCTTTCTCTTTCTGTCTTCTCTCTATGTCAGGGGAAAGGATAAATCCTCACTTTCTTCCATGACTATGCATTGAACAGATAAGTTTTCTTTATCAGATACTATTGCAGTAGATAACAATAATTAAAAAAAACCCACAGTATTCTCAATCTGCTACTGGAGTACAGCAATTCATTTTGAACTACAGACACAGTAAGACAGGCCCGAAGGCTGGCAATAAATTTATGTAAACACAGAAACATAGATTTCTGTTTTATTAAAGGAGAATGCCAAGGGAAATCCCATCCTGAAACAGGCTAGTGAAAACAAGGATGAGAGAATGAACAGAGCAAGAACGAGTGAGAAAGGGAGACAGCAAGAAAGGATCAAGCCAAATGCTTTAGACTCCACTCCTTCACTGAAATCAGGTGTGAACTCCCTAATGATACTCCCATTCACAAGTAACAGCCTTGGTTTTGACAGTTATGTTTGCTTTTCTATAAAAAAAAATAGCCAGTTAATTATATTTTCCTATAATTTCCCACCTCCCACTTCCCTGTAACTGCAGCCATTCTGTTAAGGGTTTCTTTGCCTTCACCAAAACAATCGCTATGATCTCAGCCTACAGCTTTTACACTGCTTACATAGAAATGCATCTACAATAAGGCTTATCAAAGTGTTCAGGTGTGGAATAACCTTCCTCCTCTTCCACAGACAGCAACAAACCAACTACCAAGTGCAGAGGTTGATTGACATATCCATATATCAAATATAACTTGGTAATTTCCACTCATCCTAAGTGTTATTGTACTGTTTTAGTAGTTCTAACAGAAAAACAACTGTGAAAATGACCACAGAGATGCCAGATTAGCTTTATTATCCTGCCACTGATAAATTCATTGAAGTACAAAGAACAACAAAGCTGAAGCCATTGTCCTTCTCTTTCATGTTTGGAGATGTGTATTTTCAGAAACCTTTCAATTTTAAAATGTTACCTGCAAGACTCTGAACTTAACTGCACATTGCAAAGAGCCTTACGCACTGCAGCTATTATGTACACCTGGGGTTTTCTCACTATTTTCTAAAAAAACCCCACCAGTTTTGTTTTGAAGTCTTGACAGCCCACCAAGCCAAAATGCCACCACAGGCCTCATATCAAAATAACACAGTACTCTTGCACAACCAGACCTTGAAGTATCAACCATTAAATTTCAATCTTTGCTATGGAACAATCGTAGGATCTAAGTTTTCAGACTGATGTACTTGAAAATACACACGTGCATAGCCACAACAGACAAGAACCAAGAAGCAGCGAGCCAATGCAAGCCAATGAATGTATTTTTTCGAATAGCTGAACATACAACAGTAAGCTTAAAGGGACACACTTGTAGTTGGCATAAAAGGACGAAGGTAGTGATACGCCGTTAATTAGCAATTCCAGGATAAACAACAAAGATTGCTTGCACAAATAAAGAAGAAATTTAAGTTATGGTTCCATGAATGTTTTCTTTTGAAAGCTAACTTAGGGAGGTGTCAACCTTGTATTGTTGCTTACTGTCCAATCCCAAAATAGCACAGAAACAACCTAGTCATTGCAATAATATATCCCCTTTCCTTCCATTCACAGCACGAAAATAATACTTTCAAATACTTTCCAAATTTAAGTCAGTTCAGTTTATTTTTGTAAAACTTCAGTACAAGGATGGGAAAGAATAACTGAGGTCAGAAACCCCTTAGGCCTCTTCTACTGCTAAAAACAGCATTCACAGAACCTCATCTTCAGGCAGAAGCAGATTGAAAGTGCATTAGGACTAAAAACCTTTTAGAAGCACTAGTAATTTTTCAGTATTTCCCATACACACCTCGCTTGCAGACTTTATCGGAAAAGCACACCTATCCCCAAGTGCACCAGACGTACCTTTCTCCTAAGTAAAAGCAACTCAGACTGTGAACGTAGAGCTAAAACAGGTGGGTTCAAGGCCACGCAGCCTGGAGGATTTGACACACCAAACACCTGCCAAGCGGAAAGGTCTGCTGCTTCCCTCCCTATTTAGTAGGCACATTGCAGACACCTCCCAGGTCTCCTTCCTTTCCCCTACTTGGTGTCCACCTTCCCCTTGCGGTACCCACTCCCCAGGGCAGCCACGGTAGGTATTACTCTGCAGCGTGCTTAAAGCAGAAACATTTCATCCCTCAGCTAGCCTCCAGGGGCCGATATAAGTCACAAACACAACATGAGAAACGTACAGGAAGTACAACTTAATGAGAAATATCCACTTGAGCCTCACAGACATTAATTGCTCCATTCTTCTCAAAGCTTTAGGAAGAGAAGCTCTCATAGGACAGGGAATTGGCATAAGGTGTTTTCTCCACACTAACTGCCCTTGATTGCTTCTATTTTGAACTTAGTGAGGTACAGCGGATGGGTAATAGCTTGCTACTTGGTGAAAGCTGCATGATATTAAAATGAGTATCAATAGCCTTTTATGTTGCTACTGTGTCTTTATCTTCCATTCTCACCTGATTTCGTAAGAGAAACACACAAGAGTTCCAAGGAGATGCACTCTGGAAGGTAAGAGGGGGGCAGTAAGACTTTCCTCTTTTTCCAGCTGACAAGTTATTCTGGCAAATGCAGCTGTTGGAACCAAGCTGGAAAAATCAAAGCAAAGGCAGTCAGGACAGTGCTTGTGACCACATAATACTGAGTAACTCTTGAAGCTCACTCAGGAAGAGAGGCCAATGCCTTTACGTATGGCCTGATCTTCTGTTCACAGCAGGTCAACAGCAAGCAATGTATTTTAATATACATTTGCATTGTCACCTAGCTAAACATAAGATTACAGGAGTTTGAATAGATTCACATCCCCCCCTCCAACGGTGACACTCACACAAAGGGTTGGTTTGTTTGGCAGGGTGTTTTTCCATTCCTCTTCTCATCCATATGGCATTCCGCTCAAAAGGGAATTAAAAAAAAAAAGTCCTCATTCAGGTTGGGATCCAAATTTGAACTGGACAGATTGGAGCGTTGGGGGACAAAATTTGAAAGAACTTGTTGGAAATGTTCTGATGCCACAGGTATTAATTATTGGAGTATTATTTAAGCCATCCCATTGCTCAGTTGGTATACTCTTTCCATTATGCCTCAGAGGGATGACATTTTCGGGGTGCCAAATTCTGGAAAATCTGGAAAGTGATGAGTCCCAAACAAGGCCACTTGCCTCCCGCTTCTGCAAGTTCCTTTTCTGCATCTCACAGGACTCTCTCTATAGCAAAGCTGCCTGTGTTGGATTGTACCATTCCCCAAATAGAAGTTTTCTCCAGCTTATTGCCAAGATCTCAAACAATGGCCAGAAATTCCCTTTAGAATCCAAAGCAATTTCTATTCAATAGCCATGAGCTCCAGTGAACAAAACCTCCTTAATCCCGTTGCCTAATTTACCTCAAGTTTCTGCAGAATACTTCAAGACTAGACAAAAGGAAGCAGGGCAGTTACCAGAATTTCTAATTACTTCTTAATAAGTCATGGGCAAAAATGATCCAAACGAAGATGAGTAATGAGAAATGGTATTTCAAGTGCCATGGGTATGGATCTTGCCTATCATATCATTAGTGGGGCATCTTACATGGGTTTGGCTTATTCATGCAAGTGGTGTGAAGGAATTAGAGTACTTGTATATGGTATACTTAAACATTTTTACGTGGCCATCTGTGGCACGTTCTGCATGTGTGTAAGTTGAGGATAATTTCATATTATATTTTGGCAAAGGGGGTTTTCTCAGCCTGTTAACAGCTTGGGTTGTAAATCTTGACAAGCAAATATGCCTCTCCAGACTACAATGAAGGCAGTGTCACTTCATGAACCTAATTTCTGTAAGATGTGCATAATCATACACTGGACCCCTGACATCCCAAGGGTATATTAGCAGATATATTCACAAAGAGACTGTAAGAGTAGAGCAAATCTGTTCCCTACATGGGTGATTTTAAAACAGCCAATATCACTGTGATGGTTTTATTCTTAAGGAAATCCATAAGGGAATAACCCATTTTATCATGGAAGCATATATACAATTAAATAAGAATAGCAACAGGAATCCCCTCTCCCTTCTACGCACACTAGAAACAGTAGAATATCATCAAGATCTGGAAAAGTTTAGGGAGGAAATAGACTCCCAATTTATCATGATGAATAAAGTAGTTCTGAAAAGACAATGAAGCTTCTATTTTTTCAGTTAGGAAAAAAAAAATAAAATCACACATAACACCTCTTTTGAATTACATACTTCCCCTCGAACCATTTGCATATTTTTCTATTGGATTCCAAAAGACTTAAAAGCAAAATTAACATGCTTCACTGTGAATGCCAAGAACACAATTACAGCCCATCAAAAGCTGCACAAAAGGAGGACAGAACTGATGTACACTGTAATGCAAGATTTTTTTGTTTTTTTAAGACTTTCTTGTAGAAATAGATCCAGCTAAGCACAGAGCTAGGGGTTATATCTTTTTTATTAGTGCTCCAGCCAGCTGTGCTGTATATTCTTACACTGTGTTTAGTTGCCTGACTTTCAAAGAGATCTTATATTATATAAAGTGACCCAATAGGGACACAGAGAAGCAGAGAGCAGCAATCTCTTCTTTAGCCTATCCAGCCTGAAGCAACTATTTCTTTACTTGACATTCCTTTAAAAAACATTACAGTCTAAATGCCTTGCCTTGCGTGGATTTTTAGGGTAGCAATGCTTTGAGCAGCATTGTATAAACTTGTTCAAGACACCATGCAACTGTAATAGTTCAGAAAAGAGAGTCACAGAGATTTGACGGTATATTATGTATATAAAGGCTTCCCACTACTTTGCTGAGGAAGCAACACGTTGTAAGCTCAGTATAGATGGTCATTCTGTCCACTCACAGTCTGTCCATGTGGTATATAGCACATAGGTACCTAATAATATGCACTCATGCATGTGTACCTGCAGAATAATTATTTATTCTCATAAATAAAAATTAGTAATCTGCTCCAGAGATAGATAGAGGATTCTTTTTC
>VYZM01006910.1:275847-304014 GCA_013398915.1 Dromas ardeola
TTTTTTTTTAAGCAATTTCTTTTTTTTTTTTCTTTTTCTGTTTTTTAAATCTGGTGTGTCAAGTAGCTTTGCCTCGCAGGAGTCTATCCACGCATAACAAGAGGCATGAAGAGCTTTATAGCATACAATTTTCAATCATGATTAAACCAGGAGACACAACAGAATATGCAAACAGTAGATAGCACTAAACTTGCTTAGGTGTTTTGGAAAGTGAAAGGCCTCTAACCACTGAAAGAGATGGTGTTGCCTCATGCTTAAGCGATTTTGTACCACTCTACAATTTTGAAACAGTATTGCAAGCTACTGTTCATTTTCAGGTAGTAGGGCATTCTCTTTTCTCCAGAGGCATATTTTTGGAAGTAATATGTAACAACAACGCGTTAATACCTGAATCTGTGTGATTCTACAGGAGGATTATGTTTCAGTGAATCCTAGGCCTTATTAAAATGTAATAGTTTTCCGCAATACAAAATTAATACTATAAAAAGGATCAGATTCTGGTTGCAAAATGTTTTTATGACAGTTAAAAAAAAAAGACAGACATCAACTAGTTTAAAAAAGACAACAGAAGGACATTCACAAAACCTTAAAAGTTTCTAATATCACCAACTTGATGAATCGCAACGTCATACTGACATCAGTATGAAAAATCATGCATAATTTTTTTTTGTCGCTGTTGAGGAATCCCTAATACTTAACCCAGACTTAACCCAGAACTATTTAGATTGTAAATTAAGACACTTAAGGATAGATAACCATTTTAGAAAACAGTTTATCCATCAAAAAACACAGATGGTTGATTCAGAGTTATTTGCAAGAATAATTATCAAGTCCACTTCAAGAATAATTTTGGTTGAATGGAAATGCAGTGCTGTGGAGATGCCTTCTGATATTCTTTCATTCAGCATTTACAAAATTCACTGAGTTAAACTGGGAAATTGATTCACATCTCTACTCCCAGGCACATATTTTTGCCATGAAACACACAGTATTCCTGTGTTGAACTTTCTCTAGTTCATTTCGTATGAAATATTTAGCAAACCCAGGAAGAAAACAGGGTTTTAATCCCCATTTAAATGAGTAAATTGGCATTTTGGTCTCTGTTCTGACTCAGACAACAAAAACAGGTGAATCAAACTGATCTGCTCCTGATCTTGAATGTCCCTCAATGTTGCCTATAAGGAAGAGTACAACACCATTACCACCACCACAACATGAATCTACTCCTTGCATTTTATTTAAATCTCACAGAACTAATTTTGTTTCGTGAGAAAATTGAACCATTTGACTTTCAAGGTTAGGTAAGCAGGAGGATTTCCTCAGCCTATTTCACACACACACAGAGCTGCTGAGTGTGGTGCAATCCTGGGGACAACCATGACTCAGAGACTTCATTCCATTAAAGGGTATCCGAGTAATTTGGCTGAAAACAAACTGAATTTTGCAAGAGTTTCTCCTTATGAGTAGTTATTTCTTAAGGAAATAAGGCATGTTCTGAGAATTAATCTCCTTCTATCCTTCTTCCAGATTCAATCCAGGCACACACAAACCCTTGACCTCCATCAAGCATTCTCCCTCTTCAAGCAGCCCACACTGAGGCTTATTTGATCCAGAGATCATGAAAGCCCTAGAATATGAAGACAAATGCAAACACTGAAAAAAAAAAAAGCTGCATAAACTGTTAAAAAAAACCTCTGTGATAGCAGGCTTTCTTCCTGTACAACATTCCTTTTGCCCTGAAAATTCGATGGGTACAGTTTGGAGTGAGCAGCAACCAAATATAACACAAATATCTGTGCCAGTGCTTTTAAGGATGGCATTCAAGTCAGAACACCCTAACAAATGGTGCCAGAAACTGCTGTCCTACTTATTCTGAAAGCCTCTAGCTTGCAAAAGCCCTTTAATGAGAGAAAACTGTCAAAAATGTGGCCACTTTATATAAAGATCAGAGGTGAACATGTAAATACTCTATCTCATCATTAGAGAAGGATTATGATGTCTTTGATCATTTCTGACAGAGTCTGGATTTGTGTCAGGTATACTGATTTAGGTGTAGAGTCACACAAAGACAAGAAGCGGGACAGGGGCTCAGGGAGGTCATTACTTCTCCTTAGATGGAGTTGTGCCCTATGGCTCAAACGCTCACAAAGGAGCGGGTTGTTGGACAGATGCTAATGAACTGGAGATGGCAGAATGGTGTGATATAACAGGTAAGGAAGGATGAGCGGTACCAAAGGAGATAAGACAGCAATAGGAGGGAGGAAATTCAAGTGACAAGCAGAGAAGACAGAGACAAGTTCTGAACTTTGACCATGACCACAGATGAGGGAAAAACGCAAGCAGCAATAGAAAAAAGAAACAACATGAAGGCTGGCTTTGTCTAAGCATAAGAGGAGGCAGAATCCAGAAATTAAAAAGTGTAAAAGGAGGAATTAGAGGAATTACTGCCTACCTCTGGGGAAGAAATAAGAGCAGAAGATAAGCAAATGGAGAAAAACTAGGATGCATGAAAAGAAGAATCAGTGTGCTATTCCCTGGCCCCGGGCTGAGAAGAAAAGCTATTGTGACTAGTGTTCCACAGGCAAAGTCGGACATCATGAGCAAATGAAAAATTCCTTCAGCTGGAGAACACATGCTGGAAACCCTGGCAAAGAGACAGGGCTTAACCTGAAGTTAAATGTTGTCCACAAAATATTTATGTGAGCACACTAGAATTTCCAGGAAAAAAAAGTCTCCTTCAAAGCATTCTTAGAAGGAAATAAAGTCTGAGCAGTATTTTTTTGCAGTGCTGTAGCAGATAAGAATTAAATAGAAAAAGACCTTGTCTCCAAAATCTTGTTTGTTAATTACTTGCAACCTGCTTGATGAGGAATACAGAAAACAAAAGGGGGAAGAGGTTCCTTCATTCCAATTAAAAGACTGTAATTTGAGGACAAAGGGACATTTTGTTCTTATGGAGATCTACCTCAGTCATACTGATAGCTTTCAAACAATACAAAACTGTTCCTACCCTCTTAAAATTTAAAATTCATACAGAACAAAAAAAATAAGTCCAAACCTTAGCTTGAGAGGTAAAATACAATCTAAACCTACCTGCAAGCAGAATAGATACAGCAAAGTTAGAGATTGAATAATTTCAACTTTGATCTTTAATTCAAACCAACAGAATAAAGACAAAATTAGAAAGTTGTGAATAAGAGAAAAAAAAAAAATCCTTAAGTACATGCTTCATTTCAAAGACTTTTAAAGTGTTCTTCAGCAAGTTTGGAAAATCATTCAAGTGATTTCTCTATTAGAAACCTCAGTATTGAAAAAGTGGATATAATTTTTCTGTGATTGACAAGACTACAAGTTCTCCACTGGCCCATGCAGCACCTAGCACAAAAATAAGTTAGCTGTAACCATACAATAGATATTTCTGTGATTCTGATGCCGCAGTTCATTAGACACATCATAAAGGACTTTGCTTGCTTGAGTGTTGAATTCCAGTTCCCTCTCCCTCAAAAAGATACGAGTTTGCCTCTACAGAAAGCTAGGTTTTCTGTGGAGTTACTAGAAGCTTGCACATTTGTCTGTATCGACTTAGTGGCCCCTTTTTCTTGTGCAGTCCAAGAGTCTCATTAGCTAAACTTCTCTAGCTCTAGCTAACAAGGTAGGGCAGGACAGTCATGAGACAGAGCTGCAGTGAGCTTGGCAGGGGGAGGGGGACAAAAGGCACCCCCCCAAGGCCTCCTCAAATAAAGGGAGCAACAGGCAACGTTAAAAGGGCTTGCAGAAAAAGGGCTTTCAAGGGTTAGGTAAACGGGAGGGAGGGGTTCCTTGAAGAAAGTTAGGATGCATGATGCATTGGAGAGGAAGGTAACTCATTGGGCACTGGGTTTTGGGATGTCTGTGGGAAGCAGAGTCCCAGATCTACTCCAGCGGAAGGAAAAATAGGAAAGAGAAAAGGCCGTCTGAAAGTGTTCAAAAGATAAACTGCCAGACAAATCACATAGCCTGTAAGCTCCGGATCAATGAGAGTGTTTTGCTCGAACATGTGCAATATTGATTCTTAACCATAAGAATATTTGATTCTTCTAAGCCAAGGAATTGAAAAGGATACAGAATATATCTGTCCGTGTCCAAAGCAACAGCCTGCAATGCATAAAGTCCCTTGTTCCATGAAGTCTGCAAGTGGGTATTCTGCAAATTATATCCAGTCTTATCTAGACTTTGACCTGTGCATGAAGCCCATGATGACATAAGAGAGATCATTATAGACTTTCAGAAAGATAAATGAAGCTCACAGGAAGGGATTTTCCTAATGTCACAGAGCTGCTGTGTGGCAAGAAACCAAAATTTTCTGCATTGCAGCCAAGTACTCTGCTTTGAATCCATACTGCTCAACAAGAATAGGATTCCTTTGTTGTTTAGACAGTCCCAGCCTTACATGAAGTCACTTATACCCATCACAAGGCTCCCGTGGGTTCCAGATTAGAATAGAAGTTGTGAATGTAAAACAAAATTTTGCCAAGTGCATTATTGCTATAAATGAACCATAATTTGTTTCAAAGGTTAAGCATGAAAGGGTTTTGCTATGGATTCACAGCCTTAGGAGACCACTTTCTCCACAGTGCATTTCTCAGTACAGAATGACTATTACAGGGTTATGTGCAGTCCCTTCACTGCTTCAGTAAGGCTTCCCCCTGCTTACCAACAGCTCCCAGAAAATAACACATTTATTTACACAGATATTTAGAAAAGAGATCCAAAATGGAACCTACAGAATTCTTTAAAGTGTCACAAGTACTACAGATGTACTTTTCTCTCCAATCTGCTGCTTAAACTCATGTCTTTAAGTATCCATCCCGCCCCCCCCTCCCCCCAAACAGCCTCAAGAAAATGCATGGAAAGCATGCTGAATCCACTCTTGGCATAGCTCCACAGTCCATTGGAAATGCACCAGGGATGAATCTAACCCCTGCCTTTAGCGCAACATAGTGCTTAACTGCATTCATCTCGGTAAACTTCCAATTAAATTATAATGAATGCTATTAGAAAGTGTGTGTTTGGTCGGGGGTGTTATTTCTTTTGTTCCATTTTAATAAAAGCACTCTAAATATTCATTACCACCCACACCGCTGCTCTATTCTCACAGAAAGAAGAAAGAAATTGCTTGGATATTTTCTATAGGCAACTATCCACATTGCTGAACTGTCATTTAATCTAAAGCAATGCTAATAAATTTTTTCAACTAATGATGCTGTTTCAAACAAGGCATGCTATGGGAAATAACGAGCACATAACGGTGGACCTGGTAAGCAGTTAAATCCAATTAAGTTATTGATGTCTAGTATCAATTAAATTATTGATGCTTATTCTGGGGGGTTACAGAGTTGGTGAAACCTAGCCCGTGAGAGACAGCACCACTTATTTGCTTTGTCATAGCAGTGTCCTATCTCCCTATTAGAAATATCAACAAATCCCTACAGTTTATTAGGAGCTGTAAAAGTAGCAGGTAAAATAAGGATTAGAAAGCTGAACGGATGACTTATCCACCTTTTTGTTTTCCAATCTGAGAAAAGAGCTATGGATAATGAAAAGGAACAGAAATCAAACAAATCAACATTTACTGGCTCTCTGTGAAGCGTACAGGAGAGCAACACCTTTAATCCTAGGCAACCGCCGTTGGCAAAGCGGGGTGGGAAATATCCTACTGCACATTTGCAAAGATGAGCTGCCTTTGTTGCAGAAAAGCCTTTGACTACAAATAGGCTCCCCAGGATCCTGATCTTAGGACACAGAGTCTTTTCAGGGCTCGACTCTTCACTGAGACAGCTGAGGCTTGTGTTGCAGTGCCAGAAAAGAGATTGAAATGCAGTGTGTACAGATAGCTGCTAACAGGGGGCAGGAACAGTCCTGTACAGTTTGTGCCTCTCAACTATTTTCATTTTGACTCCTTGTGGCTGCAAGGAAACACCAGTTTCACTGGCTATCTTGGGAAAGTTCCCAAACAGTAAAAAAAGAAAAATCTTTCAAATGGCGACTAGGGCACTCTTCTTGCTGTCCTTACATAGGCTAGGACAGCCAAATTCTATTCATTGTGGTTTAACCCCAGCCAACAACCAGAACCACACAGCTGCTCAATCACACACACCCCTTCTCCCCAGAAGTGTGGGGAGAAGGAGGGAAAGGGAGGAAAAAAAAAAGCGTGGGGTTGAAATAAAGAAAGTTTAATAGAAACAATAACAGAAAAGGAAAAAACAACAATAATAATTAATAATAATGACGACTCAGGTCACTCTCACTGCCCGGTGAATTGGCACCTTCCTGAGCAGTGATCGCAGATTCCCACCCCCCAGCTAACCCCCATTTATATACTGAGCATGACATCTATGGTATGGAATATTTGATTGGTCATTCCATCATCCTGTCTATGCTTCTACGGGAAGCTGAAAAAAGTCCTTGAAGAGTGTAAGTGTCACTTAACAACAACTAAAACCAATAGGTATTATTGACATTCCTTTCACAGAAATCACTAGAAAGAAAATTAACTCTCTCCCAGCTGAAATCAGGACACTATTTAAAACAGTTCTCTGGATATGCTAAAAAAAGAAAAAAACACAACAAAAAAACCCCACAACACAACACCCAACAAAAAACCCCCACACCAAACTCCCCCAAAACACACAGAAAAACAAAACGTGTTAAGTTAACTCAGCCTATCTAACAGATGGCAGTGGGGCTAACCCAGCCTGCCTGATGTTCACTGCCTGAGGCGTGTATGGATGTCAGCAGAAAGCCAGGTTTCTTTCCATCCTCTGAATAACTTCAATCTGCCCGATTCAGGCAGTTCCTTTTGTTCATTGACCAAATATGGGAACCTGCAGGCAGCAACCCCAGTCCTCTTCGGATAGAAACCCGTTAGAGCATCACAAGGAAACAAGGAAATGATGCCTGCCTCCAGCCAGGTGCTAAGCTATTAGCTATTATTCCCATACCTGCTGCTCACTTTTTGCATGAGAGCCTCGAGGGCAGAGCACTCACCTAGGAAAGCCCCAGCTCCAGTCCTCCAATGCCAGTGAGACTGACGGGATGGAGCCCCAGCCTCCCACAGGCATCCTCCCCACTTCTTTCATGAACCTGCAAGAGACGCCCACCGCAGCTTCATGGTTAGCACCCCTCAGATCAGTACAAGAGATGAGGAGAATTGTTGACCTATTGGTAAGATTTTTCTTGTTGTTGTTTTTGTTTTCAAACCCAGGCATGGTCCAATGTAAAATACATACCCATTCCTGGAAGCAGTCTCTGAAATCCCAGTCATGCTCCCTCCCAGCCCAGAATCCTAGATGCCAAGCACCTGGAAATGTTATCAGGAGAAGGGCAGGCAGGGAGAGACAGCTTCATCTTGATGGCAGGATCCTCACCAGCAGACCTCCATCCTACTCAGCCCGAGAGGGGAGCAGGATGAGACCATTGGTGCTGCCTGTGCTCGTGTTGAGCACTCTGAATGCCTGTCCATAATCTGTGTGGCCACCACAGACACATGTGTTTGTGCCTGTTGGGAATACATCTTTTGCCTTGCTGCTGGTTGGATCTGGGGACAAGGAGGCTCAGACCGCTGGAACCAGCATCATATATTTTCCTTTAACACTTTACAGACCTTACAAGGGCAGCCTACAAGGACAAATGCTCTAAGTACTTTACAAATCACACTGGGAGACGCGTGCCACATATTACATCCATTTCTTCTCTTTCCTGTTGACATCTACTGCTCCGTCCTCCCCAGCAGACAAGTCTTAGCACTTTTAGCCCAGACCTCAGCAACCTGCTTCCCCGTCCTACCAAGCCTGCTGCACTACTCTATGCTTGCTGGTGGCCGAGTAGGACTCTGAAAACAAGGATACACTACCTTCTTTAATATTTTTTTTATTTTCTTTTTTTTTAACCCTCTCCATACAAGTGATTTTTTTGGAAGCAAGTTCAACTGTAGTCTTGGAATTCTGTTAGGAAGCAGGGTTTATGTAACATAGCTTTAAGACTAATATTATAATATCTTTTATGATACATCTTAAGAGCAAGGTTTACAGAAAGCTGAGAGATTCTAATCACAGTCTCTACAGAGCACAGGAAGTTACTCCAGTCTTTACTTAGCTCAAGGAGATTAAACTATGATGAGTTACATCACAGAAAAACCAAGTTGTAATTTAACTGTTCATTCATTCCATCGCACTTATAATTAGTCACCATATTTTGGCATAAATTCCAGGCATGAAGAAACCTTGCAGTACTTAAGTAAAGCACTAGAAGTAAGCTTTTATAATCCTTTTTCCTCCTTTAGGAAGGTATAATGACTGCCAAATTCCACAAAGACAGAGTTATAGTATTTACCAGTTGATAGCAGAGTACAATTAAAAAGTAGGAGAGCAGAAATTTTAAATGGAAATTATGTTGTACATGAATCCTTCTGGACCACTCTGCATTCATTGCTCAGGTCTTTCCTCTCCAGTAGCCTTATCTATTGGAACGTCTCATTGAGCTTCCATCTATTCACACAGGGGAGTGAGTTTAAAAGAGCCATGAGGCACCTCCAATCACTCACATAACATAACGGTATAGATCAACTATTTAGAAAAAAAAAAAAAATGTTTGAAGAGGCATCTAACTATTCTGGAGAAGAGAAATACTGCATCAAGAGGGACTTTCCTCCATTTATAATTAAGATTCTACCACTTTTTTTTTTTTTGGCGGGGGAGGGGAAATAAATCACACCCTTAGCTTAAAAAGGAAAATAATCTTCCTGGACAAAACAGACTTCCAGGACCAGGATCCCTTAAAGGAACACCATCCTTCTCAAACAAATAAAAATAATAAAAAAAAACACACAAAAAAAAGAAAAAAAACCACACCCAACAACAACAACAAAAAAAAAACAACAACAAAAAAAGCCAACAAAAAAAACGAACAGATCAAAAAAAAACCATACACAAAACCAAACCATCAAAAATAAAACAACCAACTAACTGCAGCCACTGTCCCCACACTTCCTGGGTATAACAACCCCAGCTGGAGGACCAGGAAACAACAGCTGACCTGTTCTTTTTCAAGCTACAAAACTGAACCACTGATGGCAGAGTATTTTTCAGGAGTAAGCCTGAGGGCTCAGAGTTACCCATTTATTTTGGCCATTCCTTCTTTGACCCATTTTCCAAAGACATCTTTCAAGATGACTTCTGTAGAAGGAATGTGGAAAAATAACATCCTGGTAATATTCCCTCAGACCTTAGTTGCATTAATGCAGGCCTCCACAGCTGAGCATCCTAGCACAGTTCGCAGATCCCCTGCTAAGCCAGTGTGGGAGGTCGTGAAGACCACCCACAGGTCCCTCCAAGCCTTTTAGCGTATTACTATGGAGTCTACCCATTTTCTGGCAGGCCTGGATCTCAGTAGAGGTTCATCGACCTGAGCCACAACAAAACGTGAGAGAAGCAGCATTCTTTAGTAGGAGAATTTATTAGCTGTAGTAGCAATTTATATCTATATCAAATTACATTTACAATTACATTAGCA
Organism: Dromas ardeola; assembly: GCA_013398915.1. Classification (NCBI taxonomy): domain Eukaryota; kingdom Metazoa; phylum Chordata; class Aves; order Charadriiformes; family Dromadidae; genus Dromas; species Dromas ardeola. The sequence goes on from VYZM01006910.1 coordinate 285,397, forward strand.
ATTTACATCTATAATACTTCATGACAACAGGGAGCTGCAGCCTGAGAACCTTAACCCCTCCTCTACAACCACCTTTAAATCATAGAATGGTTTATGTTGGAAGGGACCTTAAAGATCATCTAGGTCCAATCCCCCTGCCATGGGCAGGGACACCTCCCACTAGGCCAGGCTGCTCAAAGCCCCATCCAGCCTGGCCTTGAACACTTCCAGGGATGGGGCATCCACAGCCTCCCTGGGCAACCTGTTCCAGTCTCACCACCCTCAGAGTGAAATTTTTTTCCTGATATCTAATTTAAATCTATCTTCCTTCAGTTCAAAACCATTACCCCTCATCCTCCTGCTCCACTCCCTGATAAAGAGTCCCTCCCCATCTTTCCTGTAGGCCCCCTTTAGGTACTGGAAGGCTGCTATAAGGTCTCCCCGGAGCCTTCTCTTCTCTAGGCTGAACCACCCCAACTCTCAAAAGTACTCTCAAAGTACAGAGAGCACAAGGCAGATAAAAATCATTCTAGTTATAAATATCGTAAGAGTAATTATGAATCAGTCAAAACCCTTTCAATGCCTGAATTATTTTTTTTCAGATTTAAATATAGGAAGTATCGCCTTAGGTGAGATAGGAAGCCACATCTGAAGCAGCAATAGCCACATTCCCAATTGGAAGAAAAATAGTTGGAAAACAAGCCTATTGTACTGCTAATTTTGTAGCTACTCATCCATATCCCACTTCAATGAGTTATTAAAATTTGCCAGATCCTTCTCAACCACTGGAAAAGCATGGTTTAAGCTAGGAACACATGTAATTGCAACGCAGAAGAAATTTTTATGGCCCTGGATTTAGTTTGAGCAGCTGGAATTTCAACAGTCCTTCTTTCCACTAGAAGTTCCAGATCTGTTACCCATCATGAGGACATTACTGAGTTAATCTTGGGCAAAAGTGATAGATTTTAAAGATCACCTTTCACAAAAAAAAAAAAACAAAAAACCACACCACAAAAAGAACCCCAACAAACAGAAAAACATGCAAGCAGCAAATCTGTTTTTTCTTCTTTACAGACACATGAAACACACAAATAATGTCACACAAAATCCTGAGCAAATGGATGTTCAAAACCATTCTAATGAAAGAAAATAAAAATAAATGTCAGCCAACAGAAAATATCTATTTTGCCTTTTAGGCGCACTTGATGCTTTGCTTCACCTTCGGCACAGATTCTGAATAAGCCATCAAAAGGCAAGGATCATTTCCTTTAAGCACCACCTCTTTCCTGTTGGCAACAGTTCCGATCTACAGGATTTCAGAGAGTTTCTTTTACGCAGGCGCGGATTTACTGAGAAAGATGATAGACCTGCCCCCTTCCCTCACCCCTACTCGGGGTCACAGTCAAACCACAGCCATCCTCGCCCGCCTCATTTCATCCAAAGTCAACAGCAGCTGTACACCTTTCACAGAATTACTAAAACACCCCAGTGGATGGTAACAGAGCAATACCTCTGTATCCTTAACAGTTAAATCCACCCTGGACATCAGATGCAATAACTTAACCGATTGCCACGGAGCTCTCAGATTTATCCTCACAACAGGTTTGGCCTCTGGTATTTGTTTAAGACCTGAGCTGCAGGAACTCTTGTATGTATTTAATCTACCTCAATGTCATTTAGGTATGAATCACCTCCTCAGTATCTCCTGCTCTTTATGCCCTTCTTTTTTAAATATTTAAAAAAAAACAAAACAAAACAAAAACAACAACAACAGAAAACCCAAACCAAAACACACACACACACAAATAAAACAAAAACTTCATACTGAATGTTTGATTTTTTAGAAAGCATCTTTGGAAAGGAAGCTGATGTTCTGACAATTTTTCTCAATTAAACATCTACTATGTGATTGCATATAGGAAGGCTTACGGTCCTCTTAACCGGTTACCATGAGAGCTTCTAATTCAGCTTCGTACCACATTTCTGATATTCACACGTAGTAAAACATCATGTAGGTTTGCAGGTTTAGTTCAGGAAAAAGGAGAGCAGAGGCCTGATGAAATTGGGCCCTTTTTACAAGAAACGGAAGAAGGAAAAAAAATTACCAATCTTGTTACAGCAGTTGAAAAAGGCAGAGATTTGCCTTTAAGTCAGGGTATTTTTTTGTTTTGGGGTTTCGTTTGTTGGGTTTTTTTCGGAAAAGTGACATAAGTCCATTTTTCTAGGAAGCTGCGTATTAGGGTAGCCCTGTCATCTGCCGTGTCCTGCCTGCCAATCGCCTCTCCCGCCTCACAGAACAGCTGCTCGCCAGTAGCAGCTCCCGTTTGGTCCACTGGGCTGTCACCCACCACAAACTGTCACCTGTCATTTTGTCACAGCAGGAGCTGGCACTAGTGCCTGGCACCAGTAAGTGCTGCATTCTCGCTTACTGCGGGCACAGGTCAGAAGGGGTGCAGGAGGAGAGACGGCGATGGATGCTGCAGCTGCTCTTGCTACCATCCGATGGCCACAGTAGCTTTATAGGTGACAGATCCAGCTCACCTTGGCCTTGGAAGGCCTTGGGGTTGTCTTCTTCTTCAGCCAGGTCTTCTCCAGGCAGCAGAACCCTTTGGAAGCATCCAAGAGGTTTCACGTTGCTCTGACCACTTGTATCAGCAATTTATTTCCACGTAATATAGTTTATAACAATACTTCTGGAGATACTAATGATAACAGTAATCATAAATAGTTAAGCAAAGGTGCATTAAATCAACTACAAGCAATAACAGCATTTTCTACATCAGTTCTTCTGGGGAAAAAAAAAAGATTACAGAAGAAGCTTCTATTTGTTTTCTGTAAAACCAACTTTTTAGTCTTTGCAGTTTGTCACCTGCACTTTAAATTATAACAAAGCAAGTATTTTCAAGGTAGATTAAATCATGCCTTGTGATGTTCACATTTTTTGCAAGCTGTCTATATTTTAAGCTGACTCTTGTGGCTCAGTTGTATAACCTGGCTCCGTATCTCAGAAATATATAATTAAACTTCACTGATCTCTGTGAAAGCTTAAAACATCAATGCCCAGTTGAAGACGTTTATGGGCATTATATACGGAATAAATGTGGATATGTAATGTATTTATTATCCAAACGTAACTCTTACTTCCCTGAAGTACAAGGTAAAACAATCTCGTTCACCCTTTCTCCTACAATTTTTGGAAAAGCTCAGCCATATCTGATCTATTTAAGAGCTGTACAAAAGTTTATTTGTGTTGTTTTCAGAAAATGATTCCTACGTCCCTCACACCTCTCTCCAGAGGAAGCTATTTATGTACAGTCATTTCCTTCATGCAATTCATTAATTTTTTATATATATATATATATATATATAAAAAAATGTACCAGAGCCCAAATTCCTCCATGTTCAGGGAAAGAAAGGCATGCTACAATTTATTTTTCCTTAGTTCCAAGGCCCTTTCCAGATTGCCTTTGGGTAAGTGCTTTCTCAAAATCTTTTCTGAGGACCATTTCTACAGCTTGTTTGACTGTACACTTCATTTTCTGTGGCTTCTCTGTGTCACTTATCAAAACGAAATCCGCACAGGTCTGTTTCTGGCCAGGATTTCAGTCCCCTGTGCTTGACAATATATTTAGAACAAAGTGAAACCACTAAAAAAGGGTTTAACGGCTTCTGAAAAGTCATAACAGCCACCCACCTTGGGTGAGGTTTTACCCAGTCCACAAAGAACTGACGAAGCTGATCCTACGCGCCTCAGCTGCCATAGATTTTTGAAGTGGTTTCTTCCAGGCAGTCCTATTTAGGATACTACCAACCTTTTTCACATGGCTTTTGATGGATTATCATTATTTGGCAACCTGAAAGTAATAACCACCCAAAAACCAGTTTGGAGACAAGACTGAGAATCTGGAACAAAATTTAAAAAAAAATAAAAAACCCAGAACACACAGAATGGAAGGACTGATGGGTAACTTATAACTGAGACATTTTCCCTCAAACAATGAGTCAGTAGTCTCAGTAAGCATGCAGCTTTTCTTTCTCCACAAAGTTAGTTTTTGCTTATTCTCCGAGATGGAAAAATGTTATATCTACTATGGCTTCAGTATTTCTGAAAGCTTTTGTACTTCCTAGCATAAATATAACCAAATAAATTAGATCTCTAATTTGCCAGCAGCATATATGAATTTTTGTTGTTGTTTGACAAGAGTCACAAGAAAATAATAGTTTTTGTGCAAAAGGATCAGTTAAAGGCTCTGAAGCTTTTTTTTCTTTTTTTGGGGGGTGGGGGGTAGGAGCTGTTGCTTGTCTCCAAATCTTTCTAAACACAATAAAAGTTTTTTAAGAAGGTAGTGTTGAACTTTCAGAGGCAGATGAAACACATGGTGGCAGCTGAAGGTTTCGAAAAGCAAGTAACACACGTGCTTCCTTTCTCATTGCTTCTGCAGGAAGGTTGTGTGTGACGATTCCCCAAGGGCTGACAAGCTCCAGAGACAGATGGTCCTGTTGAATCTGCAAGAACTGACAAACCCAGGTCACGAGGTTCTGCTCAACGTGTTAAGAGGCCACCAACGCATACTAGCATCAGCACGGGGACGTGCACACCAGACCATGTGGAGATGAAGCCACAGGGATACCTACAGACCTGCCAGAACCAAGAACTCTTCGAGCAGCTGCCTGGCAGCCCCTGGGGCATCAGCACGCCACTCCACGTCTCAGCATCCAGCTGGGGTTGGTCCATCAGCTGTGGCTCCACCAAGGGTACTATGAGTGAACGTGTGAGTGAGCTACACAAGAAAATAAGTGCATGCTTTGTTTGAAGTTACCTACTAATTGCCATCTAATGAATAAAGGCATTCTAAATAATGCTGGTGATCTGCGTCTTACACACTAGGGAAAAGGCAATTCAGAATGTATACAGTAATAAAACATTGATGTCTTTATAAGGAGAAAATTTGATCAGATATTTGCCACTGATTATTTTATAAACGAATTTACAGACTTATTTACCTAGAGACCTCTATGTCAACGTAGCACATGTATTTAGTATCCAAAAATACTTTCTTAAGCAATGATTACTGCTAATCTGCATTCTAAAACCTCACTGCTTTCAAATACTCTGCACTCTCCATTTCACAAACACACAGTACCTGGCTTTGCCATTTTCTTTTTTCCCCCCACTTTAAGCCAGCAATGATTTTATGCTTCCACAACACAACACCCATTCAAGAAAAAAAAAAAAAAAAAAAAACTGGACCAAGTTCAAATTCAGGAAACTCCATTAGAAAATATCTGCATAACTGGATACTTCCACATTTACAGTTATTTTTATATGCATTGACATCATTCTAATTTGTTTCACATCTGCCATCTGATTGTAGGCTGCTTTAAGGAAATTTACACAGCATCTAAGCTCTGTGTCATACGCGAAGCTAAGTGAAGACCGTCTCATTTAGCACTTCCAATCTAATTCAAAAGAAAATACAACAGGCAACCTGCTTTCCATAGCACCATGCTGACTGGCATTACCTTTGCTAACATTACTGTCTGATTACATCCTGTATCAGCCTCAATCACCTTGCCTGGTGTCAGTGTCCAGGCAACCAGCCCAGTTACCTAGGTTATTTTGTCTATTCTGTTAAAGTGCTGAAGAGACCTTAGCTTTTCTTCCCATTTCCTGGAACTCCCCCGGACTTACAAGGTTCTTATTAAAAAGAAAATCACAACCAATATTAATTTTTGGAGTAGTTCTTAGTAGAATTTCTCTGTGAACATTCAGAAAAATGTTAATAATAGTGGCTTAAAAGCTTCCAAAGCCCTGTGCAGATCTGTTTAGTACACATTAACATGCATCTACTCTTCCCACTGAATAGTAGGAATATGAATATTAGAGATGCAGCAAACTGGTAAACATGGTTGTGGTTGTTTATTGTGTTACTATCTGCAGCTGTCCGTCCCATACTTTGCTCCTTGGCAGTTACTGTCCTCATAGCAGGAGCAAAAAAAACAGAAAAAGCACTCGGGCCCCAGCTGTCCCAGTTTGCAGTGTTTTTTCTTAGCCAGAGACCTGCAGTCAACATCAATTTACACCGAAGTCCAGCAGCTGAGTCACAAGTACACAAGTTCCTCCTTTTTCACTGAGGAGGGCACGGGCATTGCTGAAGGAACACCCGGGCATTGCTGAAGGAACACCCGGGCATTGCTGAAGGAACACCCGGGCATTGCTGAAGGAACACCCGTAACCACTGTAGCTGCTTACTTTGCCAGACATTTGTAAGAGATCTAGATAGAGAAACAGTGCTTTGAAACTACTAGCTGCTAAATACGGTCAAAGAGGTTTTTTGCCCCCTTTTGCTCTCTGGAAGTTGTCCTATAGGTCATCTGTTCAGAGATGGATGTTTTGTTCCTTCATGTTTGTTTTACAGGAAAACTTACCAGTGAAACAGGTTTTTTCTATTATGAAATTTAAAGTCCGTGTTTGGACTTTAATGAACTACACTTCAAAATATTATGAAAAATTCTGGGATTATTTTTTGGTCCTATATTGGCTTAAGGAAGTAACATAAGAAAGTTGAAATGCAGAACCCTTATAAAGAATCTAGATAACTTCATAACACTTAACAGCTATTTGTACAAATCTAAGTTAGAGTGGAGAAGAGTACACTGAGCTTTTTTTATATCTGCTGCTTTACTAAAAAAAAAAGCGACTACAAACAAAAGTGGATCAATTTAATTTAGAAAGGGGCTGTCCAAGTAAAAAAAGCCTATAAGATAAAGAAAAAATAAAATTATTGGCAGCATAGTAAAGTAAACAAAGGCAACTGGAATTCTTCAACACCTTACTCAAAGACTTACTGGCAATATACTCAAAGAGAAGAGGTAGTTAGAAGGATGGCAGTTTTGTCTCCCATTCTTACTCAAACCATTTAATACAAGTAAAAGATTGCGTAGTTCTACCAGAAATCTCATTTTTCACAGAGGACTCCATATTCAACCTTGCCTGTACAGGTGAACTGCATATTCAAAAAAAAAGAACAAACCCACACACAACACAAACACCATTCTTCTGACTTGGAAAAGAACGTCACTAAGCAAATGCTACTGCTTGCGTACACTTTAGTTTCAACTGCGTTTTTTTGTACAAAATTTGTGTCAGGCTGCCAAAAGCCCTGGCAAAGATAATTTTTTTTCTGCTCGTAAAAGTTATTTTTCAGTGACAGATAAAACCACATGAAAGAAAGAAAAATTAATATAAACTAGAGAGAGACCTCCATAGTTTGACTCTAGTATTCTGTGATTTCTAGCACCTGTATTCTCTTGGATGAGCAGTGGACTTGGCAGCGTTAGGTTTACAGTTGGACTCAATGATTTAAAAGGTCTTTTCCAACCTAAATGATTCTACGCTTACTCTCATGAGGCTCCTGAGCAAACCACAAGACTTCTCAAAAATAACTTCTACACGATATACCTGTTGACCTCCACCCTTACAACACACCCACAATCCTCAAAGAGAACGGGGTTACCAATCCACATCACTGAAAAGAAGGCACAGCCATCAGAGCACGGCAACCACTTCGATATACCACAAGCTCTTCAAGGAAGCTCCCTCTTCCAATAGCTCTCTAAAGTTCCCAAAGCACTTTGGGGGCCATACAAGGCAAACAAAAAACACTTTTGGAGCAGACGACCTTTCTAACGTTCGTTTAGAGCATTTAAATTTGTCTTGAGAAATGATTGTACGTGTCTAAGGCAAAGCAGATATTAGAAGAAATACAAAATACTACTCTAAATCCCTTTAGCATTGCAGCAGATTATTTGATTTCCTCTTCTTTCTCCAAAATAAAAGATTTAAACAGTATTGGCTAACATACTCTGTAACTTTAAATCATATACTATGGTGCATGAATCATAACAGTAATTTAGTGGCTTAAGTGTTGATCTAAGTAATGTTCTACTGATTTCTGAACTTGTCAGGGGAGACAAGCTGGGATTATTCAGTTTCTCTTCACTTCCTCAATAGCAGCAGATTGTTGCATTGCAGTTGCTCTTCTCTTTGTTAGCAGCTTCAAAACACAAAACCGATTTGTAATTTGCACCAGATCGGTTCATTCTTTTCCTGCACCGATCTTTAGACAAATGGAGGAAAATGGAGAAAAGGAACAATTTCAGTTCCTTGAAGTATTGCTGATCAACCACCTGGTTAGTCTGAAAACCCCACACAGAGTTGATAATTTTATTCAAGGTATATAGTTTCCAGATATCAACACGATGCAGTACAGGACATAAACATTTCTCAGTATTTTTGCAGCAGCATTTTAATTACTGAAAAGCCTTTGAAACATTAGGCAGATTTTATTTCCTGAGTATGAGTGTAAGAAGACTGACATTTATTTTTAGGACTGTTCCAATACTTACCTTGTCAGTATTTCTCCTTTCTACAATAAGAGAGGATGGCTCAATAATTTGAACTCCGAGCTGTACTTCAGAAGAAGTTTTTCTTCAGGACTCCCCGGATTATCACCCACTACTCCACGTAACCTTACATATGTCACTGGGGGAATGAAGGTCTAGGAAGATTTTGGAGACAGATATCAGCACCTTTGACTCCAGTCTATAAGGACAGGACAAATACCTCAGGGAATGTCAGAAATTCAGTTAGTATTTTAATAGCGACCATTAAAATGTTGAAGATAGCGACCATTAAAATATTGAAGATATATCTAATTTAAAAAAAGCGCACATCACAATCCTGTTTAAGCAGTCCATTAGTCAATACCACTTCTTCCCAGCTGTACAATCTCCTGCATTTTAGAGGAGCAGCGCCTTTTGCTAGCTTTTTATTTAGTAAACTTTGGTTAGTTTCATCAGAGCTAATTTTCTAAGAGACCAAAGTGCACACCAAGTGCTAGGGAAAAAAATAAAGCAGTCACAGTGTTCTCTTCACTGTGTCATTCATGCAGGAAATGTTTTTGAAACATAAGGGTCAGCCCCTAGGCATTGAATTGGGTACAAAGACACAGTCCAGAGGTTTAGAAGCCATTGTGCATAACTAACAACTGTAGAACCTGTAGAGAGGATACAGGGATTATTCCTTGATGGGCAAGGTGCAGCAGCCCTGCCCTCAGAGCAGATTTCTTTGCATGAAGCAACAGCTGCCTGTCTTTCCTGTGCACCTATGTGCAATGAAAGGGGAATAAGCCATTTCATCCTGTTCTCTTCTGCCTCATGGGACACAAAGGAAAAACTGTCAAATCACAAGTTCTATTGCAGCAGGACGACAACCATTTTTACTCTGAAGCATCAAATAAAACCTAGCAACAGCCAAAGCTTAAGACCATAATTCAACAAAACAAAATTACAAGAACAGTTTTCTAATATTTTTCTTCTGAGAAAAGAAAATAGAAAAAAATCAGAATATAAAAATACATAGTTACAGTTGTTCATTTGAGGAAGCTTGTTATAAGAACAGATACAACACTTCAGACTGAATATTTAGGAACCAGTTTCATTCTTTCCTCCCCACCTCCCTCCCCCCCTGCTTTTTGGGGGAGGAGGCACAAAAGAACAAAAAATAACTCTTCTATAATTTTCTTAGCTAGAGAAGTCAAGAATAATACTACTTTTTCCTTTAGACTAAAAGAGGGAAAAATACTCAGTACATGTGAATTTAAAACCTAAGGCAGTTAGTGATATTAGCCAAAACATTTACTCTTGGTGAAAAATGTCTGGTGTTACAAGGACAAAATTAAAACAATTAAGGAACATTCCAGCTGCATTTCTGCAACCTCATCTACAGAATGTTCTGCAATCACCTTTTATTCATGTGTTGACTGTTTCCTCATCATTACTAGCTAAAAAAGAAGTCTGAGCACCTTCTGTTCTGTATACAATTATTCATAACAGGTTCACTGTTTTCTTGATACGAATGTTTTCAACAATTTATAAAAAGCCAAGGTGGCCATTTGGTTCAAGATTTATAGTCCATTTTCTTAAGCTGAATAACCAGTACTCAAATCTCCTAAACACAGGCACTAAATAGTGAGTTGTCATGCATCCTCCATCTCCAAGGATCGCACTGAAAATCAGTCAGTCATCATTCTGTAGAGCTAAATTCCTCATCCAGGATACCACTGAGGACAGCAGTATTGCCAGATTGTGCACCAATCAAGCCATAATAAGCATTTGTACCATGCCTTTGTTTTAAGCTAGACTGAAAGATTAGCCCTGCTCTCATCTTTTTGACAACTTCCTTAAATCATTTAGCTTAAGAGAGTTTACAGCCTGATTATAACCAGCATCACTGCAAGCAGAACCAAATTTTTGACACGGGACAGCACTGAAGTGCAGTGGATTTGTAACCCAGCAGTTATCACACACCTAAGGTAGATCTCTAATAGATTACGTCCAGCGTTACGCTTTTCCATATCAGAAAGGACAGGGCAAAGAACTTCTAGTTTGTTATTTGGCTGTCTCCCACCAAGGTATGCAAGTCTTTCCTAGAGAGGAAAACCACTGCAGGGCAACAATGAAGCTACGCCACCATCCCTGTATTGCATTTCACTGACAAGTTACTCCCACTGCCCTGTGCCACCTGGAAAGGTAGCTTGCTTCGCTTTCATTTTAACAGAAAGCAGCTAACTTTCAGGTACACACACTAGGAATACCTGGGTTGGTCGTTAAAGCAAAACGCTGGCATATTGTTCACGTAACCTTAGTGATCTGTATATGGTGACTGTTTTATCTAAAGAGGGTCCTTCTCAGCATGGGTCTGAGCATCATATAATAATTCACACATCTATGAAAATACAAAGCAGATAGAAAAGCGTATGAAATCCAGATGGCAGTGGTTCGTACTGCCACTGAGGTACGAGGCTACAGGGAATAAGCTGCATTGAGAGGAGACTTTCAGAAACATTGACAGCAAACAAACAAAACTCCTGAGGAGAACAAACAAGTTTTGATAAAGTCTGTTTTGGTGTCTGCTTGGGCAGCTTCTTGGGTCCCATTGGGAAAGGAAAAACAAAGAAGTATGAACTTTTAAGTTCCAGGCCCCGACCTCACTTGTATACCCCAGTTTCAAGGGTTGTTTGCCCAATTTGAAAAAACATCATGGTGTATTTTATAAAAACATCAATAAATATTCCTAGGCATTAGGAAAAGTAGCTCCATCCTCTAGCTATACAGTATATTCTAGTAACCCTTTCAAGTATTTCTTTAAAGCCATAAGAAGTAGAAAAGCTTTTATTTAAAGAAAAAAAAAACAGAAGTAGTAAAATTTTCATTTAACTTTGGGGCTGCAGCTTGAACCAAAGCAAACAAACCACGTAGATACTACATAGATACCACAAGAATTAACAACACTGAGAAGACAATCACATACCTCTTTTCATTCCATCTCAACATGAAAACATTGCAGCATTAGCTGGGATCCCACCACAAAACGGCCAAATCAGCAGACCAAAAGATACCAGAGAGCTGGTTCTGCCACACCACAGAGATCAGAAGTTTTCCACCCTTTCCCCCACAGAAACAGAATACCAGGAGACATTGGCAGCAACACCTGAATATGATCCCAACCTAATTGTGCAGTGGATGAAACAAGAGGGGCATGGGGGCATAAAAGCTTTTTTTTTTCTTGTATTCATTTTCTCATCTGAGTGTTATTTTCAGTTAATGCAGCAGCTGTGACTCTTCCCAGGTGAAAGACATTACCATACTCCCTTTCAGGCTGAGGGCAGGCTATTCAAACCCTGACACGGTGTCCCAGTGCAATTAAAGCACGCTTATCTGGCAGAAAGAACAAGAGAGACTGGAGGGAAATATGGGGGTTTAGAGAAGAGAAAGTAAGATTGGCCTAGAACAGCAGAAGTATGCAATAATTTTTAATATTTTTAATAATTCAATATTATAACTATTGATAAATAATAATTAATAATATTTTTTAAAAATAATTATTAATCAGGCTGGTTGCTTTACAAAAAGACTAAGTCATGCTTTGAAAGTGACTTAACTGTAAAAACACACTAATTAAGCAGTTTTACTTTCCTTTTAGAGTTCTCATCCACCAAAGCTGGCCCAACACTGACCATTCTTGATCTCCATTTCCCTGAGCAGGTATAAGGAAGAGCGACTCAGCTAAAATATTTTGTGCTCCTTTCACCGTTAGCTCCAGTAAGATATAATTTGTGTGGAAAAGGGAAGACTGAATCAGTTTCTCCACTCTTGTATCTATGCTTTCCTTCTTTCCCATTTCACTAATACATTTCACACACAATATAATCTCTATTTGTATTCTATTATACAGTCACAAGTAATAATTGAACACCATTTTCACTAGGAAAACGCTGTTTCATGGGGAAAAAAGACAGTGGTCTCCCAAATTGCCCTTTGAGTCCAGACAAATTTTATGAGAACCTTATGTATTTATAAAAGTAAAGGTATGTTTATCTTGATATAATAAAAGCCTAAAATTAAAAATCAGTCTTATTACACAAGTTCATGCTGAAAATTATCTACATCGTTAATTTTGGTTCTAAATTTCCTATATTTATTAAATTTGAGTAATTAGAATATTAACTCAGTATACCTTAGCATATTTGAAGTACTAAAAGTTTTCCATCTACTTTAAAGGGTTTTTTCACCTCTTGAGCAGGCATCAACTCCAGACATAGAGACCAATAAACTTATTTTTATTAAGGCTTTAAAACAAGGGGGTAAGTACAGTAAATATAGCTTTAATTATTATTTAAAATTACAAAGACTTAGCAATAACATCTGTCTTTAAGAATACAAAAAAGTATACTTACAGAGAATATATTTCCTGACAATTTCACTTTATCTAGCAATTAGTGAATGAGTAGTTCAAGCAGAAAACCATGTTGTATTTGAATTAAAGCATGTAGTTTTGACGAACAGTGAAAGAAATAAGAAGCGTATAACAAAAATGGAAGTGGTTATACACAGCATTAAGTATTGCAGCTAGCCCTTATTTAACTATGGATTTCTAAAAGAAACTTAGAAAAAGTTGATTGGAAAGCTACCAATAAAGAAGCATCACTGCAGTTACATGTAAAACAAAATACATTATTAAAGAAATTAAAATAGAAATCGCTTCCTAAGGTTGTTTCAGGAACAGCATTTACACCTGTGGATTAATACTAATCTTAGTCCACTGCATCTGTTGATGCTGATTGCTGTGTTTTGGTAGTTAAAACCTAAAGCAAATGCAATGCAGAGATCTCAACAGCAGATGTTGCTTAAAAGTTTTTTAATGGAGATGAAACAAGCAAAACAAAATCCAGCAGCTTTCACTGGGTTTCTGGGGTTTCTTTATTTTTTTCTTTGGGGAAATTAGCCACAAATCATTTTGAAAAATAATAATTTTCTCCCTCTTTTTCTTGGGCACAGATATCTGGCTTATTCAATTTTTATTGTCTGTCAAATCACATACAAAATATGCATTAGAGTATTACACAAAGCAGATGCATTCTTCACAAAGCAAGGTCAATGAGGGCCTCACATGTCCCATCGCTTAACCACTCTCAAGACAGAAGCATTGGTCACACAGCAGTCCCTACAAAAGCATGAGCTCAATTACCTAATTACTTCATTATTTTGGTATCCAGTTTAAGCACCCAAATCCAACATATTTTATTCAACTTCATCGCTGTGTTTATTCCAAAAGCCACAGTAAGTAGGGAGAAAAGTATTCAGCAGCATCTGCAATTAAGTTCCACTTGACTCACGCCTAATAACCTATACACTTAAAATTATATTGTTTTGGATTTCAGCCCAATACCAGTTGCACCTACTTACACAAATACTTATTTCAGTCTATAAATAGGGTCTGTTTCTCCTTGTATGAGTTATTTACTTTTGTATCTATGTGGAGGTTTTTCTGCTTTATACCTATGGAAGTGATGTTAGAGGTCGATGCTCAATGGCAGAACTGTCATAGCCCATAGAATCAACTACTCAAAATGATCCTTAACAAACTGGCAGAGCCTGATTTAGCATTATCAGAATCAGGAAGCCCGGGCAACGAAAGAATCATTTCTGCCCTATCCTGCTTCAATTTGAAAGGTTGAAGTAGCTGGAAGCAGCAGGTAACAGAAGTAATAACAACTCACAGCAAAGAGTTTAAATCTTTGCCAACCTGCATACACATGCACACACACACAAAAACCCGCTGTCACAAGCAGAGAAGAGAAAACATTCTGAAACTGGAAATTTCAGATCGGTACCCTACTATTAGTGTAACTTTCAACTGGTATTTGTCTTCACTAAATCCTGTAAAACATCACTCTGTTTTGTTCCTTTGTACTGGAAGCATATACTAGTAGTAATGTCAGCTCTGGCAATGAGATAGTTATCTCTAAGTTTTTTTTCCTTTGCAGAAGGACATACGCATATATCTACTAATTTTTGAAGAAATACCTTCCATGAATGTCCTGTACTTTAAAATTTGTCTAAGGCAAACAGTGCCAGAATTTGGCAAATGTTTCAGGGTCGCATGCCTAATTTAACTTTACTTTCCCAAATTCAACATTAATCACAGAGGTAGATAACAAGAGCTGGAAAATACTGCTTTTTGAAAGTGGTTGGCGTCATCTCTCACTCCTATCTTCCCCTGAATTTGGGCATTTCTGGTTATTGGGAGCAAGGATTTGCTGCCCCATGTAGCTTACTAGCTGACTGGAAGTCTCTTAGCACTTTCGAAGTAGGCCCCTTGACTCACGACGATTTGGGGATTTAACTGAAAGCATCGATGTAAATATCTGTAAGAGGCAGCAGCTTCCAGCTCTGACCAGCTCTACTGTATGCAACTCAAAACTCTACCTATCCTCACAGTTTTTGAACCCTGTACTACCTGTAGTTTTATGTTAAGACAGCGTAGTTCAGATTCCAACCTTTTTCGGATTCCAAACTTTGTCACCTGACTTTCACCACCATCCGTGTCTATCTGCAGAGGAAGGTCCAGCTCCTTCCTCAAGGATCTCTCAGCGTACATGACACACACATAGGGTCAGATGCAGCCCACAGAGCAGAGGTCTATTTATTAAACTACTTTAGGTATCTTTAAAACATTTCACTGCTGAAAAGTAACAGGTGTATTTGCATTTTAAGGAAGCAAGAAAGGATCTAAGTATAGAGAAAGATCTAAGTATAGGGAAGGAATCCATTTAGTACACAATAAGATGGGGAAAGCCATAAAAATAGTAGTGGAGTAGTCACAGCTCTAGACAGCGGGCTATCACAAGTAAAGGAAGGAGTAAAGGGAAGCAAGAATCAGAGAGGGCAAGCTACCAGGCTGGATTAGCCTCACTGACAACACGATATACTTAAACCTCATGGAAAAGATCAAAGGATTTAGATAGACATGAAAAAGAACAATGGGACATTATTCAGTGTACAGTCATTGTACTGTGATTTTATTTGCATAATTTTAAGTGGAACAAAGAGGTGAGGAGATGATACGGTGGAAGATAAAGGAGATTAGGTTAAAGCAGTCAGGGAAGAGGGGCTTTAGAATACTTTCAGAGGACAATATAAGGGACTGTGATGCAAGATGGACTCAAGGAAAGAAGAAGAAAAGTCTTTAGTAAAACAGTAAGATTATGGTTCTAGGAGAGAAAGCAAAGTGAAATTACAAGAGCAGTTTGAGAGGGAAGACTTACAGACAGGAGCCTTCACCATGAGACTGTAGTAGGAACTTTGGGACAGATGTCAGGAATGAGAGTTTGCAGAAAAAGGGAAGAACTAAAATTCAACATCAATTTGGAGTTCTAAGATTATAGTCAGAAATGAAAGCCTTGGCAGTGAATGAACTCAACTTTCACAAAGCGGTGAAAGACACAATTTTTGCTAGTTCCAATAAAATAATTGCCATTTAATATAATCAGTTATACTTTGGAAAGCATCTGAAATAATCTTCAACTACCGTTAAGAAAACAGTGGGTAGGTGAACAGCCCTTAATTAAACAATTTAATTTCCACATACAAGCCCACACATTGAACAAAGTAGGGAACACGGCTCAAGTGACTTGCACAATGGTCTGACCACAAACCATTTGTCCCCAGATTAATATGCAGTGTCAGCCTGTCAGCAACTTCTGTGTCACCACCGTCACTCTCTGCAGCGCTGCCAGCGGCAAGAGCTCTTGCTAATATGGAGACTTCTTTGCAAGGGCTGCAATGTTTTGCTGCTGGGTGGCACTGGAGAGGATACGCTTTTGCAAGCAAAGCATAATTCCCATTCAAGCCTAAGGGAAGATTCAATCTGAGTCAAAACACTTGTACAGTTGTAGTTGCTCTTTCAGCTGAAATTTCAGAATTTTCACCAACCTCTAAGAAAATGCTAAGAAAAGAATAAAACATCAGGCCTAGGACTGAATTTTCCCCTATACAAATCAGAAAAAGTAACACCCAAGTGGAGAATTGAGATGTTGGCTCAATTTCTTTGTCATTAGACAAGGGTGTCATAACCAGTTTTGAACTTGCTTCCTATTCACTTCTTTTAAAGCAGAAGTTAAATTCAGGAACACTGTAACGAAGTTAAGAGCATGAATCACTGGAAAATTATGTGTAAAGTAATATGAAGACATATTACTTTGCTTGTAATGTCTCCTGCCTGTGAGTGCCTACATTTCTAGTTACTCTGTGAGGAACTTTAATGGCCTTCACGTTTAGAAAATGCTGATAGCCTATCTTTTGAAATACCAGACCTCTTAAAAGTAGTGATCCCAGAAAAAAATAGAAAGCGAGCTAAAACTCCAGTACTTAAGAAGCAAATAAATATAAAAGTAAATAAATAAATAAATAATAGTCCTATTGAACACAGGAGAGCTTTTATATTTCCTTCCCCCATCTCTATGACCTTAGAGAAAGATGTCTATTGGCTTAGAGTCTATCTTTTTCTTTGAAAAAGAAGTTTATCAGATGAGGATTTAAGAGAAAAAAGATAAATACTCTCAGGTTTTTCTTAATACAGGAACAATTTCACTGATTTTCATCTCAATTTGTTTTGGCTTCATTTTGCCTTCTACAGAGAAAGACTGATACGTTTTAATATCGCTCAAACTCAAGAGCTGGAGATGTGACATTCCCCAGCTCTGCTCCCCTGCTCTGCAACAGTTCCTGGGGGCAGATATTTAGTGAATCCGTTACTGGGTGAATTGGAGTATATTTTACCACGAAGTAAGTTTATCATTGAGAGGCTATGAGAATCAAACAGAAAATGCATTACCAGTAAGTGTTTGAGCAACAGAGTAACTAATTCACTGCTGAAAAACCCATACTTAAGCATTACATGGCCAAACGCTTAATTCAAAACATGTTTGTTACCAGGGGTATCAGTAGTAAAATATGAATACCCATTTAAAATTTTTTAAAGTAATTTTTCCTTCCTTTTAGTCCAAGAGTATTTCATATCATCGCGGCTTTAAAAAAATAATAAAAAAAAACACCACCAAAACAAAACAAAAACCCCACCTGGGCCTTTTGATTGATGAAAACCTGTATATTAACAGCCAGGACACAAATATTTCTCTAATACGTGCACTCACTAATGCCCGTAATTGTTAAGTTACTGTAAATTGTTATTGCAATACTACCATAAAATATCCTGTGGCTTTGGAGAACCTTTAGGGATTTTTCCTTTCTCCCCTTTTAATTGTCATTCACCATGGCTGCTACATACACCTAATCACAAACTTACCATTAAAGGGATAAGAATTTTTTACATCACATTATTGTTTGCATCAGTGATAAAACGTGATTTTTCCTGGATATCTCTGAGGTATAAACTAAGGCAACTACAGATACAGACGTGCTACTCCTCACAGCCAAAAATATGCCGCCTTTCAGTACTTAAAGGGGGCCCATTGGAGAGATGGGGAGGGACTCTATCACGGCGTACAGCAATAGGACGAGGGGTAATGGTTTTAAACTGAAAGAGCGGAGATTTAGATTAGGTATTAGGAAGAAATTGTTTACTGTGAGGGCGGTGAGGCACTGGAACAGGTTGCCCAGAGAAGCTGTGGATGCCCCATCCCTGGAAGTGTTCAAGACCGGGCTGGATGGGGCTCTGAACAGCCTGGTCTAATGGGAGGTGTCCCTGCCCATGGCAGGGGGGTTGGAAATAGATGATCCTGAAGGTCCCTTCCAAATCTAACCATTCCATGGTTCTATGATTCCCAGCTTCATCTGCATAAGCATTTTCTCGTTGGTTTAATACTTACTGAACTTGACCAGAAACCTGTCACCTGCTTGAGTGTTGAAACCAAGTCGTGCAAACACTACTAAAAACCCCATGATTAACAATACAGACATATGGCAGGGAGGAGAGTATGATAAGGTATTTATCTACACGTTACAAGACTCCGGAATTACTGAATTTCGTTTTTCTCGCAGAACACGGTTACAGCGACCGGATCAAACCCACAGAATTACACCTCCCAAAATTAACCTTCTCCCTTAAAACTCCGCACGGAGGAAGGGCCGCCATGTACTCCGTGCCTCCGGCACAGGCGACAGCGGCCACCGGCACCAACCCCTCCGGGAAAGCCCGTGGGAAACACCCCATCCCGCCGCCGACACCCTCCCGCCGCGGAGGCCCTTCCGTGACGTGGCCGGCGGCGCGCGCGC
>VYZM01006910.1:306051-337612 GCA_013398915.1 Dromas ardeola
AAAACACATTCTATAGAAATTTCTTCGCCCCTACTCTTTTTGCTCCTTCCCTCATTTCCTCCACAAAACAGTAATTTGGCTAACAGGGAATGTTTCCTCCCACAGCCCTTGGGATAATAAACCACTGTCTGAATATCTCACGTGCCCCCTGTGTTAGAGATGAGCCCTTTCTATTTGAAAAGGGCTACGCAAAAAAAAACCCCAACAACCAAAAAACAGGACTTGCTTTTAAGTTTGAGAGTTTCTGGGTAACTGAAGTTATTGTTAAAATTATTTCATTATCATGTATGCAATAACACATTTATAATCTCTAGATACTTCTAAACTCTCGTGTTTATTTTCTGTTTCACTACAAGAATTTATATATAATTGGACTTACAGTCCTAAAAAGCGTAGCTCAACATGAAACAAATACGATATAGCGTATAACCATCCTGTATAAAAGTCTTTCCATAAAAGGTGCTGCATATTGCACACGCTGGGGAGCCAGGCACACATTGTACTGGCAAACCGCTGTCGTACAATCCAATACACAACCTTTTTCTCTCGACGTTTCAAATCATCTTTTAATATTGAAGAAAGACTGTTACTCTATAGACAGGTACAATACGCCTTTTCTCACAAACCCTTTGCTGTATTTCAAGAAAGGGTCAATGGACTTTCAGGCATTTCCCTTTGGAGAATCACAGCTTTCTTCCATGTAGGCTCTTTGGCAGAAGCAGATGGAGCTGACTGAAAAGTCCCTCCAGACTTTTGTTCTTCTTATCAAAGAAAAACAAACAAAGTCATTTTTATGCAAGTTTTTCTTCTCTTTGAAAAGAAAAATTGTGTCTTTTCGTATGTTACTCATTTCTAATTTCCCCACTTTCTCCAATTTTCTTCTTATTGTGTTTGTTCTACTTGCTTCAGTGGAATAATGAAAAAGAGGAGAGGCTGTGTTTTTCTACCTCCTCTTTTTTGTACTTAAGAAGGGAATAATCCACAGAAACTGTGTAACAGCATACAAAACGTTAGTTTCTTTTCCTTTCATTCCAAACAGGGTCTTTTCCCCCCACCGTTTCTGTTAACTGGCTAACCATAGGGAGAATTTGACATGACATTTGACATCTTTCAAGCCCCAGGGCCCAAATCTCTTCAGTTCATGCAAAGCTCTTTTCAGGATAGCACTCTGCTTGCCTAATTCTCCAGTGGAGAAGCAGCAGAAAGGGAAACAATCATCACTCATCCGAACCATTCCTAGTTTTATGAACAAATGTTTGTCATGCAGCCTTTTATTCAATAGTCTCTCGGGTTTTTTTGTTCTCAAACAAGATGACCAATAATCGTGACACCGGAGCATTGTTAGCACATCTCTGACCACCTGCAAACACTATTAGGCTGTGTGTTCCTACTATCCTCAATATTATCCCTAAGTAAATCGTCTGAACTGAAAAGCTGACAAACACAGTAAATGGTGCGAAATGGCTTGAAGCAAAAAAATGGCTCAGTAATGAAGTACTAGCACTTTCTGTGACAACATAGACAGGCTACTGCTATTGTTTCCAGCAGTGGGGAGAAAAAAAAAAAAAAAGCTTTTAAGAAACAACAGTTTCTTAAAAAAGATATTTAAGTTTTTGTTCCCGATCTTATCCCTCTGTTACTGGTATTAAGTTTCATGTCAAAGCAAGTTTAGAGGTGAACTGTGTACTATCTTAAGAAAGGATATATTAAACTTTGATGATGGTTTAACAAGGGTTAACTGATGGTTTAACAAGGGTTAACTGGTTTACTTAACAACCTGTGTGATTAAATTAGAAAAGAAAACCAGGTCTGTGACAGACAATTATGTGCCTGCACGTATTCAGTCTTCAGTAGATGGCTGCACAGCTAAAATGCATTTAACACTTGTCCTAAAAAATGGCAATATGAGTCTTTGTTTCCCAGCCTGTAGCATAAGGACAAAAGCAGACTTAAAAAAAAAAAAAAAGCCTATGCATCATGTTACTATTTTAACTGTAATTTAAGTCTAGTTCAAATGAGGTAATTAATCATTAGCTTGTTTCTTCCTCAGAAATTCTTTGTACTGCTTTCCATTCTAAAGAGGGTGCAAATAAGGACTTCAAAGGAGATGCTTATTGAGAGATCAGAAGCCTGGAATCCATTCACATTTGGCTTTCAGCGGTACTGTACTTTGAGTGCTGTTTTGTTACCCATATAAATCCAATGGAATAAAAAGACCAGTAAGTACAGAAATAGCATTATTCTACACTCCCGCTGCGATGGAACAGCAAAAAGAACACTGGCAGATAGCATTAGCTTTGGCCCTAGATCAAGAGACCTGGCATTTACGAAAGCTAACAGATTGAATCTGATCTTTATTTTCACAGGGTTAGCACGAGCTCGTGCACTAATCTAGGCCTGTTATAGATGTAAGAGGTAGCTGGATCCCTTTGCTGAACTTATGCAGAGGAAGAATTACATCTCAGTACAATACACATTTCTCACTAGCAGCTTAACAATTTACCTTGCTGTATGTACCATGGTGGCAGTGAAACAGAGTATTTATTAAAGCAAAACCAGTTTAATCATCCAACACCTCCAAAGCATTTTATGAAAGAAAACAGTAGACTGTTCCGGTGTATAAACTGAACCAAATTGTTCTCACAACAACATGCAAACTGTAACCAAATCCACTTGACTCGGTGTATTTCTAAGAGCAAAGCAGGTCATGGGGGACTACATTTGCATTAAGCCTATCGCTATGTATCACAAAGTTGCTGCACTCAGCAATACCTTACTGACTCAGGCGGTGCTGGTTGCCCTATAATTGTACAAAACAGCTTTGAAACTACCCCTGCCTCCGTGTTTGAAATACAGTAATCATCCCTAATACTGCTATTAGAGGAAATAAACTGACAGCATAGAGAAAGCTCCCGTCTGCCAATTTAAAATCTGTGTTTGCTGTATCTCAGAAAACATGCTACAGAATCAGAAAAACTTCAGAGAAAAGTAACATACCGAAAGAACACTTTGGAATAATTTCTTTACAGGCAATCGCCAGGCACGCAGTCCCTGGCCAGGATTTAGAAGGGATGTGACAAAGGTCTATAAATATCTGTATCACTGACAGTGTCTAGAAATTGATTTATTTATCTTCCATCATATTAAGCCATCAGAAAGAAGGTTTAAAACAAGCAAAGGAGGTAGTTTTTCTGTTCAGTGTATTGCTAAAGCTATGGAACTCCCTGTCGAAAGATGTTGCAGAGGCTGGAGTATCACAAAGTTTCAAGGGCAGCCTGGGTAAGTTCATGAAGAGAAATGTTTTTAAGATCATTGAATATAAGGAAAATGCATGCTTTTCACAAAGGTTCAAGTGGTTGAAGCACTGGGAGACTGCTAGGAAACACCATCATAATGTTTGCCCTGATCTGCTATTTCTCCCTAACCACATTTTGGCCACTGTCAGATGGGACACTGGGCTAGGCAGAACCTTTGGGCTGCCCTGCACAAATACTCTTTACATTCTTATTTTATGTTTATTGCTCACTAGCAAAAAATAGCCCCGAATTTTGTTAGGCATTCAGCCTTGTCGCTCGCTGGGGGGGACGCACTTTTAGTGTAGTATTCACATGGGATTGCATATGTCTCTATAATCTGTTGAAAACTGCTAGGAAAACAAAATCACCCCATGGTTAACTGGCACCATTTAAAAACCCTTCTGCTCTTATTTCAGTCCTTTGTTCCACCTCAGATTCAAGGAAATACTTGACATTTTCCAGAATCTGCAGAAAATTTCAAGGCTTACAGAAAAGCTATTTCTAGAAATATGTGTTCTTAAACTACTCCGTCTGCTTTTGATCTGATTTTGTGGTAAAATGTTATCTAGTAAGTATACACCACACACAACATAATTATTATTATTTTTAAGATGCAGAATGTATGATCCCTATTACTAGAGGAAGAGATACGTCACAAAAGCCACATGAATAAAATCTGCCAGTGATACTCAGACCCTTCTCTTTTTTTCAGATTAGGCCTTAGTTTTGCCATTTCCATTTACATCTAGGCACTGGAATGAGGAGTGAACTTTGAAAACATGCATAATACACCAAAGATTTACTGTTTAGGTACTGTAGGATTTACCACCTAATCTACTAGAGTATTGTCGTGGTTCTGAACACAGCCGCACATACTTGCGTCCCGAGGATATATATTTTCCATGGTGATGACATTTGGAAGTCAGGAATGCAGAGCTGGGGCGCACAAGTTCTCTGTCTACTCCATCTGCTCGGAGAGGTCGCACACATTTGGCAGAAATCAACAAGCACCTACCTTGGCAAATCAGAACACTGTGAAGACTGTTTTAACTACCTTTCCCTTTGCAGATTAATCCTGATCAAAGATGCCAAAATCTTTCGTACAGGTTTGCATAATCTATATTGGCATTTTCAAAATTAATATAGTAATTGAGAGTAAAAAAAGAGTAATTAAGAAATATAGATCCTATCCCAGCTACTCAACCACGTAGCATTTAGTGTTTCTTTCGCGTGCCTAAACTTGTGCCCGTCTGCTAGAACAGCATTCTGGCCATTCAACACAGTGAAACCACGCAGGCAGATGGTGCCCAGTGATAGACTGTCAAATGCAAATAACCTGTTTCCAAAGAAATACCTCCTAATGACAAACACCAACTAATTAGGGTGTATAAGCCATTCCAAAAACTTTCTACCTATTTATATCTGTTGGCAAGAAATGATATTTCTGGGCATTTTGCCCCAGTAGCTCCTTTTCTGCTTAGACATCCATTTGAAGTATTCTTCTTAGTATAAAGGGTTACTAACGTTCTATTTAACACCCAAGTAATTACATACAGTTGTTTAAAAACCAAAACAACCAACCAAACAAAACTGGCCATTCACTTCTAAGAATGAGTTCCAGGACGAGGAAATTTACTTGAGTCAGGTAAATCACTGAAAAACAGCAATTCTTCATTTACTGAAAAAAAATACTTAATGTTTTTAAGACATATATTAAAGTTATGTAGTACTGATATCAAGGCAAGGTATGCATTTATTTATGCATACATTTCTACGGAAGACAGTGGGCCGGATCTTCCGGCATCTCAAACAAAAGTCATTGCTGATTTTTCCACTGGACAACAGTAGAAAGAATAACGGAGTCCAACATCTGCTTTACATAGCACGAGTCACTGCCACATAAGTCATATTAGCTGTGCACTTCTCTGTGCTAATTCACCTTCTGAAGATTAAGAGCCAGAAATATAGATGAATAACAAATAATTTTGCACATTCAAATCTGCAGCCTTATCTTTTACACCTGTTTTCAGGTATTGAAAGTCAGTATCCCTGGCATGGCTTTTGGGGAGAAGAAAACACTGGCCTTTACCTCTGTAAAAAGGAAGACCTTCCCGCTCTGCCCCTGGAAACCAATGCATCTGCTCTAACATTAACTTAAGAGGAGTTCAATTCATTTGACAAAACCAATTAAAAATGCATCATTATTAAATAAGCTATTCTTTGGAACAATCGTTGTAGTGAAACAGAGATTAATGGAGAAATAGTGCACAAATATCTGAATGTCCTGTGTCTTTTATCCAGTGTCTATTTTTATGAAAATTCTATGAAGAAAAATGTCTAGAACTCACTGATTTTTACCAAAATGTTTACCTTTGTCAGGATTTTCTGTTTACTAGTTTTGTCTACAAAGTCTCAGTCAATATATTTACAGTCTCTGTGATTTTGTAATATAACTGTTGACAGGTAAATTCACTCAAACGCTAAATTTGTACGTTTGCTCCTAGAACACATGGCTTTTGAGTCATCGTGAAGGTTGTTTTGCTAACCTTTTTTCTGGAAAACTTTGCCTAAGATACGACCCAAAGGTTAGTGAGAGGTAATCTGCTGTCCTGGTTAAATCAACTCCATACCTAAAGGCGATCTTGTTGCAATATAGAAGAAAGCAAACTTTTTATTTTCTGTCAGTTGGACTATATTAAGGGAACCATAAAAATCACAGAACACAACTTGCAGCTCTAAAGCCTATAAATATGTCATTGAATTCACATGTGTTGGGAAGTCAAGAAGAAATGAAATAGAAAAATCTGCACCAAAACTCTGTGGGCGTAAAGCATTTAACAAAAGGAAACAAAAGGGTTGGGAAACTCCACAGAAGTAACTGTCAGTGTCACAGTGATTCAATCTTTCAGGGGCCTCATGTATATTGCGATTAAAAACAAGCACAGAATTTACAGCTCTGTTCAGTGATTAATCCTATAAAGCTTCAGAAAGGATGAGTTTAGGTAAAAAGCACTTCCAGTTCATTTCAAACCCAAGCTCAAAAGGAAACCTTTAGTCTGCAGTTAGAAACATATTGGGAAAAAAATAAACCATGATTTATCAGTCTTCTGTATTCTGGACTTATTTATCAGACTGCCCAAGAACAACGTTAATTCCATTTCACTGACAAAGGAAAAGATTCTACTGAAAGTAGAGGAATGAAAGTGGGTATCTTTACAGTAGGTTCAAAAAAATAGAGTACACAGAATTTCCAGCAGCTGAACAAACACAACAGATCTCATATATACCTATATACACACAAAGAGATCTGGTTTTTGGTTTGGTTTTTTTTTTTCATTTTTCCCTGAAGTGAGCTTAAATCTTTCATCTAAAACTTTCTATTGAAGGAGAAAATCACTTTGGTTTTTTTTTTTTATTTTAAATTAATATTTTTTAAAGCAATTCTGTCTGATGCATTTGGAAGCACAGTGCAACGAAGGTAAAGGATTCTTCCCTCCCACTTTATATGAGCAGAAGAGGAGCTTTAGAGAATTTCACTGGAGGTAGTGAAATCCTGACATAATAAATTCAATTGAAATTAGCAGTACATTCATCTTTCTGTCATGATTTCACTTGGGACAGTCACAGTCTGCTCCCTGCATGCTTCCCAGTGCGTGCACAGAGTTCCAGAAGGATGGGAAGGCAAGGCAACAACAGCGCAGAACAACTTGAGTTCACAGCAGGAAAGAAGCTGCCTTCATCAAGCAGCATTTCCACCACCTGCTCTCTGGAGATACCAGAAAGCAAAGTCTTTCTACTTGATGTAAGACAGCTACTATTAATGCTACAACAATAGTGCACAAAAGGGTCTGGCTTGTGGATCTCATGTAACAAGCTAGTAAATTACAAGCTCCTAGAACACTGGCAAAAGAGGAATCTTAACAATCACGTGAGCAAAGCGTTACAATGAAATTTTAAGCTGGCATTACACATGCATACCTAGTATTTAAGATATATAGAACCTTTACTTACACTGTAGAACTCAGTAAAACTTTTGGCTGGCAACATCCTCCAAATCTTACTAAGGTATTTAAAGCACCAACAGGTGACAAAGTGACACCCTTCCTGAAATCTTGTATGTTAAAATTGCACTGGGCAAGGATTTTTCTTTTCAATTCATTTGAAAAAGTCTAATAGTGATCGTTCTCACTGTCAATACCGAAAAAAACCCATTTGTTTTGTACCAAGCTCAGTACTGTAGCTGAAGAGTGAACATTCCAATTCATTCAAAGTTGCAGATTTTAGTATTACTTGCTTTCCATTGTTTATTCTTATAGGACTTCATATATATTCATTGAGATTTCTAATGAATATATTGGTTTTCATTTATGAAGATGCCTCTTCCCAAGAAACTGCATTGGTCACAGGTGAACGGTTAGCTCTCTGAAAGCCCTCCCAAACTTTTCTGACTACCTTGCCTGTGTTTTTATGTAACATGTACATACACCTCTAAATATCCATTCTTTTTTCTTCCTTGTGAAAGCTAAATACAACTACCTAATAGCCATAAGCTTGCATAAAGAATATGAGCCCTCTGCTACACAATTGGGCATTTATTTTTCCACTTCTTAATCCATTGGTTCTTACGCGTCTATTTCATGACAACACTTTAGATCCCATACCCATGACTATGTAGTTTCCTTAGGATCTTACTGCACAGCACTTTCTCACACAAATTTTTAAACATGTTAAATAACTTACCACAACCAGATCTCTATTAGCTGCCATTTTGTTGTCAAGATGCCATTCTATGATATTAATCTTTGAGAGGCCTTGCATATCTGAAACATTTATCTTAAGTACTTTCAAAAGCGTCCTCCCTTTTATAAGAGAAAAAAATAAATTAAAAAATGCAAAATGTGTCCATGTTCGAAGTATTATTATTTAGACTCAGAAACACTGTAAAAAACATAAAATACAGAATATGAGATAAATATTTGCATTCTATTTACAAACATGCTGTATCCTCTTCTCTTCCTACGGATATCAGTGCCTTCTACCTGCAAGGATAGCAGTAAGATTCATATATATGTGGTGAACCCACTATTCAGAAAGACAATAAACGGTGAATTCCAGTTCTGTAAACACATGTTATGGAAGATGTTTATTGTATTCAGCATCAGAATTATGACTGATGTCAATTTAAATAAATGCAATGCCCAGGCTAAAATTAGCAACTGGTTTTGGTGTGTGATCCATGTATCTCATCCAGTACACTTCTGATGCTTTCTACACAAACCTCTTCTTTCTGATGTTTTGAACAGGCTTCCTTCCATATCTCTTCAAATCTTTCATCTGAAATGTTCACGCCAATGTTACGGGGAATTTGTGCAATCTACAAAATAATACAATTTATGAAATTCTGGTCAGCATTTTCTTTAAACTGTATAGTCTGGCTTTTAACATGTATTAGCAATCTCTATATGCCAAAGAATATTTTCACACTCTTGAATAAAATCTGCAGACCACATCCTGCATCCTTAACCAAAGCAGCTCCTTTTTAAGTAAATCTGAATCTTGTTGGGATGAAAGCTGTGGTGTACAAAATTGTCTTCAGTTAATAAAGTAATGTTGATGCAACTTCCACATTGGAAAAATCAAACACAGAAGATTCAGGGAAAAGTAAACATTTTTGAAAAGCCCTACGTCAAGTCCTGTTTAGCCACTGTATTTTTACTGTTTGCAGTTATTGACATAAATCAGATTATTGTCTACATTTCACAGCAAGAATACTATAACCAAGACCTTCAATTGGTATAGATAAACAGATGAAGTGACTAAAATTAAACGGTACACATCAACTCTGGGTCTTGCGATAGTTTTACACTAAAGTAATTCAACAGAAATATTTTTTTTCCTGTATTTTCTCACTTGGATGCTTCCTACTGCATGCCTCATTACACTGACCTGCTGACTCATTAGAGGAAGGTGGCTTTAGAAGAATATTGACATGACTCATACTTTTGTTAGTATTAGCAAACATTTGGCTTCTTCAATTGTATCATCTGTGTGTGTGCATGTGTGTTATATTTATGCTCTGGAGATTTTATGCATGCTTTGTTTGTCATCTTTCTCTAAAACTGTCTTTTGTACAAATATAGGCCTGATTCACGGTACAGCAAATCTGCAGCTTCATCTTAGCCAATAAATCCATAACAGTTTATGCCAGCTGAAATTACAGGAGGAGAAACCATGGACTAAATTTTGTTTCTTTAAGCATAGGTGTTGTTTCAGTGCAATCAATAATATTATTCATGAGGAAAAGAAACCAGATTTGATCTAATGTCTTCGACAAGCTAGTGAAATTTAAAAGTTAAACTAAGAGCAATATTCCATTACAGCATACCACTGCAGGGACTATAAAGGACTACATGCTTTCATAACTTGGCTTCACCGTATTAAAATACAACTCGGTCCTGGCTCATCAACAGCCTTAAAATCATCACTGACTAAAG
Organism: Dromas ardeola; assembly: GCA_013398915.1. Classification (NCBI taxonomy): domain Eukaryota; kingdom Metazoa; phylum Chordata; class Aves; order Charadriiformes; family Dromadidae; genus Dromas; species Dromas ardeola. The sequence continues at coordinate 315,842 of VYZM01006910.1, forward strand.
CACAGATTATCAAGTGTGCAGACAGGGTTAAACTGACCCTTACCTATTATCAACATGATAATGTTGAATATAAATTACATACTATTACTCAGTTACATAACTTCTATTCTCTTCAGTAGACTAGGATGAATTCCAGTGAAGAAAATAGCAGGCCCTAGAACTATTTTGTTCTTTTGTAACATGAAGAGTCACCTCATGAAACTGCTTTATAGTCAGAATTCACATTCATGTCTACAGGCCTATACAAAAACTGTTAGTATTAAATGACTCTGGGCTTTCATGTAATAATTTCACTAGCTATTACATGTTTGAAAATATTAATGCTCCATATCAAAATAAATCAGAGACCACCACTAAAATACTGGAACAGTCCCATTCATGTGTATAGAGTGATTTAACACGCTCGGAGCTGGTTCTGTACTGAACTCTGTATAGCCTGTATGGTCTACAATGGAGTATGGCATCTCAGGCCACATTATAACTTCAGAAAAGAGTTCTATCTAGCGCTTGACAGGTATAATGGGCTTCTCAATGAAGCGTGAATTCTATTTACTGTTAGCTATATTCTGCATGCATGGATTTCCTGCTTCGGAGCTAGATTATAAAGTGGTAAATGCTCATGTACACAACATTCTGACAAGCCATTTTATGGATATCTATAGAACATGACACCACACCTTTTACATCCCCAGTCACTAATTAGCAACATCCTTTTCTGTAAAATATATACTCAAATTCCTGATCCACTTTCAAATGTGACTGAATATTTAATATAATGACTAGTAGAGAGGGACAGATTGTTAAGGCTTCTTTTTTCATTTTAGATTGGAATTTCACATTTTGTTACAATTGTCTCATAAATTGTATTTCAGGCAATGAAGTTATCTCTTAACATTTTTTCATTAGAAAATGCATACAAATGTAGGAGCAAAAGAGTAAACAACACTAAAGAAGAAGCAAAGTTGTTTTAGTATTTACGTGGAAGGAACTCCAGGCTGTGAGATCACAGAGTGGTAGCAGCGCCCAGAAATACCAGGTAGAAAAATCATGGAGTCCGCTAGTAAGTCCCTACAGTCTCACTTTCTGTCTTTCTCTTCAGAAATATGAGATGGCACAGCATTGGTGTGTGAGTCCCTATATCCTCTATCACTGTGCAAGTCCCTTCTAGATCCGAGCCTACGACCGTCACTCAGCAGAGCACTTATAAGGTATATTCAAGCAGTTTGATGAATTTGTGATTAGCAAAACCTGCAAGTTTGTTTGAGGAGAGACACCTTGGATAAAATTTTCCACTGAACATCCCTCTGTGATAGAAACTAGTTTGACACACCTGTAAAAATATTCTTGGGGGGGTGCTTTTAAAGACATTTACTCATAGAATCATAGAATACCCATGAAGGAAGAGATCTCTGGAGACCATCCATCCAACCACATAATCAAAGCAGGGCTAACTTTACCATTAAACCATTTGCTTGGGACCTTGCTCAGAAATTTGAATATGTCCAAGGACGGAAATTTCACTACTGCTTTGCTCTTCTCACACTACAGAAATGATGAGTCATAGACTCTTAAACCCTAGATTAATTACCAACCCTTGTTTGACACAGCGTTAAAGTATGTGAGTAGCAAAACCTGACATACTTCCTTATATTACTTATCGAAGTCGGACTTCAATAAAATTAATATCTATCACCTTTATGAATCATTATGAATGTGAAGAGTACGTATTTTTCAAAAAGTTGAATGGATGTAAAGAAAGATGGTAATGTTTCAACAATGAATTTTACAACCTGTTTATTTGATAACATGACTTTCCACTCCCACATGGCTAGAGGTATGTTTATCTTGGAAGAATATTCTGAAGAAATGCACTATACCTCTGCCTTTGGTCTTGTTTCAAAAAAGTCTCTTTCATACACTCCCTTTTGACTGAAGACAGAAGGGAACAATAAGGCATAAGCATTGCCCTCATCACCGTAATTAGTTCTGTCACTGATGCGGCGAATTCGAGGAGCAGGAATATCTGAACGAATAGTTGGAACACCACACACTGGATAATCTGCGGAAATCAATCAACAGGTAGCACGGAAAAGCCAGAATGTAAGATAATGACAGGGAGGATAAAACATTTTGTGTGAAATGAGAACAAATTTGATACTTATCTCACATAGGTTCAATAAGAATTTATATAATTTTATTCCTCATCTCTTTTTTCATATTTTTAGAATTCCTAGCTTCAGCTACATCATGAAGCATGACAACAGGAAATCTTGCAGCAATATTCCAGTATTTGTACAGTACTTCCAGCTAAAAACATTTTAGGTGATTCCAAGAGGATATTGTTCTCCTAAAATTACTAGCATAATTTCTAAAAGACATCTAAATTAACTTTCATGTTTTGAACTGATTAACCATGCCAAACATCCAAGCCACAATCCTAAAGAAATTTGGTTTAGATAAATTAATTCAATATTGTACATTAATAGAACCCATAGCAATACTTTTTAAACTTGTTCCTGATTTTGTCTTAAATAATGCTCAGAAGTGAGAAGTACAGTCCACTGTACTTACAGGTTGTTGGGAGACCACCTACTACAGCATTATACTGAGAAGAAGTTGTTTGATAATTTGCAAATACATGATCTCTTGATCTTGTAAGTGGTTTTGGTGTCTTTTCTGAGCTTCCTGGTTCTTTTAACACAAGATCTTCTTGCTTCAGCAGTGGCTCATCGTTTATCTTTGTGTCTTCAGGCAGAACAGGAGCACCTAGATTTTTCCATAGAAACAAAAGTTATAGTACAGCCAGGATTTATAATCAGCACATTATAGACTAAGAGGTAAAAAACATTGCTTGAATCCTTGAAAAACTATAAAGTAGATAAGATAGGATAATTAATCCTATGTTTCTACGGGATTTTTTACTTTCTCCTGATTTATGGGACATTCTCAACATGCAACACAGAACTCCAGGGTTCTGAAATACATTTGTATCTGAGGCTCTGCTGCTGGCAGGCGAGGACTAAACCAACTCTCTAAATCCCACCCTTCTAAAGAAGCACCTAGTCTACACTAGCAACGTCCTTTCAATATCTGTTCTAAGTACAAGATTATTTCCACAATTTCCCAGTATTAAGCTATCTACCTTTTGTAATTATTTTTTCTTCAAATTCTTTAACAGCCATTTTGTCTTTCCAGTTGAGAAAGTTTGCAAACTCCAGATAATTAATCTGGCCATCTTTATCCAAATCACAATAGTCAAACAAGGAATCCAGGAGCTCATCATCTAGATTCAGATTAAGCTGAAAACAGGACTTTCGCAGGTCATCCTTGTCTATCATTCCATCACCATTCTATTATAAATAAAACAAAACAGTTGCTATAACAGCCATTATAAAAAGGCTCTACCAAAAGGAACACATACCCATATGTGTTTATATGTAAAGATATATAAATCTGTTTATAGATACAGATAAAGTGCCAGGCACACCATTCAGAAAAGTAACATTGCTGAGTACAAAAAGAAACCCTTAGCAATTAAGAAATTAAAAATCTGAATATAAAAGTGTCAATAAATAATTTTCAACAAGTAATAACAGTGATTTGAGATTAAAAGAAAGTCAGTGTGACACAGTATTGTGACCAGATAACAATCCAACCATAAGTGTTGAGGCAAAGCCAAAATTTCTTTTGAAAGTAAGGCATCAATCATTCTGTATTCATTGCAACTAATGTTATATATGAAATGTCAATTATATTTTTTTTCCAGAGAGAAAAACAGGAAAGATATGAATTCTGGTGCTTGGTGACTCAGTCAAAAAATACAGCTTAGAAGAAAATATGAATGTAATCCCTTCAACTGTATTTCTTTTAAGAAGAAATACCAAATTTTGAAGACCAAAAAATGCTAAGATTGTTCCTGCTCACAACTCCCTAGCTTGCTGCTAATTTGGATACTCCAAATACTGTTGTGAAAGGCTACAAGTATTGTTGTGTTTAATTCCATAGCGTATCACAGTATATTAAACGTACAACAACTATGAAGTTACCTCATGTTTATAGTCTTCATCTGTATTTGCCTTGCTATGCTTGTGTTTCTTCATGCCTGCATCTCCATAGCACAGGAGCAGTAATGTCACACATTCCTTTACATTTTTTCAAAGAACTAACCTTATCATAATGCCTGAATGCTTCTAGTAACATGTCAAAATTCTCATAGTTAGCTTTCTTCAAACTTTGCCGAACTGCAGCCAAGATAGCTCGCTCTCTGTCTTTACCACGGAGGAACTCACATGGAACCCGGCAGTGGAGAAGATCACCAACTCCTATAATAATAAATACTTCCTCAATTAGTTGTACATATACAGAAAACGGACATTTAAAAAAATGGTTTACAGTCTTACGGAAAAGCAGAATTTCAGTTTTGAGATGCTGAATTTCAGCACTACTGAACATCTGATGTGGCCATTTCATTAAAAGATCAAATGGTCCACATGGTGATTTCTCTACTTACATGCACTTAATACCAGAAATTTTGAAACATCTTAATATAGCTTCACAAATCCATCCACTGCTTCCAAAAGCTTCTGACAGCAGTAAGAGTTACTTGTTGTCCAGATAGTTGAGAGCCAAAGAACATATATTATTAATCTATCACTTCCAGTCTGTCGTATTTCAGGATACTTACAAGAACCAATGGAAAAGTCAATGTAATATTTCAGATAATTATATACCATTGATTTCTAGAAAGACGATTTTCTATTTTTGTGTTACTCTTCCCATTTTCTACGTTACCTAACTTTATTAGTATTTTTAAACACTTTGGCACACCGAGCTACGGTCTTCATCCATATCCCCAAGACACCAAGGTCACTTTCTAGAGTGCAAGTTCATTCCCAGTGCAGCAGCAAGTAGCAGTAGCTTATCTAATACCCTTCTAATAGCAATGTAAAAGCATTATTTTCTACTTGTTAATAATGATTTTTTTTGTTCAGTTCCTTCTGCCATTCCTTATAGGACAAGCATACCTACACATTTAAAATATTTAACTTGATTAGCCTACATAGTAAAGCACGTATAAAAGCTTATGCAGAATTTGAACAAGCATTTTGTGATCTTGACGAATTAAATAACTTTGAGCCACTTATATTTTTTGCTGCCTAACTATGCACTGTATTCCCTAGTCATTAAACATAATATTAAAACACCACCAATTCCAATATTGGCTATTTGAGTTGACTAGTTTTCAAAATGTTGTCATAATGAGAATTTATCATTTCTTAATTTTGTTCTGTTTTCTGTCTCTCTGCTACCTTCAAAAACTTATTATTCTTATTTATTTCTTGTTATTTTTACTCTTTTTACAGAAAAGCTGGAAAAAGCATTGAGAGAAAAGACACATAAATGATTTAAACAGCCATTTCAACCCTGTCGCTTAGATGTCAATATAAGTTTCTGACATTTCCCATTTTGTTTACATTCAGACACAGAAACCTTAATTTAAAAAAACCAAAACAAAGAAACACACAAACAAAAAAACCCCCATGAACATCCAAAACCTAAAGTTTCTTTATTTCTGAAATTCTTTTTTTTTCTCCAACAAGCAATTTCAATTATTCTCAAATTTTTCCTCCAAAAATTTTACGTCACTGTTAGATTTTTGTATTTTGCCTCTAAGATTTTAGGAAAATTATACACTACACAACCAACAGTGATTACTTCAGCATAGTTTCATCAACAAGATAAAGAATTTATTCTGCCCCTGAACTTACCATATTCATCTGGACGCAGTAACATTCCAAATGTATGGCCTGGGGGAACATTCATAGTTTCTGCTATACTGTCAATAAGAACATTTCTTTGTTAATTATCAAATAGTTTATTAATAGCCAAAATAATCCCTATGCTAAAATAATATGTGATTATCTGTTATATAACTAGGGATGATACACATCGTTCACCTGAAATTTGTTTATTGGTACTTTGCTTCAAAGTTGCCATTCCAGAAAAGCATCCCTTTATAAACCAGTTTTGAACATTTGCAGTTCTTAATATAACAAAACCAAATGTAAACATTAACTTTTTGAACATTTATAGTTATCAAAAGGAAAACAGTCTATGCTAAATTATTTTTTTTTCTAAGACAATGACAGAAATGACTGAGAAAAGTCCTTATACTATACCAGTCGAATAATAGGAATGCTTAGGACAAACCAGATCTCCAACTGAAAGTGTCTCCAAATTTTTTGCTAAAGTGGAAAAATTGAATTACGTCTCGTATGCTTTTTCACATGCAATTTTGTGTCTACCAAAAACATCAACCAAGCCAATATCCACCTGGAAAACTTGGCCCAGTTGTATTTACTAGAAAATTAAAATGCTGCTGGTGACAATAAAGAACTGTTTGTTTCTTTCTTAATTTCAAAAAGAAGCAATGTCAATTTTATCTCTCTGTTTAACAATTAAAACTGTAGTCATTATCTGGTGTAAGTATGATCAATTCGGATATAGACCACTTAAACAGTAAGACTTAACTTCATCACATAGAAACAATACAGTCCTCATTAGTAACTTGCATACTTATCAGCCTAATTAGGGCAAGTAGAATATCCCTTTCTGTAAGTGAATGCTGCAATGGAAACATTGAGCACACAGTTATAATTTTTACCCAAGACAGAAAAAGATACTGGAGACTTGGCAAACATGAGTGAATTTTGTTCTTGGAAGCTCTCTTTGCTTACTTACGGATCAAGGACTTTTCCAAGCTGAGGCTGAAATTTTTCCTTGAAATCATCACTTCGTTTTGATACAATTTTTGCTGCTCTCTTCCTACAAATTATGAAAATAACTCTCACACATATTTGTTGAACAATATCCAACAATTTTTCAATAATATTAAAAAATATTATTCTATGTTAGAAGGGAACAGCAACTCCTCTGCAAGACAAACGCAAATTTAGTAATTGGAAAATCAATTTAATATTTAAAATCAAAGATGTCTTTACATAACGCTAAAGACATACCAAGTGCTGTTATACTATGATAGAACTGATTTGGACAAACTATTCTGAAAATTACTCCTTGCATTTTCTATTCAGTTCAATACAGCTAAGGATGGGATTTGGAGATATAAAATTATCTTCAAATATGAAGACTCTTCTTGAGAACTCACATCACTAATTAACTAGCTCACTCATTGCAACTTACGATTCCAGATCACAGAGCCAATTTAAGGATTGGGATACACTTCGCCCATCTTTAAAGTGAGGGGTTTCTATTCCATAAACAAAAGACTTGCTGAAGTTTGGCGAGTCATACTTCCTATCTATTGCTTCCCCTGTGGAAAAAGTAATTGTTTCAACCTGTATAAAACACCTCAGGATGAAAAATGTACCAAGTATCTTCATTCTTAAAACAAAACAATAAAGAAACAAAAGCAAATAACTAATGAACAATTCTGTTCAATTAAAGAGAACTAATCTGCGTTCCCCAGGTTTATTAAGTAGTTAGGAATGATCTCGTTATTGACAGTGAAGATAAAAGGCAAAATAAAAAGCAAAAACTGCCTCAGTGGTAAAATAGTTGGATGTCCTTTTATGTCTGACTAAAGACCAGCACAACAGAATTAATGAAAAAAATACCAGATAGACTAAGTAGTGAGGGTCAGGCAAACAAATCGCTTCATAAGGTCTGTACCTGAGCAGAGAAATGCACCATTTAATTTACTATTTAAAAAAAAAAATGCTAAAAGGAAATAAAATTGGTTTTGAGGTGCTGCACTTTGAGATATACCCTTGCTATGTTGACATCAGTGGAAATTTCGTCACTGACTTCACTGTAAACAAGATATTACCCTACTTGTTCATTAATCTATTAATCCAGTCTTGCCTGTAAAATTAAGTTTCACATATAAGAATATCACATAAGTACTCTATGTAAGTAAGTTGCAAGCACGTATTTCTTGACACAGAAAAAAATGCCATTTTGTTTCTTCCTACTCTTTTCAATTACCTTTTGAAAAGAACGGTAATTAGAACTTTCAAAAAATACTGTTCACTGCATGCTTTCTAATAAGGGCTTCCTCTAGCTGTATGGCAGCATGGAACATTTATGTTATTGTTCAAAAATGGGACACATAGTTGACTTTTTTTTTTCCTGCCTGTCTGGTTTTGGCTTGGCCTCTCCATGATACTGTGGATGGAAGTTACCAAAGGAGACAGAAACAGATAATGAGTAATTCCACTAAAATACCTAATAAAGGTGGGGAAAAGGGAAAATAAAATTACAAGTTTATACCAATTTATACCAATAGTTTAAATTTGTATCAATAGTACTTCTAGTAGAATTTCTCAGTGAGAGAACACAGTACTGTAATTTCACTTCTACGTAAATGCCTCCACATAAAATTTGCATTATTGTAACTGAAATATCTGCATTGCAGTTTCTTATCTGTTTGGCCTACATGTACAAAACTGTTGGTACTAGCACAGTGGGCAATTTTATTATAATACTAATCTTATAGAGCGGCAATGTAAGTCTCTCAGCCTGTGGAAATGACAGAACTGGAAAAAAGAGATGTGTCTGCAAAAGTAATGAATGTATTTCATTTGAGAGTGCTATTTGTCACTCTTCCTGTGCAGACCTACGAGATAAAGGGTAACCATCCCTGAGCAGACCACTTCACACAAGTACAGCCCTCAGAAGCTGAAGCAGAGGAGGCACAGCCCACTGGCAGGGCAGCAACAGAGGCTGTGGGACCTACTCACAGGCAGGATGCTGCAGGCTGAGGAACCTGCATTCCAAACCCAGTCAGCAGCCTGGAATTCTTTGTAACCAGAGCTTGATGATGAGCTCCTCATTAGAAAGTCTAGCTACACTGAAATTATGTTTGGATACTGACAAAAGAGACGAAATAGAGGCAAAAGTACTGGAATGAGCTGGGCTTAGTCTGTGGCTTTAAGCCTGATAGTGCCCTCATTGGCATAAACACCAGCAAACCCAATAAGCAACCAGGGCATCTATGAGTCTCCAGTTTCCTGGAAATACTTTGCTTTTCAAATAGCACCCAACAAAAATCAGGCTTCCAACGCCGTCATTAAGTTCTTATGCTGCCTAATACACCCACCATGAAGCGATCTACAGTTCTAGAAACAGGTCATGCTCTCTTAATTGCCTATGAGGGGTTTTTTCACATCATTACTTTTAAAAAGAATTTACATTATACTAATACAGTAGTAAAAAGTAATAGTTTATATCTCAAAAAATAGCATACAATATGTGTTGAAGACACAAAGCAGACTAAGTACCTTTATTTATACTAGAACTTTTCATCCGGTTTCTTATCAGCCCTTGAACTTACCCGCATAATAATCATTGTGTGACACGATGTACAGATCGTGTCCTTCTCTGGAGTCTTTATCCACTTCTTCAAACGTTTTTGGTGGATTTATGAGCTCTCCAGCTGATGCATCTGCAAAGTAAGGAATAAATATATGGTTGGGGAAGGTAAGGGGGGGGTGGGTGTTTTGTTTGGTTGTTTCCTAATTTTAAACAATATCTTGTTAGAGAAGATGCTACTACTGTGGAAGAATGATACTTTTTACCACATTTCTAGTCAATCTATAGGAATCTTACAGCATAATGACATAAGACCAGGGGAAAAAAATAAATCACAGAAACTGAGATGAACATAACTGTTGCAAGAGAACTAGATGGTCAACGTATGTGGTCACACGTATGTGATTTGCTCCAATCTATGGAGGAAAGACTCACACGTCAAGGTAATATCTTTTATTAGACCTATTAGAATAGTTGGGGAAAGGAAGGTTAAGTTATCAGCTACCTGAACAGTTCTCCAGGAAAATCTACAAAGACAGATGCGGAACAGAGCCAAAAGCCCTACTAGTTACCAAATGTTCTCAGTTGCTTGTTTGTTCACTGTAACTGAAAAATACTAGTACATTTTTATGCCTTTCAATAACTGCTATAATAATAACTTTTCTATTAAGCTGGAATTGTTGGAAGCATAGAATATGTGCTAAATACTAAATTGCAGATTATCTTGTATTTAGAAGAAGCATGTTTTATCACTAAATTTTCCTACCTTGAATGACTTTTGTTCCAAATGTAGTATTAATTATATCCAAGCCCTCAGGTAACATAGAAGATTGATCATGTGATCTGTCCAAGGGTGCCTGACGATTACTAAAGTAGATTTCTTCTTTTTTGTTTTGTACGTTTTGTTGAAAAATAGTTTTAGGAATTGGATTTATCAATGAAGCTGCCTAAAGACATCACAAACAACACAAGACGCAGGAAAACCAGCAAATTTTAATCTTTCACACATCAATATGGCTATCCCCCTCACACATACATGAACAAAAGTTTGCTCATAAGTGTTCTAATGAAATCCTATGTGATTACAATGATGTAATTTTATCTACCAAGTTGCAAAACAAAACTGTATTTTGAGACAAGACCACTAATAATCAATGCTATGCTAAATCTCCAGCTAAATAAAATACATATTGTGAGACAGAACTTTTTATTTTTATGCAAGGTTTTCCACTTGCAAAGTTATAAAATTTCAGATCTGCGGCCTTTTGTTCTTAGCATATATTAGAAACTATAGTCAAATTATATGACTAAAACTTAGGTGTGAAATTTATTATAGTTATAACATCTTTGGAATGAAGTCTCCTGGTGCTTATGATTAAAAACTTCTATTGTCTAGCAGTTAAGACTATCTATTCTCTAAACAGCTACTCCCAATTCTGCCGATTGAGAATTTAAAGATAGTATTTCAAGATACATACCAATACTGCATCCTAAAATGACATGCCAACAGAAATTACTTCAGCAGGGTTTTCAAAGCTTAGCGCTAAATTGGACAATTTTTTTTTTATTCTCAGTGTACACACTGGGCTTGGGTCAATAGAAATTACGTGTAAAACTAGGTCAACTTAAGGGGGTGAGGGTGGGGAATTTAAAAAAAAAAAAATTTCCAAAATTGTCAAAACAGGGTATTTTGATCCTCCCGAATCATTTGATTTTTCAGGCTACCCATCTAAGTAATGGAGACTTTAGAGAGGGTTTATTATTAAACTCTTTTTGAATGTTATATAAAGAAATACTGAAAACAGTAGTAGCAAATACAATTGATCCAAACCCATGCATAGAGAACTCACTAAGATTCCAACTCTTCCTCCAGTTAATATTTAATTAATAACGCAAAGTGAAACAGTCTTCAACAGATGGTACAGGCTAAACAAATCGATCCATTCAACGTAAAACTTCTGAGGAGGGACACCAAGAACCTGATTTTTTTTCATTTTGGATATGCCTAATGAATGTCCTACTCAACATCCTCTAGTATCAGGACTTAATGTTTCCACCTGAAGACTTATTTTTGAGACCTGAACTCCTCTTTGCCTTAACTTCTTCATTTGTAAAAGTGAAAACTATTAATTTACAAGCCCAGCTGATGAAATGCATCATAAAAGTGTATTTTGCTAATACAACTGTTATTTTTAGAGATTTGAACAATATTTATGTGATAAAATCACCAGTGTTCTCTTCAGTTGATTACAGCTTACAAAAATAATTTCTGAAGTAAAGAATACACACAAAATAGTCTGACATATCCAAAACATCACTTTTTAGCTAACAAAATCAGTTTCAACCCAAAGGTAAGAAAGAATACATAATAATTATACTGAACTATACGCATGTTCTCACACAGCAGTTCTCTTGCTAAGACCTCAACAGGTTTTACCTCTGTACTCAGTGAAGAAAGCAGAAAAATTTGTGCATAGGGGACTGTTTGTTAACTTAAAAGTTGAAATGAAATTAGCAATCCAGTAGTTATTGCAAAAGTTATTTGATAAAAGTCACTGAATTTCAAGTGTTCTCCGATTTCAATCATGCTAATTAAATCCTATGAACTGACTTCAGAATTCACAACAGTGGTGAAATGCTGCAGTGTAAATCAGTCAGCTATGTACCTTTATCCCTGACTATGAAGAAATCAGTTGCTCTTATTAAAGTCACTCTTAAGCTGTCCATTCTTAAACAAAAGTAAACAAGTCACATTCTTACACTGAATGAAGAACGTGACTCTATGCCATGGGTTAAGTGAGCTGCAATGTCAGGATCATCTGCTCTGCCGTAGAATATTTTTTCAACACCAGGAGCTGGATTTCTTGTATTTCGAAACTTTCGCACGGTAGGTGGAGTAATGGTCTATATACAAAGCAAAGCAAAAACAATTTTACATCAGATATTCACAAAATATTAATGAAAAGAAAATGTACTGCAGCCATTTCAGTGTGATTCCACAGAGGTAAGAACAAAACATGAGGATGTTTTAGGGCTGTAACACATGTACATGCTGATATTCTGAGCATAAGGTCAACATAGCCCAGCCTAAATTTTATCAAACCAGCAACAGAAGTAACGAGAGTGTTGCTAAGTTTCAACTAAGTTTCAATTTAGCAAGTTTCTCTGGTTCCATCTTTAGGATGGATAACAGCTTCTTCATGTATACTTCATGAAAAGTAGATGTTACATTTATCAACTTCAGAAACCTTTAACCTGATTCACAACAATTCCACCATCAATGACGCAATTTCAGAAATTATTTTAACCACAGTATGGCGTTTTTTTAATTACGCATTTAAAGGGAGAGATCCTATTTAAGGGATCCGTTTGCGTTTCAGTGCCCTCTGACTCTTCAGGGCCATGGGCAAGGGACAGTGGGAAGCACAATTCTGAAGTGTATCCTTGACAAGGAAGAAGGGCCTCCATCAGAAGTAATGATAATTCCTAATAATAATCACTATAATTGTATTATGAGATAAAAACTGTCTAAAACAATTCTATTTAGTCCCATCTATGCAGGCACGGTTAATTTTGCAAAACATGCAGAGTGAAAAATAACTGCCAGAAGTGTTTTACAGTCCTACCAGCTATTCACTGTGATCCCACGTGACAAAATCTAACATTAAAAAAAATAGTTTCTAAAGAGAAGGGAGGTAGAAAAAATGACCAAGGTTTCACTGATTTTTTTTTTTTTTTTTGTTTTAGGGCCTGTGTCAAAGCACAATCACTAATGGCAAATTATTTTTAATGGCAAATTATTACACAAGTTTCACAAGGAGAGTCTGAAAAACCAACTCACCGTGGGTAACACCTCAGTGAGGCAACTCGCAGCCGTCTCGCCAGTGGGAAGCAACTTTCCAGCCTAAATAATACAATCAAAAAATAAGGCATAACCAAACCCATTGCACGAATAAGCACTAGTCAAACTGGGATCTGACACCTTGCAGGAGATGTTATCTAATTGTTCCCCGTTTTGATAAAAGGGGAAAGAAAAGGAGGCAAAGGCCTTTCTGTGGGGGAGAGATGGGGGGGACTGCAGGGAGATGGGCCCGCCGGCCCCACAGGCGGCTGCTGCTGCTCCAGCCTCGTCCTTCAGCCCGCGGCGAGACCCCGGCCCCAGAAAGGCGCAGAGGGCGGGCGGGCGGCTCCGGGGCAGCGGTGGGACCCCTGCAGCGATGGCACTCACGGCCGACAGCTCGGGAAACCTGTCGGTGAACTTCCCCTCGTAGACGGGCCGGAGCTGCTCCGCCATAGCGGCAGGCGGCCGTTTGCCCCGCTCGCCTGGTAACGGCGGCGGAGGCAGCGACGGGAGCAGCCGCCCTCACAGCCCGCCCGCCATTTCCCTCGCACGCGGCACGTACCGTCCTCCTCCCTCACAGCCCGCCCGCCATCTCCCTCGCACCCGGCACGCACCGTCCCCCAGCTCCCGTCCCTGGAGAAATTGCATTTAGGCTATTTTGTAACCGCCATGATCTAAGAAAATAATTAAGGTTCAACTGCACATGTACGGTTCTTAGACCAATTGTCTAAAGTCCTTGAAAATCCACCAGATTTAAGACAGGTGGGTTGAGTCGTGCTTTGGGTTGAAAGAAGGTCTTACACATGGGTCAGAAGTCTGGTCGAATTTTAAATCTTTACGAATTGTTCTAATAAACAATACAGCCCCTTTCACAAATGTTGTCACATGTATAAACGTATTAATGAAATATTTTATACTGAGACTGTTCTTCCAGAGAAAACTGCAACTCCCCTCTAGGCAGCCGCACAGAGGTGGGTGACAGAAGCCTGTCAGCGCTACCCGTAAACCAGGACACGTGAACGCTCTTACTGTTTTATCTTAATAGAGCCAACACATCGTATATCTAAATGACTGTATTTGCCTTTCAGAAACAGATATGGATTATTTCAGAAAAGCAGGGTGGGTAAGACCGAACAAGTTTCACCCCTGTTTAAAAGCCCCTCAGCTCTACAAAGACTTCTCCTCTCAGGTGACATTTAGTAAATGCTCCCCTTCTTCCCAGCAAAACATCTAAATTTAATCACATCCTGCTCCATTCTCTATAGTCCTGTGATGGCAAAACCAATTTTAGATAAACATACAGACCTTAACCGTAATTAATTAACAAACATTACCAGCTGTTGCCATTTTATTCTCGGCTCTAACATTTGTTTGATAAGGATTTAAAATGAAGGAAGCTAAATTAAAAATGAATTCTCTGTGACTCTTCCCTACAAATGGAAGATGAGAGGCTCGGGTAGTGATTGCTCTCTGATGACGGGGCAACCGGGCAGTAGGGATGCCCGACTCCCTGCTCCGGCTGTTGCAGGCATCGACGGTGCATGTCAGTACTATGATCAGCAAGCTTCACGCACCCTGAACGTAGCTTCATCTTCCCCAGGTAACATATGTTATCTTCAGCTATTATCTAGCTGTGGCACTTGCTGGTGTCCTTTTTCAAAAGTAGGTGTGTTTTTCTGCTGCATACATGGCTGTACAACACCACTAATACAAAACATCCACAACCACTTGGAACTAAAGAAGCTCTCATTAACTCTTAACATGTTCAATTCATTTATACTTTAGTCATATTTGTTGTTACTTAAAGTTTAGAGCGCTCCTGCCAAATAAAGCAATAATTGTTGGTAGTTTAATAAATAAAATTATCAGTTACATCTTGTCTTGTGATCTGTCTGGTGAAATTTCCACCTAATAAAGACTAAATTGTGGTTTGAACAAAACTGCAGGTGTTATAAATCAGGGATGGATTTGATCTGATTGAGAGGAGTAACTGGGTAAAGATAAAGCTGTCAGAAGAGGGATCTATTTATAGCGAGGAAGAACAAAGTATAGTATCACCAAAATTATATGCTAATAGTAGGGCACAGGAAACCGGGACTTGAATTTTTATTCTTGTGTTTATTGTATTTCTAGCTGGCTATCTACCTGTGCTGAAGGTATTACCATTTTTTAACATTCTGTTATTTATGATTTATTGTATTTTTACATTGTTTTTTTCTCCAGTAGGTGGCTACACTTGCTAATTGAAAGAATCCACTCAGCTCCGATGGAGTGGGTTGTATCAGAGGTAGAACACCAGGACTTGGCCATGTAAAAAGTATGCCTATTGCAGACGCAAGTAGAGCACAAGTCCTCAGCCTTCTCTGTTTTGCCCCTCCGTTTTTTTTTCAGCAGAGATGCAGGTCCCTATGAATCGATTTGAAACCTACTAACAATATACATGGCTTCTCTTAGCTATCTTTCACACATCCCTTGGAAGCAGACCCTAAACCCCCTCAGACCAAAAACCTGCTCTCAGAAATGCTCTCATTTGCTAGCCTCTTTGAGGAAGAGGGAAATGCTTCACTGTCTTCTTTTCACAAGAGATGCATCCAGGTGCCAGAGAAAGCAGGAAAACATTTTAGGAGCTGCTTCTATTATAAATTACTAGTGCAGGGTCGATACTGTAGAAAACTTGCTAGTAAAAAAGGTAGAGAAAAATGCACCTCTTTCATCTATATAAAAAATACTCTACTATTAAGCTGTAAAAACTGCATCCATATTTTGACTCCCTATCCAAGAAAAAATATATTCTTTAAAATGTGAATCCTGAAGTCACAGAAATTAAACTAAAATAGTAGTAGATGAATCTGGAAAGATTTTGCCTTCATATAAATTGCATTAAAAGTAGATAGGATTCAGCCTGGTAAAAGTCAGGCTCAGTGCATTCTCAGCATATTATGGATAGACACACGATATGATAAAGGGGAGTAAAAGCTAGAGTTTCTTACCTCTGTTTTCTAGGTATTTTCATAAGTCCACAGTGCAGATACAAAATGTGAACTCAAAGTTCCATGTAGGTGTATACAAGGAAAGAGCTGCACCTTCTCCCTATATTTCTGCTCATTTTAGGAATCAGTGTCATATTAATTCATTCTTAGATTCAAAGTTAGTTGGTGTAAAGGAAGAATATTGGTAGGGTAGGAAGGATCTATAAATTTTAAAGATACGCTGATGAATTAACAACACCAAAAAAATCGAACTCTATTTTAGAAAAAAACAATCAAAACTTTCTTGACTACAGCATGAATTTGTCATCTCCTATGCTAAAAAATCAGATCTCTAGAGAAATCTGATTTGGAAAAAGTTCAGCAAAATATTGCCTTCTACAGCAGTACTTCTTTACTAAACAGTGCTTGTCATTTGAAAGTTACCGCTATTTGCTGACATCCAATTCCCACAATATAGTGCCTTTTTCTGTCTTGTTCAGGCTAAAACCGAGGAATGAAAACTTCCTAAAACTCTGCATTTTACTTTCTTTACGAAGGACAAAGACCGCACGTTCTACAACACCGTTCTCATTCTGATTATGGTGCTGGCATAGATGGCAGTAAAGGCACTAAGTTTGTAAATTCCTTAAGGTCTCTGAAGGCCAGAGAACTTGATGTAAAATGCTGCAAATTTTGTGAAACTCCTAAAGGACATTAGCTATGCTGATACACTTTGCTGTTGTTATTGCCTGTTTACTTTCATGTTTTTTATTCAAGTCATTAATGGATAGAAAATTACTGCTTTCTATATGCTGCACGCAGTCTATATGCCATAATATGATATGACCAAACCAATGGATGTACAGAGAAAATGTACACAAGCAGAGACAGAAGAAAGATAGGAAAAAGGATATTATAGCAGATGGGCACATGAAAAAAAAATTGGGAAGTTCAAACAGAATAAAGAGATTCTGCACATCCTCTAAGGTCAGCTTCCATTTACTATTACACATCTAGAGTCAGATTTAAACACAAAAAGACTGAACAGAGCTTATTATTAAGCTCTGCAGAGTAATGCTGAAATAGATAGAAATCCATCTGGTGAAATCACGACCCACTAACATAAATATTTTTTGTTAACATCATCCAACAGTTTCACTTCTGGTATTTGACGTATGACCCAAGATGACATAAAATATGAAAAGATGATCACTGATAAGGCTATCTGGGTGATTTCAGAGCTTTTCTTAAATGGCTCTTTGCCCAGACTACCACAGAAGGAACTCTTCTTCACCACCAACATTCACTGAGACCTGTCAAACCCAAAATACAGTAACTGGAACTTGCTCATTTGATTACTGTCACACGCTCTCCTGCCTCTATTTCACACACTCACAGTCAAACTTTGCTGTTTGCTGACACCGTGTGTCAGCGTCAACCAGCTATAAACAATTTGGGAGCTTCACAAAGCAAGAGAGACATACTCTTGCTCTGTGTTGCAAATCAGGGTGCTGGTTAGCCAGTAGGAACCCCATGCGTGTAACCCACGCTTTCTAGCAGCACACCAGTATCAAAGCTTGGCTGTTGTAGGATCTGAGTCTCGGAGTGTATCCATCACATGAGCCGAACCTACACACTTAACAGACAAAAAGCATGTGAGATTTGTGTTCAGGCTAGCACTTTCACCAAAATGGCCTACTGCAACATAACTTAAGTCTGCTTCAAGGATTTTGAAGAGAAAAAAAAATCTCATGTGAAAGTAATACATTAACACTTTTACCCCCTTTTTCTTAGCGCAACTATATCACATAATCCCTGCATCAAATATTCCATTCAGCCTTGAATTCTAGATGCATTTGCTAATCTGAAAGATTATTGTGATTTTAGAAAGTATTTATTTTTTTATTTATATTAGAAGTACAGAATATCTGATCCTTACATATAGAATGTTACAGTTCTCCTTTTCTGAACATTGCTGCATTATGTTTTGTATTTTCTCTCATTCTTCCTGCATAAACTGAGTGTGTGGTTCCACATTACGCCTAACC
Source organism: Dromas ardeola (assembly GCA_013398915.1). Taxonomy (NCBI): domain Eukaryota; kingdom Metazoa; phylum Chordata; class Aves; order Charadriiformes; family Dromadidae; genus Dromas; species Dromas ardeola. The sequence goes on from VYZM01006910.1 coordinate 334,033, forward strand.
AAAGCTTACTGCCAAAGAGGTGGTTCTTGGCTCTTTGTCTTCTCTGAACTCATACTCCTTTACTCTCATCTGCACCAGATCTAGTCATCCTGCAGCCACAGATGAGTTGATTCGGTCAGCTGAGCCACCACAAAACTACCTCTTTTGGTGAATAATTTTTGCATGGCATCAGTGGTTGATGCAGCTCACTCTGCAGCTGTAGGGTATCACGACTTCCTCAAGAGGTGCAAACTTGCAGCTGGGAACAGAAATGGACTAGGATCATACCTTCCCTCTGTGGCTCTTCAGTTGAGTAGATTAAGTGAAACATGAAATGCCATGTATGACACAAGCGTTTAATCTCTAAACTGAATTTAAGTTCAAGTCATTCTAAAGATTCACAGTATAGTTTTGGGGGTTTTTTTCATCCAAAACTGTCCACGTATGTACTGGATCTGGCTGGGATGGAGTTAATTTTCTTCTTGTCTGATAACACAGCAATACTTCAGCTACTGCTGAACAGCTCATAGTCAAGGCTTGCTCTTTTTCCCCACATTGCCATTTTCCCCACCCAGGAGGTATGCTGGGTGTGGGCAAGGTGGGCAAGAAACTTGTGAGGGGAACACAGCCATGACAGCTCACCTGGCAAAGGGATATTCCATATCCCATAGCATCATGCTCAGCAATAAAAACTGGAGGTTGAAGAAGAAAGAGCTGGCTTCCAAGATGGGTGCCGCTTGGAGACTGGCTGGACATTGGTCTGTTTGTGGGAGGTGGTGAGTGATTCCCTTCGTATTGCCTTTCCCCCCTCCTCTTTTCTTCATCTATTAAACTGTCTTCATCTTGACCCACAAGTTTTCTTGCTTTTGTTTTTCCTACTCTGTTCTCTGTCCCGCTGCAGGGAGGTGAGTGAGCGAGTGAGCAGGCAAAGAGCTGCCTAGTTGTTTGGATACTGGCTGGTGCTTGTATGTATGCTCATAATGTATATATAGTAAAAAAAAAATCTGTTTATCAGGATTCTGATGTTTTTCTCAGCAAATCCTGCAGTCCAGTTGAACATACTGAAACCAGTCAGAGGGCTATGGCAAATAAGCAGTGCATTAGGGCAGGATTACCTGATTTAAAGGGCAACTCTTGGAAATATTCTAAAAGACAGTCTTTACTGTAAGCTTCAGCAAACTCACAGCTCAGAAAACTTGCATGCTTTCAGACACATTTCTCAGGAGCTAGTCTGGCATTCTACATCACTGGTGAACTCAAAGTGTTTTTCTCTTATTTTAAGTTACATATTGGCCTTACAAAAAGCATTTATATAAGTGATTAACTTTTACTTAGTAAATAAGAATGGTGAAATCATTACTCTGCAAACAATCTGCTAACAATGGAAAAGTGCATAGAAAAGAAAAAGAACAGTCTGATTTTATTCCATTCACTTCAGTAATTTTTAAAGTATTGATATGTCCGTACTAGGGAAGGGAAAAAAAGACAAAGGAAAACACAAAAGCAGACAGATACGAGAATTGTTGATTTCCCTCTCATTCCAGAAGGCCATCAGCTATAGTATTTTACAAGTAATGAGATATTTCTAAAGCTGCACTAAAAAGTGGAGATGATAAAAAAAAAGGCTGTGACATAATTGATTATACCTGTCTTTCATTTCTCAGCATACTTCTAAAGTTGCAGCAACAACAGAAGATAAACCTGCATTGGCAAGAGGATTGACTGGGTAACACTAAAGTCATGTATTTTTTGAATGAACGGCATAATGGAGCCTCAGCTCTAGTATAACACTGGCTTTCCCTAATTTTTGCTTCAGTTAAATACATGTGGTTGAACTAAAGCATATTTTGAGAAGATAGAAACACCAAATCTTGTTTCAGTATTTCCAGTAATGGAGTATCTAAACAATCTTCATTAAATTGTACCAATGACTAAATACCATTATTGATAAACTTATTAAATGTCTTTACCAGCTCTGTTTATTATTTCCTTCAAATGACAACTATTAGACCTTGTCAAATCTGCTAGACTGAAAAAACACCATCACTGTTTTGTTTCTATAGAGCCCACATACAGTCTGCGACCAGGCGATCCTTACCCTTCTCTCTGACAAGGTCAGCAGGTCTTTGCATCTTCCACTATGAGGCAAGTTTTACAGTCTTTTAACTGTTCGTAAAGGCCATCTCTGAATTATCATCAGTTTTTTCAGCATTATTCCTCAGTTATTGACATAAAAAAGGCACACAGGATGACAAAGTCTTCAGAAAATACACCAGTAATACAGAAAACCAATGATGTATGTCCAACAATCTCTACAGCAAGGTGTGTTATTTAATATCTGCATGTATTAAGTCAGATTGTTTGTTTCCACCTACAGAGTCATCAAGACTTGTTCTGTGTTAGCCACCTGTTCTCTTAAGTTTTAGCACTCTCCCAATAACGAGACTACCCCTAAGTCTTTATCAGTGGTTGTTCGGTTTTTTAAAAGTTGGGTAAACTCCCAATTATAATTCAGATTTTCCTGTGTTGTTTCTTCTTTCAACTCCTTTGACTAATAGCTTTGGACACTGGTTCTTTTAAAGCATTATACCAGGACTCTTCTGTCCATGGGATACCCAGCTCCCAGCCCTGGCACCTCAGTGGCCTCCTCAGGCTGCATTGCAGCCGCCGTCCCTAGAGGATGGGCACAGAAGACGCTCAGTGGCTCCCAGAAACTCTTCTCCTTGACACTGAGGAGAACCATAGAATGGTTAGAGTTGGAAGGGACCTTAAAGATCACCTAGTTCCAACCCCCTGCCACGGGCAGGGACACCTCCCACTAGACCAGGCTGCTCAAAGCCCCATCCAGCCTGGCCTTGAACACTTCCAGGGATGGGGCATCCACAGCTACTCTGGGCAACCTGTTCCAGTGCCTCACCGCCCTCAGCGTCCTGTCACTACGCTCTTTAGGTACTGAAAGGCCACTGTAACGTCTCCCCGGAGCCTCCTCTTCTCCAGGCTGAACAACCCCAACTCTTTCAGCCTGTCTCCATAGGAGAGGTGCTCCAGCCCTCTGAGCATCTTCATGACCCTCCTCTGGACCTGCTCCAACACGTCCGTGTCTTTCTTATGTTTGGGGGCAGGAGGTGCAGAACACCCGGCAGATTAAACGGCCCAAAGCTCCCACACCCCGCTGAGGGGCCGCCTTTGTAGTCGCTTCTCGGCTCCCCGCCAGACAAGCGGGGCCGGGGCCGGGGGCCGGCTCCGCTCCGCTCCCCTCCCTCAGTCCCCGCGTCGCCCGCGCCTCCTCGCGCCTCTCCCTGAGGCCTCCGCGCGGGCTGGCACGTGGCGCCCGTTGCGGAGATGGAGGGGGGGTAGGGAAGGGGTTCCAGCCGCCCCCCCGCGTTGCCATGGTAACGGCCGGGCCCCAGGAAACGGCGGGGGGGAGAGGAAACAAAAGGAGGAGGGGGAAGAAGGTGGGAAGTGAGTCACGTGACGGGCGGGCGAACCGGAAGCGCATGCCGCGTGCGGGCCGTGACGTGGCGGCGGCGGAAGTACGTGTGTGTGTGAGTGAGTGTGTGAGTGTGTGTTTTGGTCGGGGTAGAGGCGGCGGCGGAAGTCG
>VYZM01006910.1:337948-371848 GCA_013398915.1 Dromas ardeola
CGTGCGGAAAGGAGAGGCTGGTCTCTCTTCCCGTCTCAAAATGGCGCCCCCGATTTTCCCACTTCCCCTTATTCCTGTGCCTGGAAGGGAGCCGCGGGGGAGGGAACGTCGTGGTGGCGGCGGCGGCGAGGGTTGTAGGGACTGGGCCCGGGACCGCGGCGAGACGGAGAGAACGGGGACCCTCTCTGGGTGCCGGCTCTCCCGCAGTGGGTTATCGTTGCCCGAGTCCAGCTGCAAGGGCAGGGTTGGTCCCTTCGAGTTGCTTGTGAGATACGGAACGGGAGGTTGGGAGATGGGTCCCTCGCTTTCCCTTTCACTTGTGGCTGGAGGAGGGAGGGCGAATAAGGTGGGAAGTAAAATACTCGGACAAGACGTCGCTATCCGGGGGATCGCCACAGGCCTAGCATATTGAGTATGCTCTACATAAGACTTAATTGGAACTAGACATAAAACTAGTGTACGGTGGAGGAGCCAAACCTATGTTCTCTTATATTTTAGAGGAGAGCTGAATTGTTTAAGAGCTATCAAACTGTTGCAAACAATAGGGCCATGAAAGGCTTATCTTCTTTCAGCGGTTTTTTTTTTTCAGGTTGTTTTTTTCTACCTTATGCCTCTTTTCAGGGCCTGGGGATGGAAAAGAGAGGCTGAAGAGCTAATTAAGCAGCTGAAATTAATCAGCTTCTTCCACATCACACTCGGACCAAGCAAAAAGCATGGCATCTTTGTTTTTTTCAATTCGGTAGTGACTTCTCAGAGTTGCGGGCAGGCTAGATTGCATGTGTGTATTGTTATCTATGTGTGTATTGTTATCCTGTAATAAGAAATGTCAGGAAAAAGGCTGAAGTGAGGTGGCTAAAGACAATGATATTACAGTCATCATCACTTACATTTCCTGTGTGATAAACCAGTTTATATGAAAGCAATTGGTACTACACATCAGTCATGTGATGTGACCGTATGAGGTAGCTATTAACTTTAATTGGAAGGCTATGATTTTTTTGCAGTGACTGTTGATTCACTTGTTCAACTTATTGTTTCATTATGTTTCAATATAAACTGGCTTACATGTGACAAGTGTTTTGAGAGTTGTACATGACACTGTCTTGAACACTGCAGTAAGATGCCATACTAATTCTGCCAAACCTGTACGGCAATAACAAAAACGTTGGTTAGTAGGAGTGCCTAATAAATAAGGCTTTTTAGATGCAGCTTTTTAAAACATTCAAGATAGTCCCGTATAAATTAATTTCAAGTAGATAATGATTGTAACCTCAGCATTAGTTGATCTGTCTCTGTTCATGAAAAGTTCATTAGTGGGAACTTCTGTGGGAAAAAGTTCATTAGAAATTACTACAATAGTAAGTGTATTCATGGTAAGAAGCATTGTCATTTGCTTTGAAATATAAAAGTGGTAGAATGTTCCAGTTTTAAATTTACCATGAATTTTTGTTGTGGTCTTTCTTTGATAATGCACTCAACCACACTAATTGTGGGAGCAGTGTTAGCTGTCTTAATCTCTTTAGTAGGCTGGCTTTTGTCACTAGTGTTATTTTGATACTTCTGCATTAGCTTTCTTGTAGTTTAAAATAGGCACGGATCTGAACGCTTACATGACTGAATTATGTCATTACATTGTGAGTTTGTAGAAGTTGTCTAGGACTGTTTGTATTTTGTACACCAACTCAATAAAATTTGTGTGGTGATCTATTAAAATACCTATCACTCTTTCATAAATAAAACTAATCAAAAAATACTATCTAGCGGAATATAAATTTATCTTCTGAAGTGGTGAGAATACCCAGTATCTGATAAATTACCTGGTAGGATTAACTGCAGTACAGATCTAATAATGAGTACAGTACTGTACTGCAGTACGGTTCTAATAATATGCTCCAAACTGTTGTTCTGGCATTTCAGCATGGAGCTGCTCGCCCTTTGGGGGATATTCACAAGAAGAGTGAAAGTTCCTCCTTACCAGAAGGACCTATGTATTTGTAGCGCCCAAGATTGCAAAGTGGGCCGTGCCTTTTAATATATGATGGAGTTCTCACATTAAACTCCATGAAAGTAAGAAAATCTCCCTCGTTTCTATCCATATGAAGCCATCCATCTAAGAAACTTTGATAGTATTTTCCTCAGCAGACTTTTATACAAGTAATTCCCTTGCATAACTTCCATACGTATCAGTTTAAGAGCTTGGTTCAAGTCAAACATTTGTGTACATGCTTTTGTGTAAATGAATGAAAATGTCTTTTCAAGGTGTTTTTTTCCTTCGCATGTTCCAAACATATCAATAGATTGCAAATTTTACTTAGCATACAAAAATGGGACAGGGGGCACGTTAGTGGATGTTTTCATGGAGATTTTCACTGAGGCTAAGGGTAAGAAATAGGCAAGGTTGATAAGCCCTTGAAGTAGGCAAGGTTGATAAGCCCTTGAAGGAAGTGTCCAGAACTGTCTTGAAACTGATTTGTCAAAAACTTGAATTTGCAGTGCATGTGTGTAGGGTACTGAATGTAGTATTCCTGTCTTCTGTGTGGTGTTTTTTTTTTTTGCTTCTGAAGGCTAGTATTTTACAAATGACTTAAGGAACTGGACAGTGAATGAGGCCTGGAGCATGTGTGGGGTCTGTAGCATTGAAGTCTTCTTTTATATCCTGTAAGGCACTGTGTTCACCACGCAAATGTGAAAAGAACAGGCCAAGAACATTCTGTAATGGCTGTGTCAAACTGTAGTACTGCTTCTCTTCAGATTAAGAAAATTTTTCCTGTTTTTCATGTTTGTATGCTGGCATGTTATGAATTTACTGAACAGTTCCAGTATCATCTGGAACTTCAAAAGGTGATGATTTCCATGTATGCTTATAGAAGGTGTTACTGACTTTTTTAATATAGCAAAATCATCTGGATGTGCTCTAGCAGTTTTTTAGTCTTGCATGGTTTTTTTTATCTTGAGCTGTTAAAAAGTGGGTGGTATGGCTGTGTCAGGTTTTATTGTTAAATTATTAGATATATTGATGTGACTATTGAATGAATGGTGTTTGCAGTATATTTCTGGGACGTGATGGCCTTCCTCATAGGTAGTGTGATCTCTATCAGCTTGACAGCTGGTTATTTTTGTACGTGGTATCCGAGTGTCTAGCATGATTTTGAGGGGGGAGGGTGGCGATGTTATAAAGGTGTAAACAACTTTGAAGTTCTGTGATAACTGCTGCTTCTGTAGCTTGGGCATCTATTAAAATTGAATTAGGTATTTTTCTTGACAACCTGTTTCAGCTTTGGGTCCTGAAGGAGTTTTGCAAGGGATAGTAATTACAGTTTTGTAAGTAATATAAGTCTGAATAACTAAAAGCTGTAAATGGCCGGTTGAAACAAACAGGTACTATACAAGTTAAATCAATCTTGCCTTTTTTTTTTTTCTATCATGCCTCCTTTTGCTCTCAAGATGGGAGATGGGAAGCAAATAAGTAGTTGTAGTGAGTAGCCAGTGTAGTGCGTTGAATTCCTCGCAGTGTGTCATCTGGAAGTCGCTTGCTCCAAAGAGTGCTAACTCACATGGTCATTGAATGTAGGCCCTATGTCTTTATTAATGCTGCAGAGTATAGAAGAACATGGGATGAATTAAGAGTCAAGGGTTTTTAATTATTTCATGGTTATCCAAACACAATAGAATGCTACAGCAAACAGATGCATTTCATTTTAAAACAGAAATAACTTAATTGTCTTCATTACTTTTCCAAAGGAAAAGATAAACAAATGGCTAACAGTATTCTGAGCTACCTATATTTTGGCTATGCCTTGCTGTTTTCTCTCTTGTAGTATAATTAGGGAGAGATTAACTGTTGTCACTGGTCCGTTTTTATCCAAATTGCTCTGCAACTTCTGAAGCGTATTTCAGCAGCATGTGTTGGGGGGGGAGGAGTCTTGCTTGAGAACCAACACACCAGCTGTGCATAAATTGTTTTATGCTGTAAGGATGAAAGGTCTGGTATTCTGAAAATAACTGGATCCGTTCCTGTATTCTGAAATATTCAACAAAAATTAATTTAATAAGTAAGAATTTTAATATGTAATTATCATAGTACTTAATAATAATGGTGGTGGGATATGCAGGGGCTTTTTGGCTTCATAAAAACATTCTTTCACTGTGGTATACTTTCTTTCACGTGTTTGTGAAAACATGTATGTAAAATTAGGTATTTATTCGATCATGTTGAGCAACTAAAATTTAAAAAAAGTAACTTGATTTAAGGATATCATAGTAGCCAAACAGGACACAAACTCAGGACAGAAAGGGATGAACACAGGATTAGAATATCCTATGTGGAAGAAGCTAAATTATTTTGAGAGGTGTGTGGAACGGAGAAACGTGACCAAATAGGAGTGTCGTTAACATGTTTAAAATATTTTTTTTTCTAAGATCTATATTCAAATCTGTTTACTGTGAGAAATAAAATACCAGTTTTTCAACTGTTATGTTGGTGAAGAAATAATGTTAAGATTTTTCTCATTTATTGCATGGAAATTAGTTCGTAAGGGAGTATCTTAGTGGGGGATGGGACTCTGCTAGAGCGCTAAAAGCACTTCCCAGAAAAGAAGATTCTTCAGGACTTGCGTCGAGTTTACAAAAGGGAGAGTTAGGAAGGAAAATGAAGGCTTAGTGTGTGAGCTAGGTGTGTAGTAAACTGCAATGCCTTAAGTGCCTGATATATGCGCTAAGTGGTTTGAAGTGGGAAGACGGCTAAGACTACTGCTTGGTTTAAAGTGTAGTTGCCTTACCATAAGGAAGAAAGAGCAAAAAGTCATTTGAAAGCAGTATGTTTGCTTACCTTTTTGCAACATGTGTATTAAAGCCATTTTCTGCATTAGGAGAATGTGCTCCAAACTAACTTGCTTGCATACTATATGCTAGAAAAGCTGTATCCCCAACAAGTGTGCACAATTCAAGTAAATAATCAACTGGAGTAGGACAAAGTTGTAGGCTGTTTTAGGGGGATTTTTTTTTTTAGCAGAAGTACAGAAGGAGATGTTTCTCCCACTGAGAGCTGAGTGACCATCACTTAGGTAATTTCCTGTGGGCTCACTTGGAATTTTGTTTTGGGAACTGGAAGGAAAGAGAATACAGAAAATTGTTATGACAGTCTTTCATACAGCAATGCCTACCTGCAAAAAGATTTAATCTCTACTGTTAAGCGTGTAAAAACATAAATCTTAGGCTCAGAAGTGATATCAGCAGTGTCTGAAGGCTTCCCTGTCCATACAAATAAATACTGTGATTTTTATTTTTAAGGTGTTTGAAAGATGAGTAGGTAGACTAAGGAATACACTGTTCATACATGTTCTTAACAAAGACCTCTGTTGTGAATACTGATCTGCTAGGACATGTATTAGTGTTGGAAATACTAATTTACCATCACGTGATAGTTCTCTGGTGGCTTGCACAAAGTGATCTAGAATTCTTACTGGTCAAGACAATCCATTTTTCTACATATGGAAGGCATTGTATTTTTGCTTCTCAAAGTACAGTTGTTAACTAGAGAAGGTAGTAGTGATTTGGTGTTAAGATCTGTACTTTTATTTAAGGAAATTGCATTTGATATTGAAGTGAATTGTTGAAGTATACTTGCAAAGAACTCGATGTGATGATTGAGTTTTCCCAATTTGCTCAATTTTTTAGCATCCTTTAGTGGTGCTGAGTTTGGAATATTGCTTAGCAATAGCAAAACATTGTGTAAAAATGTTATTTCTTGTCACTTGATATTTTACCAATAATGTGAAAGTCTGAATCTGTTGTGTTATACTTCAGTCTTGATATGTTAAGAAAGGAGACTGAAGTCTTGCAAGAAGAAACATAATTGGATTTTAATGTCCTAATTTGAAGCTTTGATGGGAAGATGAGGTATAGAAGATAATAACTGGTTCATTTGTCATAGATCTTGTTTATAGTTGACATCTTAACAGTGACTATAGTTGTACTCTGGACTATTGAATTTGGTGAATATTAGAACAAGTTATATGTAATCCATGTTGCATTAGTGAATTAGATTTTTCTTACTTGGTTTGTAAATCTAATACCACCCACTGTCTTTTCATAAACAGGTTGTTACTGGCAGAAGCACCACTGAGATCTGAATCCTGGAACTTGCTTTCAAGAGCTTGAAACAAAGGACTTCTTTCTAATTTGGGCATGGCTAATCGAGGAGCAACAAGACCCAATGGGCCAAATGCTGGAAATAAAATTTGCCAGTTCAAACTAGTACTTTTAGGAGAGTCTGCAGTTGGCAAATCAAGTTTGGTGCTTCGTTTTGTAAAAGGACAGTTTCATGAGTTTCAAGAAAGTACGATTGGAGGTGAGAAAGTTACCCTGTTGATTTGTTTCACGCTGAGTTTAGATTGCCCTTGACAACCTTGAATGTAACAGCATTTCTAGAGTGTGTCGTTGGCAGCAAGGATCAAATCTGAGCCCTGTCTCTAATTGAGAACTATAAGGTTTGAAGCTAAAAGCTGTAGTTGGCACAAGGCAGTAGCAAACATCCATGTCAAGTGAGAAAGCAAATGTGTGCTTGAACTGCATAGTTTTGAAAACTGGGCTTGATGTTACATTTTGTTTGTGGGTGGATGTATGGCTATTTTAATTATACTGTATGCTTAATGCATGAAATAACTGCTTCATAAGAATTAAGAACTTAGTTTCTATGAAAAAAAAAAAGTGCTGCATCTTCCAAAAAAGGTTGTGTTGTCACTTACACTTCCTGGCTTTGCTTTTGATTTGGGAGAACTTGCTACATTTCTGGATATACCTTTCTTTGTTAGTAATCACAGAATTTAATGTACTGTTTTTACATTTTGTGACTTCAAACAAAACAGGTGCTGGCTATTCGAATTTAAAAAAAAAAATCTGTTTAACTGTGAACAGATTTTATCCCCCTTTTTATTTGAAGTCGTTTGTGCTTTGAGCGGTATTCCTCCTTGGTTAAACTTAAACTTATCCTAAAACTACCTAATGGCATACAGACTTCAACAAAATATGGATTTTGTGGATTGATAAATATTCTCTAGTAGTCCCTGTTGCTGCTTGCATGAATCAGTCTGTTTCATTGTAATATTTATGTGAAGCCGTTTCAGTGGTCTGTATGTGTCTTTACACATGTTGTTGAAATGTAAAAAATCTACAAAGCTTACAAAAATAAATACAAGCTGGATTTCATTGCATCATTGTTTACCCTATTTCTAGCTGTTAACATGTATTTATTTTGTATATCTGTCAGCATAAATGGAGAACCTCTTTTTTTTCTCCTTTAGCAGTCTTAGTAATGCTCGCTTTTGGCTTTGTGTGTTTTATAATGGCTTTAGGATAGGTGTTAGTGTGAAAGGTTTCTGTATTATCTCATACAACTATGTGGTAACGTGGAGAGCATTCTCAAAGATCTATAGTGAATTAACTCCCCAACATCAATGTGGTTTTTAGTTTAAAAAAAAAAAGTTAAAATTAAGTGAAATCCATTGTTCAATTCCAGCGCCCTCCAATTTATTTAACCTCCTTTTTGTTTTTTCTTTATTTAGTGTCCAGGTAGAACTAGGGATAACCCAAACCTTTTAACACTGTTGTTTAACCTTTTGTATAGATTTTTTAAGAGCTTAACTTAAAGTTCAGGTATATAGAGTTTAGTGTAATCTCTGTATTAATTTGTGCCTCTTCTATATAGAATAGAAACGAGGAAATGCCATATAATACAGCTGAGAGATCCTAAATGCAGCAATGTTGGGATTCAGAAAAAGTTTTCTATAGAGAAAGCTAACTCTGTAGCTTGTAGTTGCCTAAGGCATAAATTTTTTTGTATATAGAAGGGCCTTTTAACAAAGAGGGGCTTATGTCCATTGTGAATCTGAATAAAAACATCTGAAAGAGAGTGCAGTTAAAGGCAGACATGTTGGATGGTAGTGGTGTGTTTTTGCCACTTCAGACTAGTGTAGCAATGCCTGTTCATTGCTTAAGACAAAAGTATGGCTGTTAAGGAAGATAGGCTTTCAGATAATTAACACAGCTGATTAATTGTCAATTTACTATGGCCTTACCATAGTAAGATAGAAGAAAGTTACCTTGTTTGCAGAAATTAACTGGCATTTGATGGTGGTTGGAATGTCTGTTTCAACAAAAACAAGAGGATGTCATAGAATAAAACCCTTTTTTTAATTCTCTTTCTGAGTGCATCCCTTCATGTATGGAATGTAGGTAAATTCTTCTGTTGAAGAGAATAATGCCTGTATGAACTTCAAATTCCACTTGTTTAACATGTTGTCTCTGCCTTAGAGAAATGTAATATTCAGCTGGTTCTGAGGATGAAACCTTTAGTCTGGTGCAGGATGTTTTTTTCTCTTTATTTTGGTTTATTTTTTATTTGGTTTATTTTTTCTCTTTATTTTGGTTCTGGGCTGCTTAGGGAGCTACCAAGAGGAGCCTGTTTTACCAGTGCTTGGATATTTAGCATTTAGAGAGATTTATGGTGATTTAACATTGGAACATCAAAGCCTTTACCATCTCCAGCCTGCCTGCTCATCTGTGATGGATGCTAATACCCCTGAAGCGGGAACACCTGACAACTAGTCAGCTTCTGTATGTTAGTTACAATGTCCTTTATAAAGCAAGATTGACTTGCTTTTAGTTTACCGTAATGAGTTGAAAGTTGCAGCAGTTTTGGAATGATTCATAGGCTATAATGTCTTGGAGTGTGTAGGACAGGGCCATATCCTCTGTATGCAAGGGATATTTATGGGTCAGTGCCTCTTCAGACGTTTGATTTAAATTGGTCACATTCTGTCTGTATGCTTAGTGATGAGAGTCTCCAGTTCTGCCAAGTAGGGGGCTTCCCTTAGCATTTCATCAAGCAGAAGGTTTTAAATACTATTTTTTTTTGTTCTTGGTGGAAGGAGCAAGGGCAAGCCAATCCAAAGTATTTCACTAATGTCTGTCATGACTGGGAAAACAACTCCAAGCATTTATTCTGGGTTGCTCAAACTTTCATTTAAATTCATGTGATTGTTGCATTTTCTGCTATGTATGTACTATAATTGGGCAAACAACGTGACCATAAAGCAGGTAATCAAGACAGCTTGTCAGACCACTGTAATAGCTGCGTGCTTATTTTTAAACTTCAAAAGCCACAGTAAAACAGATGGCTGAGTTAAAACTCAAAGGGTTAAGAGAACTCAGTAGAAGGAAATTTTGCTTTCCAGTGTTTGGTTGTTTTTTGCTTGGTTGGGTTTTTTTTCCCCCAAAATGATATTGATATTCTAGCTTAGTTTTGTAATACAGGCTTCTGTTGTGTGGGTTACTCGCTTCCATATTGCTAATAAGTACCTTAATCTGAATGGAAGGTCAGTACTAGGAGTAAGTGTTTGAAGGCTTGGAATAAGTTACTGTTTTCTGTACTTAGAAGACCATTATTTATGGTAATACTTTCAGCTGTAGTGGCAATGGATGCAAGTTTCCCTGAAACTGCAGGCTGTCAAAATTATGCTGAAATTAATTCTTGAGATCACTTGGCAAAGTCAAAAATACGGCTGCTTTAAAAACAAGAACTTTTGAGAAGTGATTCTTTCTCCGTACCCATTAGCTATGGTGAAGTTGTCAGGAGCTGAAAATCAAGGCGTTAAAATACTGTTAAAGTAATATAAATGTGCGTGGAACTGTAAATATCTGAACTGTTGGATTATAGCCTAATGGGATGCTGTTACTGGTACTCTGTACAGTCTGTTGAATCAGGATGAAATGTATCTAGAAGGCTTAAGAAAAGGCTTGTTGTTACTCAGATTAACTATTACAAAAAAAAAGGGAATTCTTTCAAATTATTGCTTTTTTGTGTCTTTAACTTGAGGAAAGACTGGTTGTTTATATAGGTGTTCTGTGTTGATCAGAGTTATGGTCTGTCAGCTAAAGCTTGCTTCAAAGCTGCTATATTTTGATAATAGGCTTAAATTGTTTAAGGAATTCATATTTGCATCTCTGTGAATGTAATTTTATATGAATATAGAGATACAAGCAGACTTCTGGTTTCAGCACCTATATCTTTTTTGTAGCTGCTTTTCTAACCCAGACTGTATGTCTCGACGATACAACGGTAAAATTTGAAATTTGGGATACAGCTGGGCAAGAGCGGTACCACAGTTTAGCACCCATGTACTACAGAGGAGCGCAAGCAGCTATAGTGGTATACGACATTACAAATGAGGTAAGTACTGTATTAGGGAGGCACAAGGGAGATTCGGAAGTTAGCAGTCTTGCATTGATTTTTCCTTAATTTTTCTTGGTGACTTGTGTGAATCAATTCATCATTTCATAGAATCGTAGAATGGTTTGGGTTGGAAGGGACTTTTAAAGGTCATCTAGTCCAGTGCCCCTGCTGTGGGCAGGGACACCTCCCACTACATCAGGTTGCTCATTGCATATTGGACTACGTAATATTAAATAGTGTTTGTAAACTTTTCTTGCTAAAAAGACCGTTTCTAGGGGTTTTTATCTTTAAAAAAAAAAAAAGAGAAAGAAAGCAAACTTCATTGTATAAGTGTTTCAAACACACCTTTAAATCGGTTCACCAGAATTGAGCTGTTACTCTTACCATGTTGCTGGTGGCAGTTCATTTCTGATAATGAAAGACATTATTTTAATACTACTGCAAGTTACAGGTAAGGATTGGAAAGGTAGCACAAGCCATTAAGACCAAAACCTGAGGTTATTTGAATTCTTTTTATTTGAACTTAGATCAGATAAACATCACTTGGTTTTGGTAAAATGAGACTTATAAAAACCCTCAAAAAACCCAGAAATCCTGTACCATAATGAACAGTGCTCAGTAATTAGGAAGTGTTTTGAGACCCTTTCAATATAGCTTGATTCTTCTAGAGGAGGAAATAAAAATCCCATTTACTCTCTTAACCACTTCTCCTTCCCTACTCTGTCTACATGAAGATCTTCCTATCTTTACTTACTTAAGCATTACCACAGCGAAGCACATTTGAGAACTAAGGTTGGAATGTTTAATTTTGAAAGCTCAGTTGACAAGCTGGAATGTGCCTTTGGACGAAGGTAGCAGCCTTGTGTTGGCCTCTTGCTTGAAGTATCGATAACAGAGACTGGGGTAATAAATGAGTACAAAAGGATGATAAAACTTAGTTGCATCATTTTGCAATCATTAACAGGAGTCCTTTGCCAGAGCCAAAAATTGGGTCAAAGAACTTCAGCGACAAGCAAGTCCTAACATTGTAATAGCTTTAGCAGGAAACAAAGCTGATCTAGCAAACAAAAGAGCTGTGGATTTCCAGGTACGTACATAACTTCTGTTTATAGAAATAGCATTTTGTTGGAATAGAAAGTAAATAAACCTACGAGGAGCTTATATGCAAAGCCTAGCTAGTTGTTATAGAGGTCATGCTGTTAAATATAAACGTCAGCTGAGACTAATTAAATTATACATGCTACTGAAAAATCTATTTCTGTACAAATGATATGTAGCAATAGACTTTTTTGAATAATTAAGTTTGACTTTGAGGAATAACTGATTTATTTGTGTATCTTTAAGACTAATTGAATTTCTATTCTTTGATGTGACCTCTTCCTGTCTTCTACCCGAAATTACGGGTAACTAGAGTTTCAGTGGATGAGACCAGTAACTCTCAGTGCAAACCGTTTGTTCTGACTTGTCAGCAGGAGAATTTTGATTATTGTGTGATACAAAGCCGATTGATGTGCTTAACTTGCTAGGCTATACTGTTGAAGCAGTGTTCAAGTTTTAATTGTGCTTTTCATGGCATTCTCTTTGGTTTAGTGGATATATCTGTGCTCTTGCTGCTATATTTTATCTTCTAGAAAGTTTAACCAAGTCATCGGAACATAGCTTCCAGAGCAAATAAAACGTACTGCAGGTGGTTCTGGTCCATTCATGATTGGTTGAATATGAATTAAGATCATATTTATTAGTCATTAATTCTGTCACGGTTTTAATCTGTATTTGATGTCACTGTGTGAGATACTGCTGTGTATAGTAATGAATCCATTTGTAACTGTAAGAGTCAGACTATGAAGGTTAGCAGTGTTTTAGGTATTTTTCTGCCACAATTCAACAACTTGATTTTCTGATTTTTGTATTCCCATGTCCATTGTAACATAAAGTTGTGTGACAGAAGACCTTTGTGTTTTGTGAAAAATTGTGTTAGTTAACAAATTTCATACATGTGTGCAGTCAAAAACTTAATCAAATTTAATTACCAAAGTAAAACTATGTTTACTATTTTTTGTACAATTTCAATCTTAATATTTTTCAAATGTTCATTTTTTGTTCATGTGGATTCATGGGCTTCTTGCAGGCTTGACAGTCCTTTCTCACTGCAAAGTACATTTTAGATTTCTGGGTATTTGTTAATGCGTTATTTCAGATATAGTTACATAAATCTTAGAAGATGTCACTTAAATGAATATAGAATGCTGTAGATTTCATCAGATATTCTGTAGTTTGGCTTTTTTCAGATTTCCTATTGAATGCAAAGGCAGTTAATGTAATCATAAGAAGCTGGGGATTCTCAGCTGAATTGACTAACCGGAAGTAGCAAAAATGGGAAACTTTATAAACAGTGTATTTCAGATCAAAATTCAGACTGAAAAGGGAGATAATGTAGCAAGATACTTAATACTGCTTATTTGCTATATAATTGATAATTTCTGTCAGGATAATGAAACTGTTCTGGTCCATCTGCCTCAATGGTTGAAAGACTTGAGATAGTTCACAAGCTGCTTTCTTTCCAGGGTAATAATAGACTTTCTGACATTTGATGTCACTTTCTAGAGCATATTCATTCTTGCTATCACAGCTATTGTTATGGATCAGGGTTGTCTTTTTAATAAATATTTTTATTTATTAATTAGCTTTGCCTGAGATTTTTTGATCTGGATATTTTTGAGTAAGGATTTTTAAGACTGCATTTCTAAATGTAAAACTGCGTGATGGAATCGTAACTTCATAGCTGATGAATAACACGTTGTCATATGAGTGTTTCAACAATCTTTCTTTCAAAATGGTATAGAAATTGTCCCTTAGTATCAATAAAAGTACAATGTGTAATGATTGGGTGATTTTTTAAATTTTTTTTAAGTGAAGTAATGCATTCTTATTTTAATTTTCAGGAAGCACAGGCTTATGCAGATGACAACAGCTTATTGTTCATGGAGACGTCTGCCAAAACATCTATGAACGTAAATGAAATATTCATGGCAATTGGTGAGTTTATGAACAAACTGAGAATTGAAGGGAATTGTTTTCATGAGATTCATACCATCACAATCTTCCTAACCCAAGATCTTTGTTTTTCACCTAAATTATTTCTGGCACTGAAGTTTCCTTAGGTCTTTTCAGATCCTTTTTGACGTTCAGAAGTCAGATAAACTTACTCGAAGCACAGTTGCACAGGTCTCCTGTCAAGTGCAGAAACACTTGTATTAACTTGGAATAGCTAAGCTATAGGTTACTTTTGAATTCTGTCAGCAAGTTGTGTATACCGGTTTTGACTTCAGGATCAAAACTTGTACTGCTTTAAGTTCAAGCAAAGTAAAGCTTCAGTTGTTATATATAAAAACCCCAACTTTCCCATGGTATAGGTTAACCATAAAGAAAGCTTTACACAGCTTTTCTTAATTGTAAGACATATCTGGCATTTGTTTATCAAATTAATATAAGAATATAAGCGAAAGTGTATAAATGTGTGCCTTTATGTTGTTTGCAGCAGATTCCACACTGCATTGAATAGGTGCAGAACCTGGAATAATGTACCTTTTATGAGACAATGGTAATTGAAGCTGGAAACATTTCAAAGTGGAAGAATGATAAAGGACTTGCTTAAAAAAAAAAAAGTCAAGTATTCATTTTAGTCTAAACAAAATATTTGCTAAGTACACTTTTGTGTTAAAATTTTGTTTGAATTCCAAATGCAGCTATCCAGAAGTTGTGCCAAAAATGACAATGTGTGCTTAAATTCCATGTCCAAGTATAAGTAAAGGACACTTCATGTGAAAAGTAAATTTACTAATATATTTTTAGCCCTAACAGTCTTCGGGATTTCTTTAAAGATGCTAACATGTAATAGTAAGTATAAATTACTAAGAAATTTTGTGAATTCCATTGATAGATACGAAACTGTATTCCATTGTTAATAAACAATTTGAAAGTGGAGGAAAAAGAAAGTATACATTTTTAGGTGGGTCACCAACCTATACGGTAATAACCTTAACCACAGTAGTAGCTCTGCTACTGCGAAATAATAATGTATCGTGCCGAATATCCTTATTAAACTGTTTCGTATTTTGCACTGCACTGACTTCTATCCCACTTCTTTTTGTGAAAAAACAGTATTGCTATCAAAATTGTATGTTTCTAAAGAGCTCTTATCTTCTGCTTTCCAAATTAGTAAAGCAGAAGGTAATTTATGGTGTGGTTCAAACTTCCAGCAGATGCAAATTAAATTATCACTATAGCAACACTTCATAACAAGTACTTGCTTCATATTAACTATAAATACTTGGGGGAAAAAAACACATAACTGTGTGAGTAGAAAGTATATTTTTCTCATAAATGCTTGCGATCGGCCTGCATTTAATGATACAGAAATGCTCAATTACACCATTCTGATGAAATTTTAAAATTAATTTGCTTAAAGGTGCATTTCACATCCTGTTCAAAAAAAGAAAATTGAATCCCCAAGTCTGATAATTTTCTTGGTAATTTGTTATATCAACAATAATTTTTACCTCTCCATATTTTAATGAAGTATACGAAGTAAATTTGAGAAAACAATGCCCATTTAGTACCTGGGTATTTTGTCTGCAAGGCTGGTTGTCTTTCACATTGATGAGTGAAATGCAGCTTTGTCAGCACATCAGAACAAAATCTGTGCGGCAATGGACCCTGAAAGGAAGTCTGGACAAGGATACAAGGATATAAGTATTGCATGGAACTTGGAATGGCCTTTTGCACAACATGGATGTGGTTCTAAGGACCATGAGTAAATATGATCTTCAAAAACGTGAGAAAATGAAAAATGAGAACATGGACAGAATTGTGGGATGAAAGTTACAGCTGCTTGTAAATTGACTGCTTTATGGCTCATTCAGAACTACCACTTGAAAAAATTCATAGTAACTTACAGTTCTAGAATGTATCTAGAATCCAAAATGACAGTGCTCTGAAGGCTTTTTTTTTTTTTTTTTTTTTTTTTTTTTTTTTTCTTTTTTTTTTCTTNGTGCTTTGTCCCTTTGTACTGTCTCAGCAACTTAGTGTTATGTGAATTCTTGTGTTTTGTCACAGAATTGTGAAACAGCCCAGGTTGGAAGGAACCTCAAAATATTGTCTGGTCCAGCCTTTCATTGGAAAGGGAGCCTAGATGAGATTACCTAGCATCCTGAGATCTTCTAGCACCACAACGCATCTTGTTGATGTGTACTCTGCTGATTTTCTGGCTGTGATACTTGCATTTCATTCCTTTTAGGAAAACTTGTTCTTTTAAAAGCTGGCCAAAGTAATTACTTTGGAGTGGAAGCATGCAGCAGACTGTAAAACAGGGATGGCTGTTGGGTCCCAGTAACATGAGCAGGACAGCCCCATGGAAGTCCTTTTATGTAGAACTTAGCAATTTTCTGATGGAGAGAAAGCTAGGGGGAGCTACTGCTCAGAAGGGTAACAAGAAGGTACCTTGTACCTACAAGGACAACAAAGAAATTATCACAGTCAGTTGACTAATACAAGCTGAAGAGAAGAGACAGCTTGAAAAAAAAGAGGAGAGACTTGATCTAGTGCTGAGGGTCATTTTGTATGTTGTATGCAAATACTTATTCCGGTGAGATAGCTGGGCAGCAGTCTGATCCGTTTCTGTCTGTGTTTTGTCCCTTTTTTATTCTTTCTGTATGTTTCAGCCTTAACAGCCTGATCTTAAAGCCTGTTCTGTGTAGGTGGATTCCCACAAGAGCCATTGTTTACTGGCATAGCATACCTGTGCAGATACGTTTTACTGCTCGAGTTACTAATGCATTTCAAAAATGCTCTTGAAAATCATAGATAAGGTTATTAAGTCATTAAGAAATTAAGTGTCTTAACTTCTTTTATTACCAACACACTGAATCAAACCAGATTTTGGAGTGATTATATTGATATGCTTATAGAGTAGTAGTGTTGACTGTGTACTCAGGTCATTTAATCTTAGTTCAGTCTCAGCTTTAACTCTTATTTCTTGTTGATTTTGTAGCAAAAAAATTGCCCAAGAATGAACCACAGAATGCAGGAGCCAACTCCGCCAGAGGAAGAGGAGTAGACCTTACTGAACCCACGCAATCACCCAAGAGTCAATGTTGTAGTAACTAAAACATCAATTGCTTTAAACTGTTCTGAATATTCTTCTGCTTCCTAACTGTTAATAACCATGGAATTGGAGTGCTTAACCTGGCCCAGTACAGCTTCCAAACAGCGAAGAGACTTATGATAATAGCCAAGTTCATGATACAGAGTTTTCTTTTGACCTAAAATTTTAACATGCATGTATCCACCACTGGCTGTAATGTTTCAGCAGTAGAGGAGAGATGGAATCGGAATAAACTCCTTCAGTTGAAAGGTTTTAAAAATCACTTACCATTAGGGGTGTAGAAGAACTACTTTCCGCGGACCTAATTGGCCAGTTCCTGTAGCCTCAATACTGATTACTGTTATAATAAATAGAATTGGGACTCTTCATAATTCTCAATTGTGCTTTAAAACCTTTTTAGAAACAGGGTCTAAACTTAAACTTATTCACAGTATTGATGCAACCAGTTGTTTCTGCAGGTATCTACTGTTTAGTTATACATTCCATAGTTTAATAATTTAATTACAAATAATACTTGCATTAACAATTTTAGGAACTCTGTGCTTGCAGGAAAGTGGAGTTTTAGTTGGTACACTGTATGTAAATTATATCAACCCTTTTAGTTATCTAAGGGAATTAGTGATAAATCAAGTTTAACTTCATTTCTAATCTGTTCAGAGGGTACAGACCAGTAAATTCAACTTTACAACTTAGGAATCTTTTTTTTCCTTCTACAAACTGTAAGAGCTCTTCAAGTAAAACAACAACAAACTCGGTGTCTGTGAGTTCTTTCTTGTCTTTGATCATTGCTGGCCATTGCAGTTTTTGTTTTTCCCCTAAGGAAAAAAATAGTGCACTAACAATTATGTACATCCAACTTGATTTTAAATTTGGATATTAATGTACTGTAAATAGGTACTCTGCATTGTAGTCTACATTTGTTTAATACTTTCTGTAATATTTAAGAGTTGCTTAAAGGTATACAGAATGTACAGTTACTTAAGGCTAACTTTTTTCCTCTCTAATCAAAAAGGGGGTTCCAAGTTCTTCCTTTATGGCTAGAACAGTAATAAATGATGCTCCTGTTTCTGTAACATGAGTACTGCTGTCTGTCAGTAATGAACTTTGCAACTTTGTTTTCCAAAGTACATTTTATTTTGATCTGTCCAGTATATTGCACTAATTCTTTTAGTTATTTTCATTATATGAAATCTACCAAGTGTGTCAGAAGAGATGAATTAGTCTATTTAAATGTTGAACTGATGGCAGAAACTTACTTGTGCAGATTTAAAATTTGCAGTAATCTGGGTTTAGCAAGGAAAATGACAGTTCACCAGTGTTTAGTTTTATATTGAGGTGCTCAGGTTTGAATAAAGTGGTTTAAAAAAAAAAAGGTATTTTTGATTACTGTTTCTTATTGAGAGTTTCAGAAGGTTTTATTGCATTTGCACAGTTCCAGACAAGATGTCTGATTTACTATATGGGTCAGCGTTTAAGATGATTACAAGTAAATTCATGACATGACTAAATATAAGCTTGTACTGTATGTACTGTGGCACCCCAGTTATCCTGTGATGAATTTTTAGGTGTTGAGATAATTGGGTATCTTATCGCATCCATTTAGAAGTGCAATCAAAATAGTAATATTATCTCTTGAACCTGCAGCTAATGCAGTCGTTACCAGTTGTTCAGTAATGTAGCTTGCTGCGTTGTCGTAGAGTGTCTCAGAGGTGACTCTGCCTCTTCCTGCAGATTGTGGTTTGCAACTGGACAAGTACATTTTTGTGTCCTCTTCAAACTGTGATGGTGGTTTAGAACCCACTGGTGATACGGTCTTCAGCAGTTCTTGCCCGGCATAACTTGCAAGTTGGTCACGAAATATCTCTGAGTCCATTTTTTCTGCCAGTGGTGGACCTGAGTCATAATTAGATAGGCATGCTTTTATGTCTTTTGGGGGCTGTTCCATGTCTTTAGACCCTATTGCCACGATATTCTTTTGCAGCTGTTTATGGGTGCAACTTGGACCTGTCGCGCAGGACGTGTCACTGTCTGTTTCTTCTTGCACTGCAGTCTGTGACTGTGGCTGAAAACTGTTACATGGATAAACATTTCTGTCCCCAAACTGTTTCGGTTCTTCAGAGCCACCTTGTGTGCTAGAATCAGACTGCTTTATCTCTCGGTTCTGTGCACTTACTTCATCGTTACTGAAAAGAGACGGTTCTGGATCAGCTTGATTTTTGTGGTCATCAGCTTCCTTAGGAACTCCATCTTCACTTTGCAAATGGTTCCTTCTAGAACATTTTGGCTTATTATTGCAATACAGTATTTCTATTCCATCTTGCAGATCTTTAATAGCCTTTGAGTCATTTAAGTTGTCTTCAGTGAGGGACATCAAATGCTGACACTTATATGGAGAAGTCCCATTTTGTTGAACGCATTCATACCTTTTCAAATAATGAGTGAATGTTTTCAGAGTTAATGCAAGTACTTCATTGTAATCCAAAACCTCCCAAAGCCCATTAGAAGCTAAAATAAGAAACTGACAAGTATCATCAATAGGGACAGATATGGTGTGAGGTACAGGTATAACAGATCTCTTCAGTACTGGATCTCCGTGATGTCCAAGACCCCTTGTAGTTCTCAGGTACCCCTCTACTAATCCGTCTGGTTCATTAGTGCTGATGTTTCCACCATTCTGAAGTATGCGTTTTCTCTCGCTTATGTTAGAAGTGCTGTGCTCTTTTGAGAGGCAGTGACTCTTTCCATTTTTACATAAGACTGCATGTGCATTACCTAAAGTTGAAATAAGATAGTATTTTGAATTACAGCATACCGATTATTTTTTTTGTAATATACTGCTGTTATGTTAACAGTTAGCCTTTTGCTAAGGACTGGGAAATAGTTCAATTATCTACTGCCACAGGCAACAATACGTCCATCAATGAATTTTTCTATTTTAATGCAAAGTTTTCTGTGGGGTTTTTCCCCTCCCATTATGCAGAAGACTATTCCAGAACCTTATTCTTCTGACTGCAACTAAACTCTTATGAGGAGTCTTAAGTGACATTTCATTCGGCTTAAAGTGCAGTCTGATAGATATGTTGCACCTTGACTGTTTTGGTTTTTTTAAGCAAGAGTGCTTATTTTTCTCAATACTCTTTTTTTTTTTTCCTCTCTAAGAAGAGCGTGTGCTTTCAAATTATTATTGCTGAATGAACTCATCAAGGAGTTTCAGGTTCAGACTATTTTTAGCAGTATAAAATTTCTAGTACCTAAAAATAATTTGGACATCGTGTAGAATTTACAGTTTACTAACATGATGCCTTAAATCTCTTCCTCAGTTAAGGGATCCAAGAGAGCAAGAGTTCTCACAGTCAGCATGAGAAGTCGAGGCCTGACTTCTTTCCTTTAGCAGGAATTAGGTGCTTTACCTTTCCCTCAACACATGAAATCTGCTGGGTGAGGATGAAGCGTGTTAGAAATTGCAACGCTACATGTGACTAGTCTTTTCAGACTTGAATGCGGAGCGTAAAGGAAAGCAGCTCTGAAACAAAGTGATGTTTTGTTTGAGGTCCTCTGTGGCTATACTGGGAGACGACTGTTTTTTGCGTTAGGGAGGTGATTGGTCTGCTCCCAAGTGTTGGCATAAGGGCAAAAGTGATGTCTTACAGAAGGAACTTGAGTGGGATGGTTGCTTTCCAGACATTGCTGTGTGTTCATTTATACTGTATTTTTAATATCATCTGGCTACGCTAGGCCACATATCCCTGAAAGGTGTTTATATGTAGGCACTGCTTATACGGTAGTTGTATTTCTTGGGCAGTATTGGCATTGTCTAGTGTAGGAGACAGCTAAGTGTAGTCTGTGTGAAGGCAGATTTCTCTAGAAGGTGGTTCAGAATATCAAAGGGAAGGACACACTTTTTTTTTAATTGATTACAGAATGTAGATGCCTTAAGTTATGCTGTGTGAATTTTTCCTTGTGCTTGCTCCCTCCTCCTTGTTCTGATTTCCATGGAGAGCTAGAAGATTGTCTAGAATTTCCTTTGAGGCCTCGGAGCAAGACCACCAGCTGTAAGCCTGACAAAGGGCATAATAGCACCCACGTGGGACAATCTGACTGCAAGAAAGAGTGAAATCTGGTTGGTTTTGGATGCAAGTTTCTTGCCTGCAAGCCAGAGACGGGGCAAAAGAGTCGACAAAAGCTGACCTATCAATGTGTGGGACTAAAGAAGACAAAGCTGGCCAACAGCACCATCTCCTGCTCCGCATATCTGACCATCCTCTTCAGTTGCTTACCTGGTGCTGAAGGAACATGTCTGTACTTCTGTAAGAACACATTCCTGGGGGGAAAATGAAGCTTGATGTTGTGCAAATCTTTTTTTCTTTGATGTGATACGTTTGGTGGAAAATTAAGTGTATTAGATTAAATAAATGTGTGTTTAGAAGTGGTTCAAAAATGTGGAGTTTAATCATAAAAGGCTTAAAGTATCTCTGATCAACTTCAAGCCTTAACTCGCCAGCAGAGCTTGGCTTTTACTGTATCTTTAGTTGCAGCCAGCATAAAATCTCATCTGGGAGGGAAGGATGGAAGCAAGTAACTAGAACCAGAAAACTTAGGCTGGGTGAATTCTCTACCAAATTTTCTTATGCTCATCCTACTTCTCAAGCTTATTGTAATAAAAATGTGTTTCTTCCCCAATAAGGTGAAAACAAATGCAATTGCTAGCTCTGGAGACGTGACAACCTTTATGTGAGTTACACCCGTATTCCATTGCAGGTGTGACTGCATCTCCTGCAAGAATATCTGAGCTAGCGCTAAACTACCAATTTTGATACCAGTAACAGTAAAATTCTGGTGGCTGCAAAAATGCTTGTTGGAGGTAGAGAAAGTATGGATATAGCAATAAGCGTTGGGAGAATAGAGGAGAGGAAAGAGAGGGGTTAGATCACGGTTGGTTACTTCAGTGTCAGTGCGTGTTCAAGTTGGTTTATAGTGTGCCTCAGACTGGCAGAGGATTATTGTTAAGCAGAAACATGTATGTGTATATATTTTATTTTTTTTTTAATTCGGGATCTGTTTTTCCAAATGTGGAATATGTTTTTGGTTTGGGGTTGGGTTTTTTTGCCTCCTGAAGAGATGAAGTCTCTCAAATGGTTTTCCCTTTTCCTACTAATCTTTGACCCTCTTGATTCGTTTCAGTCAAATTTCATATGAAGAAGTCGTACAAGTTTTGTGAATGCACTCGTCTGAGGAGGATAGAGTGCCGCTGTTGATGGAGAGTTGCAGTGTTAGCACACTCCTTACTAATGCTGGGGAGGGTGATAGAAAAGTACTGTAGTGCTGGATACGTGCTTCAAGCAGAGACTGGAAGACACTGAAGAGAATAACTGCAGCACAAATCCATTTGAAACTATTCCCTCAACAGGTTTTTTTTATATAATTCTGCTCGTGTACTTCTTTATGGAAAAACAAGCTTCTTGCTTGTAATCTTACAGCTGTCTTATATACACAAAGAGAACTTAACTGGTAACAAAAATCACCAAGTGGGAAGATACCATGACTATATAATGAGTTGCTAAGATCTGCAAGAGCTTTGTCTAGTGTTGCCTGCAGCAGGGCTGGGTGAAGAAGCATTAGGGATGTATCAGTGTTTCTGATAGTAATTATTAACTGATTTTCTGCACTAGAAAGGCAAAGCAGGGTTCTCCTTCATAAGGAAACAGGTCTGAATGCATCTACCATAGCAACACTAAATAATCGATTCCTATTTCAGAAATTAATAATTCAGATGATCCCCAGAGATCTTGTTTTGAGTTTGCTGGTAGCAAAATGTGGTGGCACTTAGTCTCAATGAAACAAATTAATAACAATATCTTAAGCATGTTTCTTTGACATAAGGGATTTATCGGATCTAAAATCAGAAGAGTTATGGTTGTCTGCCCTAAAATGATGACACCTTAAACTTCTTGATTTAAAAAAAATAAATAAATAAATTAAAAATTGTCCTTACTGCTCTTACAGAGGTGTACTCTGTGTTGTTTATTATAAAATGTTTCTTAACTGTGTCTTTTGCATTAGTAAATTTACTGCTTTAACTCAAATATCATACTGAAGGTACTTACTAGATAAGCTAAATGCTTATTGCCTGATACCATTTGCAAGGGAATTTATGTCTCCTTCACATTGTGAAGTTAAAGCAATTGCAGCTTTTTATCTCCCAAGTATCTACTGCCAAGAAATCCCTAGATTAGCTTCTTTTTTCTCTTTTTATTGGCGGGGGGGGTGTAGGTAAATCCTGCTGTGGAACGTACGTACCTACATTAGCAATGTGCAGTAACCCAGCAGCACCTCTGGCCGTGCTGGTTAATGGACTCTGTGTGGCGGCTTCAGAATGTTTTTTTCCTTCTTCCTCAGTGCCATTTGTCTCTTTGCTGAGGATTCTTTCCACCAAACAGGTAACGGCAGAACAGCCACTCCAGCGAACTTTGGAAACCTCATTCCTTCCCAGTCGTAAAAGTCTATCCATTCTCCAAAAGGACTTGGCGTACGCTTTGTGAATCCATTCGTAAGTATTGGTCTTGTCAGTCTTGTCATTGCCTGCTTTATCAGAGAAAAGCTTCTCTTTTTCCCTGTAATCTGCCCTGATTACTGTGGCAAAAGAATCTAGAACTTGCTGTTCGTCCTTACTCTTCTTGTAGGAGGAATCCGTTTGAGCAAGCTGGTCAAGAAATAGCAGGGGAAGCTCTGCTGCAACTGTTTCTGCAGCTGTCGCCCCGTGAGAGCCATCAACTAACCCCAGAAAACACGTGTCTGACCTATTTCCATAGTTGTCGAGCACAATAAATCTGTCTTCCATGTCTGCCTGCCACATGGAGTTTTTATCTTGGCAAATTGATAATGCTTTAATTAAAGAATTACTTACTTTCTTAAAAGTACTAGGATTGTTAATATCAGCAAAATCACAATATCGTGTAGGAGCATTATTATCCATAAGGAATTCAAATGAATAATCAATCTTCTGCCTGCGTACCTCAGAATATTTAGGAATCTTGGTCAATTTTGAAATTAGCTTCTGTCTCTGAGGTAAAAGTGTTTTGTTGTCAGTCTTTGTTTGTGGGCTATTGAAGCCCAGCAAAGTTAGGGCTTTGTGGGTTTTTTTATGATAAAGAAGGTGGTGTGGATATATTGTTTGTTGACATGCCGAGCAAAAAATTGAAATGTGCTTGGAATCATCGTTCTCAGGTGCAATTGTGGCCGCCTCCAGCTCATCTTCCTCATCTCTGGAATGTTCAAAATCAGGTGGGTTTGTTTCGTCTTGTGGCATTTCCTCCTATGCCATTCTATAAAGGAGTTGAGTATGTTAAGAGTTTTCATATTTTCATATTTCAATATTTTAATATTTTAATATTAGGTAGCGCTACATGTACCTAAGCCTTGTTCTCACTCTCTTATAAACTCGGAATTGCATCAGTGTGTACTAATGCTTGCGTGGTCAAGAAACTGGGAAACTCATGTGAGATTATATAAAAACTGTAACTAATAACTACGTTAAAAATCAGCAATAGAGAAAATTCAAGAAGTAAAAAGTTTGGAAATACAGAATTCATAACACAATTTAGATTATTCTTGTACCTAGTGAGGTCTCAGTTGTTTCCTCCTTGTGATTCAGTGCATAGCTCTGTGCCTTCACGCTGTTAGAACTGGAAACATGAAGTAGTTCCTCATCAGCTTTTCTGTATTTTTTCATCACTTTCCAGACATGGTAGTGGAGTGTAAGTCCCACTTTAAAATAAAAAAAAAAAAAAAGGCATATTCGAGATTAAGACAAAAAGAAATCTGCCAATCTTGCATGGGAGATACGAAACAGGGACAGAAGCATTGGTGTATCTCTTTAATCAAATCTCACTCGCATTGCCATCAGTTTTAGTTATGAGGCCTTTAGGAGTCAGCTGGAAAAAAAAAATGGCATTATTTTATACCATTGTGTTTAGGCACACAGAAGATAAATTACATTTATGTGGATGATATTCTATTGTTTTTTGTTGCTTACGAGAGCTAGATTTTTCAATGTTCATGTTCATTTTGAATGCGTCAGTTTCTCAACCCAGAAAATGTAATGAAGAACAAGAGTATTATCAAATGGGCGAAGCAGCGTTTGAGCTTTTAGGGAAACAGCCCTGCTCCTTGAGCTGCGAGACCTGCCAGCAGCAGCGGGTGCCCTCTGTGTTTGCCAGCCATCAGGATGGAAGGAGAAGACAGACACACTCTGCAACAGAGCTCACGGAAAAGCAAGGATGCTGAAAATGTGGAATCGAGGCCAGGTACCGCAAGGACACGGGGTCTGATCGGCACAAGCCTCTCTGCCTGTTCCCCAACCCAAGCAAATCTCTTCCTGCTGTCCCCATGCACCTCCCTTCTCCCACTTTGGCTCCTTGTTCCAGTCTCTCTCCTCACTCTTGTTCCTCGATGCTGAGGAACCTCCTGAGTCCTGGGACTCTCCGCAGGCCTGCGCGTACGTTCTCTTGAGTATCTACTTCCAAATACCACTCCTACAGCTAGTGATGGGGATGTGCGCACATAGAGACACCTTCAGTCTTTTCCCGCTGTTAGCAAAGGGAGCACTGTGAGCCGGGATGAAATATGAGACTATTTATGGGTCTGGCACCTGGTGCTACAAACCCAAGAGTCAGAGCTGTAGAGTAAGTCCCAGTGGGGGACCTACTCTGTCCCTGGCAGAGGCCAGGCGGTGCAGAGGAGGCTGCCTGAATGCAGCACCTACACACTGGCATGCCTCCGCTCCGCACCGGCAAGCTCGTGCTTCTTTATAAATACTGCAGCTTGCTCTGATTTGGGTAAATCTACAAGAATGACAAAAGATGCATCGCTGATGCCATCTCAGCCAAATTTCCAAGCCCTGGTTTAAAACCTGACAATCCTAGAGCATCTCCATAGAACAGTTATTAGAATTTTGGTTTAATACAAGCAAAACTTAAGATATTCTTCAAATCATATTCTCAGAAACAGCCAAACCATATTGCCTGGAACTTTCTCAAATGGTTCTGCTTCAGGCTTGGAAAATTTCGGTATGAACAGTTAAAATCTGTCAGAGTTCTAAGTTACTGAAAACATGAGCCAAACCTATTGGTAGCAGCACTAATAATCCTGCCTGTAATTTGAAATGGGTAAGAAAACACATATATTGCATACAGAGGAAATATCAATGTTGTTTAGTCGGCAGATGAAATTAAGATAGTTCAAAGGGCTGCTGTGTCCTATAAAGTGCTGTGCAGCTAAGCCTTACAGCTGCTTGTGTAACGTCCTCTCCCCCTGGATCAGCACAGAACACGCATATACAGACACCATAATAACCCAAAATCCTGACAGCATCTGAGAAGCTCAGCTTGCCAGCCTATACATCATCTGCCTACTAAGTATGAAAACACAGTGCTTGTTTATATTTATTATTTATTTAGCAGTTAGTATTTATGTGTGTATGGGTGAGAAGTCTCAGGCAAAAAATGCATCTATTACAGGTTTTTATTCTGTTCTCTCTTCTGAGATTTCTGACTTTCAGTGTCCAATGTTAACTGCTGTTAGTCCACTGCCCGGGCAAACAGCGATGGTTTAGCAGCAGTAATATCCCACAGCAACATTGCAAGAGTAGCCTTTGGTAATTTCATCCGGCTTCAGCCTCATCCATTTTCTGGGGCTCTCTCTTCAAACTTGATACAGGCACACCTTAAAGTAGCTTTTTTGCAACTGTTGTCTCTTCCAGAATTTCAGCTGGGAAGTACAATTTCTTCTCTCTCATTATGTCTGTTCATCACCTCTGAGTTATACGCGTTTCCATGAATTGTTTTTCAAGGCATCCACTTTTTTCCTGTGGTGACAGTTTGACAAAATTCCTTCAACTGAGAATTACAGCAGCATTGAAAGACAAAGCCCCAACCTCCTCCAGCTCCAATTAGTCTTGATGTCTTAAAGAATCAAATGCCTCTGAGCAGCTGGGGTAGATTTTCTTGTTAAAATTTTATAATTGATCCCTTCAGTAGAGGGTGATGGCACTTAAAAAACCCCTTATGATGCTGTAGTATACCTTGTCCAGGCAGAGGCGAGCTTGCGGGGTGACTACAGCTCTCGATCTGCTGCTGTAGGACCAGTTTAGGGGAAAGTCCATCCAAGAGGTGAGCATCAGCTTCCCCTAAATGCCGTGCCACTTTAGTGGGGCGAGATAAGGAGGCACGTGACTGAAATAGCGCAGAAAGATGTGCTTGCGCAGATCCCTTTTCCTTTATTGTGCATAGTTTGAGATGGGGAGATTGCACTGCTGTCATCACGATGATGCATTGAGAAAAATTAGGACTAATACATACAGAAAGTCTGGTAAGCTGCTTTTTGTCAGCCTTTTAAATATGAACCCATTTTATGTTTAGTGTATGTAAAAGCCCCTTGGATTAGAGACAGGAAATGGAAAACTTTCAACAAAATGTTAGTTTGACCTCAGTAAACTTAATTTGTAACAAACACACTTTATAGATGTTTATATCTCTGTGAGTTTAAGTGCTAACAAATCACAAATTCAGAGCGCCAAACCAGTCGCACTTTATTACAATGTGTAAATAACGAGGATGATTTCCATAATAATTCATGTATATAATTCAGAACAAGACGACATGCTGTAACTCTTCAGTTGCAATCATTTTGCTCATAATTATTAAAAGGGAAGCCTTGATGTTAAAATTTTTATAGCATGCATACACTGCCTATGTTAAAAGCTGGAGACCTTGTAAAAATGAAATAAAAAAGGAAACATTTCCTTTATTGATCGCTTATGAAGTAAAAAGATTAGTCTGTATTTCCTTCTCTCCTTGCATTTCCCACATCAGGAACAGATACAGACTCGCAGGTTTTTTTGCTATCAGGTTAATGGATAACAGTGAGATACCGACAACACAATACATGAAGTTAAAGCGCTTTCAGCCTCAGAGAGCGAAAGATAAAATTCAGCTTTCTAGCTCACTGCCGTTTCCCTGTGCCTATTTAGGGAGCCAAAACCCAGCGCTGAGCTGAAAATAGAACCAGATAAAAAAAAAAAAAATAGAAGATGTAGAAGAATGGGGAGTGAACTGCAGTTTGAGGTTGTATGTGTTTTCAAGGGCAAAAAATCATATTTACTGTTTGTGTCGCTATAAAAGAGCCTCTTGATGGGTGCTTAGTCCTGCTCCTAGGAAAGGGAGGAGGGGGGCTGCTTCCCCTCCGCCGGCCACTGCCCTGTCTGGGATCTGCCCCTCGCACAAGGCTGCAGACCAGGGATGCGCATGGCGGAGGACGCCATCATCCCAGTAAACCTCGTATTTCTGGCAGCCCTCTCCAGCTGTGGCACTTGGAGCTGCCTGCCATTCATAGAGCGAGGTGAAGTTATGTTCTGTTTCTGCAGTTTGGCGCGACAGTCTCATTTCTTAATTAGTGAAGGTGTCAGTAATCGAGCTTCGAGGACCCAGGATCTGATTCGTACCCAAACAGAAGAGTCCCACATGCAGTCATCCCCCTCTGACACATGTCGTTCCTATCTCCACCCAGAACCTGCTTCTTCCTCGCTTACCTTCGTCATAGTCAGCACTTGACTTACACAATCTCTAATCCTGAGCTCCTTCCTCTGTGAGATTTGTTGTTGTATTATTATTATTATTATTACTATTTGCTACATACTTGTGGTCTTAGAGAAATGGTGACTATTATTGATGCTGAAAGCAGCACGGGGAAGATCCCTGCCTGCCTGCGGGTCACAGGAGGCGGCAGAGAAGGGCTGTGTCGTGTAAAATGGAGGTCACAGTCTCATCACGCTATAATCAGCTAATACGTATAAACAGGCCTCACTGCTGCAAATTCTTGCTGAATGAGCACCGGCTTCCTTGCTTGTCTCTTCCTTCTTCCCTGCTTTACTTCTTGCTATGTCTTTCCTCTGCTCATGCCTCAGCCAGAGCTTCCCTCTCAGTTCCCCCCCGGCCCTGTGATGCCACGATATGGCTCCTGTTGCCTCCGTGCGTTCAGCCCTGCCCCTCTTCTCCTGGCTGATTTCCCTTCCCTCCGCCTGTCACACGGTTTGGTAGTGGCACCTCCCCTGGAAAATTGTTTGTGAATGCATCACACCCGCACACAGAAACTGTGACGGGGACTCTCGGCATCGCCAGGACTGGCACCTGCCAAGGAGCCACCATGGGTGGCCAGGGAGGCTGTCGCAGTGCCCTGTGGCACAGCCCCAGCCAGGGCACAGGCAAGCACTGTCACCTGTGCAGGGGCTGCCTGCCAGGTCCCAGTTTTACATGGTCACCTTTAGCCAAAGCAGCAAAGAGCTAATATCTTACGTAAAAAACCCTTATGCAGCCTTAACGTCATAACTCAAACTTAAAAACCCTTGAACTCTCATAAGACCTCTGAAAAGCTCTTCACCTGAAAAGCCAAACTCATTTGCTAACCCAGTGGCCATGCCCTACACTTTCCACCAGTTTTAGCAGAGCTGTCCCTCTCGTTCTCTGAAACCATCTGCAGGGGGAACGATGCAGAACGAACAGGGCATCTTCTCCCAAGTGAGTCAACTTAGGTGTGCGTTGTAGCCTACTTACTGTATCCCCAGAAGCCATGATGCAGCTTCAAGAAAGTCTTGTTATGAAAGGTGTGGGAGGAGATAAAGATGAACCTGGTGAATCACAGGAGCATGCCGGGGGCAGAGCCTGCCTTCAGGACTTGGGAACACTCCTACCTCTAGATGTGATAATAGGTAAGAAAGAAGGAAGTGATTAATAATTAAAATAATTATGGAATAAATTAAGATAATTAGTCTCCTGATTTATCTTCCTAAATATTGTCCAAAACTGGAATCTTGGGCTTCCAGGCCCACTGGTTTTGTGTCATCCTACAAAGAGGCAACAGTCCCCATCATTAGGTCTTCTTGGGTAAGAGTTATAATTTGTGACACTGTAGCAAAAACAAATGGCAAAACCAGCTCTTCCCGCACCCCAGATATTTTCTACCTGTTCCTGATAGCTGGGTCTGACTTGGTGGGGTGGGGATGGCAGTTTGTAGCCCATCGAGTGCCTGCGTGGGGCAGAGCAAGGGGATGCAGAGAGGCTGTGAAGCATGGAGTGGGAACGGCGAGCCCGCTGGGGTCAGCGTGGGAGGGGAGGCACAGTGGACACGTGAGGTTTTGGGGACCCACAAGGAGAAAGCTGTGGCAGCAGATGGGTGAAGATAAGGTAACTGTGCCTCCTGCACTCTTCTCCCAGTGACACCCTGCCTCCCCCACCCCACAAACCCACATCTGGGGTTACTGCTGTACTCCTGGGCTTCTTCTGCTTTTTCCAGCTGTACGTGCCGCAAATGTAGTTGGACTAAATAAAGTGTTTTAACTTGTTTAGTTTCTGTGGTTTAGCCAAGCGACCAGCCATGGTGCTTGTGGTTGTGTCCATAGTTCTTGTTGTTTCCAGGTGCACAGGTACGGGGAAAGCCCAGGAGCGGGTTTGCACAGTCGGATGTGCTTAGGCCAGCGTAAATTCATCTTACAGAAATAAAAGGGACTTTCCACATGGAGTTTTATTATCTAAATCAGTGTCATACCAAGGGTGCTGGCTGGCAGCTACTTGAGTGCAGGTAGCAGAAAGGAGGCCCCCTCCCTCCCAGTCGCCTGGGGGTCTGCCAGGCTGCCAGCACCGACCCTCCTGCCCTCTGTGGGGACGGGGTGGTCAGCAAGACTGTCAAAGCACAGGCAGGCAAAGTACACTGAGTGGGGTCCCAGAGGATCACGGGGATCTCTGCCACATATTAAGTAGCAGGAAGAAAGGAAAAAGATGTTAGAGAAAGAAATAAAAAAAAAAAAAAAATTGTGGGGAGGCAGAAAGAAAAGGTAAGGGAAAAAGAGAGAGTACATCCCATGTTTGCGTGAAGCAATCTACAGCTCTCGCCACCACGAAATAACACAGTGTAAGCTTATGTAGTGACTGCAGATGGCTAAATAACAAGCAGCTTCTGAACTTGGCACACACAACACACATTGTACTGGCAAAGGCAGTAAATGTCCTGCGCTGCGGGAACACAGCCCTTAGTTTTCTCACTTGGTTTGTGTTAAATCAAAACTCTGACTGCCGTCAAGAAGAGCACTCTCTGAGTAAGAAGTGAATAAAAACTGCGAAGTGCTCCATCACTAACAAGAAGTTTGTGTTACTGAAACAGGCGCGAGTGTTGCAATGACATTTTCTCCATTTTTTTCCCTGCATTTTTTTCCTTTAAAGACAGGCTAATTGGGGTGCGAGGTTCCCTATAACAGACAAAGGCCTAGTGGGAAGGCCTGCCATCTGCATTATTAAAGTCACATGTAAGCACCATGGGAAGCTGACAAGATGCTAGAGACAGCATAACGAACAAAACTTTTGTACTGTTAATACTTCCAGTGATTCATAAAATATTGATAGCAGTCCTGAATGCGTGGTGGCCAAGAGGGAGGCCACTTCACCCACAAGGAATGTGCTAATGAAAGGACACAATAGGATTTTATACCCGGAGAAATTCCCCGGAGGGGCAAGAGCTCCGCTTTTTACATTTGCATTGAATGGCAAGAATAAAAACAGGTGGGAGAGCAGGAAGAAAGTCCCATCTTGAACAAAAGGAGAGGGAGAGCGGGCTGGGTTGGGCATACTCGCTCCAGCTAGGCTGGGAGATAGGGATGAGGGGTAGGGGTGGGCTCCCAGGGCTCGGCCACGGGCTGGGAGGTCCCTCTCAGAGAGGCGGCGTTCAGCGTGAGGCTGCTATTAGTTGAGCCATTCTTTAACTCGTGTGACCGAGATAGGCCCCAAATGACAACTAGGTAGTAAGCAGGCCCCAGGCACACCCTAAACTGCGTTTTGATTTCCTCTTTTGTCATTCTGGCATCAAGAGTGCAACCGCCTCCCTTGCTGGAGTAACGTTTAAGCCTGTCGGGTGTTCGCGGTGAATTTTGGGCGAGAGCGACAAAGGCGAGACGCGGGTCTCCCGGGAGCACGGACTCCGAGCAGGCACCATCAGCAGCCTGAGAGAGAGCTGGGAATCACAGGAGCTGGCGCTTGTGGCTCATCCATCTCCCGGCTCGCTTAATTTGGTGCAGATGAGTGGCCTTCCCGAAGCCGGTCGGCTGCTCACCGGAGTTTGGGAGCTGAGGAGCGCAGGCAGGCAGCCCGGCTCACTCGGCTCCCACCAGCGCGGCCAAACACGGGCCTCGGAGTCAGTTCGGCTTGTGCAAACCCATCGACGTGCCCTCAAGGACAGGAACTGAAAAAGGCAGCGAGGGTTTTTTTCAGACAACGCTTTGAGTTTGAAGCTAATTTAATATCCTCATAGTGCATGTTTAGTGATGAGAAATAAGCACCGGAGTGATTCTGTTGTGCTCAAATGGAGTTACGCATGCATTACAATTAGAAAATTAGTATGTACTTGCTTGTAAATTCAGTCAACAGAAAAAGCCAGCTTGGATATATGAAATTGAGAATGACACGTATACATTCATATGTCAAATCATAATTTTTTTTTTCCCTAATGTAGGGTAGCCTGTCATGGCCAAATTACATTCACTGAAGCCACCACAAGTCAACACAGCCCAAGTTATAGTCCCATGTTTCCAGTCAGCAAATGATGTTTTCATTCCTTATTCTTGCCAAAATTGTGAATGTATTATTTTACCTGTCACTGGAACAGTTTAAGACAAAGTCAAGCTTTTTTATTTTTATTTTTAACAATATATTTGCACAAAGTTAGAATGTGAGCAATGATTTAAGTCAGGCTTAAAGTTAAAAAAGAGAAAGATTTACCTATTTGCAGTTAGAGAGTGATTTCTTTCCAAGCTGCTCCTCTGCAGTAGCAGGCAGTAATTCTGCATGTGTAGTGAAATTAGTGTTTATAAATGTTACTATAGTAACTGTATCCGTAGGCACGGGCTGGTAGACTTACTGTTCTGGTTATGTAGCGAGTAGCAAGGTAAAAAGGAAAAAGAAAAGAATCATAGTATTGTAAGGCAGCCGTGCTTTTGAGGATTCAAGAAGGAACTGCAGTAAAAGTGTATTTTGCCTTTATACAAACCAGTGCCTTACTGTATGCAATACAGCAGTGTTTTTCCCGTTAGACCCTCATAAACACACAATGAAATGTAAACAAATATTCAGGCATTTAACCAAAGTCAGTATCTGCTTCGTAAAAACTTTCATCTTTGGTGTTACTTTAATGGAAGTAAAAATTTTTCAGGCTTTTAAGGAGCTTGAAGAATACGGTGAAAGAATAAGTTTGTTTTCCGGGTTTTCCTGCGAACACTCGCCCGTGCAGCTTCGGACATAAATGCACACTGAGTGGCCTTAATAAACACCAGTGGAGTTACTCACCTGTGTGAAAACAGTAAACATATTTTCAGAATTTAAACTTGTAATCCAGTTATCTGGGGGTGTGCAAACTTCATGCTGGGTTAAATATCATTAGTTTACCACTTAAAGGTGATTTGGAAAAAAAAAAGAAAAGAAAAAAAGAGACAAAAACATATTGGGGGATGTAAAAGCTCCAGCAGCTCCCAGAAAAACTAGGAGTCTGTGTTCAGGCATGGACATTAAGGGACCCACAGGAGGCAATATGTTGGTCCAGACGCGCTCTTTGCTTGGAACATTTGCTACCGAGTAAGAGAAGTGGGAAAGCTGAAAGTGAAACTAAGCAGTAACACTTTCATTTTCAAGTCCGGGGAGAGAAGTAGAAACCTAACCGGCATTAAAAAAAAAAAAAAAAAAGGCAAAGAGGTTCTTCGGTGGCTGTTACTAATCAGCAGCTATTTGTTATTTTAAAACACCGTTCAGACACTTAAAAAAAAAAAATAAAAAAAACATTTTCTCCTAAATTTAAGAGAAACTGCGTTTTAAATTTTTTTTTGTTTTTTTTTTTTTAGTTTTTTTTTTAGTTTTTTTCCCCTTTAATTTGCTGCAAAGCTTGGGGCAGCCATTATGCCGACAGCAGCGGCTCCTCCACCTTAACCAGTCCATCTTTAAAGCACCGGGGATGGCAGCAGCCATCTTAACGGGTCATGGTCGCTGTCACAGCTGCTGGGAAGCCCTATGCCACCCACGGCCACCGCCGCGGGCTCTGAGCCCGCGGCCGGGGTCCCCCGGCCCCGGGGAGCCCGCGGCGGTGGCTGGGGTGCAGGTGCCGACCCCCACCCAGACTCCCTTTTTCATGAAAACAATACAACGTTTTATTCCATTTTTTTCCCCTCCCCATCACTTAATGTAAATGCCAACCCGCTGCATAACCTTATGGTTAAAGATATTCCCAGGAGAGGGAATTCCCAGGGGGAGGGAAGAGGCAGGCCCCAGGGAAAAGTGGTTTCTCACTCCTCTCCCCCTCCAAATACCATTCGTAACTTTGCAGAAGTCTTGGAGCCACCTTCGCTCGCCCCGTGCGAGGCCCTGCGCGTCTGCGGGAGCTGAGGGATTCCCTTCCAAACTAATATTGCCGCTACAGGTTTAAA
>VYZM01006910.1:373635-413707 GCA_013398915.1 Dromas ardeola
GGTGGGACCGGGCGCGGCGGCGGCCTCGCAGCCCCGGAGCTTGTTGACATGGCAAAAGGCGCCGGCCGGAGCTGGCACCGTCGCCAGCCGCTTTGGGGCGCGGCCTCCCGGCTTGGGAAAGTTGTGTCCCCGCTGGTCACGGAGCGCCGGGCCGGTGTCCGGCGGCGGTGTCCTCTCCAGCTCCTGCCTCACGCTCCCGTCTCCAGTTTGGGGGGAGCTGCCCTGGGTCTCCCTCCGCAAGCGCCTTCCCTCCACCTGCGGTTTTCTTCCCGGTGGGAGAAGCAGGGCTTGCCTGTTTTGTCGGAGGGGAGCCAGGTCAGAGCTGCCGCTCCCACCTTCGGAGGACTGGGACAACTGGTGTTGTGACTGGGACAACTGGTGTTGCGATGGGGCACGCAGAGGAGGACCAGCGCTGGGC
Source organism: Dromas ardeola (assembly GCA_013398915.1). NCBI lineage: Eukaryota > Metazoa > Chordata > Aves > Charadriiformes > Dromadidae > Dromas > Dromas ardeola. The sequence goes on from VYZM01006910.1 coordinate 374,054, forward strand.
TGGGAGCACGGGCCGCTGGCTGCCCTGCTGCTGTCGGGGCAATTCCGGGATGCAGAGCGGGTCTGACATGTTCAGGTTGGCAGTGCTGATGCCAAATCCCCCGGGAGCGCACTCAGCGTTGAAAATAGCTGTTTGTGAGAAACGTCCATTTTATTTTCGCTGTTGCCTTACTTCGGAGCCTCAAAAGGGGCAAATAATGAGTGAAAGGCCAAACTAAATGATAACGTACATGAGGAAGCAGCACAGTATGGCTTGGTAGCCCTGTGTGGTGGTGTGAGGAGCTTTTAACTGTATGCTGAAGGCATGGCGCAATGCTGTCATATGAGGGCAAATTAAGGAAGCCGCACACGTTTTGATTTCTTAGCTGCTTCCAAATGGGCACGCACCTCCGCTTCAGCCTTGGTGCGTACGTGGGACATCGCAAAGTGACACAGGTGTCAATAAGTTAAAAGAGCAACTAGTGTACTTGAAATTTGCGGCCCTCATGGCAGGCTGCGTGACGGGGTTTGAAGCTTTCCCAGAGCTGAGTCCACTTTGCACCTTCACATTTTAATGTTACCAAGACTGGCTGCGAAATGATACTGGATGTAGGGTGGGTATGATTTTCATGGGCTGTTAGGAGTGCATGTGTGTGTGTGAATTGCTTATTTTGTCCCTGGTCAGTTCTTTATTCTTCCCCTTGACGTACCTCCAGATGGTCTTTGTGAGGGCAAAAGCCTTCTCCTGAGGTGCTTTGTCCCACAGAGGTAGCTGTGCTGTGAAGAAGTGCAGGCAGCCTGATCCCTTCCCAAACACTTTGCCTTTCTGGGGGCTCGCCAGCCCCACGTGTGCACTGCCGCAGACGGAAGGGGGACGGGTGCCATTTGGGAGGGCAGGAGGGCACGCCGTGGCCTGCCATCATCCCGTCTTTCCCTCTCACAGGGTTCCCGGTGGTGGGGTATGGTGTGGTGACAGCTCGTACTGCCGGTGCTCTGCTGGAGTGTCCTTGGTGTCCCTGTTCTGTGGGAAGTCCTGGGTGTGTGCCCTGTTGGCGCTCCAGTGATGGACGGGAGCTGGACCCATGGCCAAGGGCATCCCAGGGCCTCTTCCTCCTGCCAGGATCTGGGACAGTCACAGCGCTAAATGCTGCTCCGTGTTCAGATTAAAACGCAAAACCTACCTTTGCTACTCCGCTTCAGTAATTCAGCGCTAGGCAGCTTGCTTTCAGGTCTCAAAGCAGAAGCAAGGAGGCAGACGGGAAGCTCCTTGTAAACTAATCAAGTGGCTTCTCCTGTGGGATAAAGGGGGGAAGGATGGAGCAGGGTAGAAGAATGTGTTATTTTTCTTCCTGAACAACCTGGCAGGTGCTCCAAAATGACACTGCTTGGCTTGTAACATTAGTGGTTTGCAAGAAACTGTAGCAGTGCAGAGTGTAACTTTGAACTTTTTCTGACTTCGGGTTGCAATTTCTTTCTTTTCCATTTATTTTGTGTTTTTGTGTGTGGGTGTGAGAGAGTGTGAGAAGGCAAACACGCTCACACCATCTCCAAAGGGGATGTCTGTGTTCATTCAGGTAGTGTCCACACGTGAATCCGCATAGAGCTGTACAAGTTGGAGTGCAGAAAACACATAACGGCATTCTTAGCCTTGGTCACCTTCTCCCACGTAAAATTCATTGCAAAATTCACCGCGCAGGATTTGTTAGGAACTTAACCTCAGAGATGCTGGGAGTAGCAGAGGCAGGGAGCCTGCATTTGCTGGGGACGAAGAGCGGCAACGCAGGAAGATGGAGAGGTCGGTGGCCATGTAGAGGGTGAGTCTCACTGGTGGCAGCAGAAATGCCGAGCAGAAAAGGGGGGAAGTTGCTGCTCTGGGGTAGGGCGCTCAGTTCCCAAGAGGGACCTCCTGGTCCTTCTTCAGCAGTCCCTTTTCTTCACGGGAAACTCGTACAAAGGCTGCTGGCAAAGACATCTTCAGCGTGAGTGTATTCTGAGGCGAAAGAGAGTGAAGTTTAGGGAGCTAAAAGAGAAATGTGGGATTTGTTTCTTTTTTCCTGATAAAGAATTGGGACAGGAGAGTTGTAGTTGTTGAGCTGCTCTGCTTGACTTTTTCCCCTGTGAGAAAAGGTTGGGGTGGAAAGGAGAGAACAGGCTCCTCTGTGTAAAAACAAACAAAACAAAACAAAAAACCCACAAATGAGAAAAAAAAAAGCACACCAAAAACCAACCAAAAAAAATCCCCCAACCCAAAACCTCATTAAATGCCCAAGTTTGTGTGCGTGTGTGGAAGAAAGCATGTACTGAACAATAAGATATGTATTAGGAGTTGGCACAGTGTTCATGACTTTTGGAAGTGCCCAGTAGCGCCTTATGCTGTGCGGGGTTTTGTGTTTGGCACTTGCTATATCTGTGCACATATGAATGGGTGCATACATCGTTTTGGTTTTGTCCAGTGTGAAGCTGCGCATTAGGCATGCGAGCCTGCAGCACTTTTATATAAAAGCAGCACTGTGTGACTTACACACATAAATATATTTAATGAAGGTGTAGGAGGAAGTCTCCTCGGCTTGTTTTCCCTGTTGGTTTACAGTATGTGAAAATACAACTCTCTCTCCAGTTTCACTGGGAGTTTTTCTTATAAACAAGTTGAAATACGTACTTTTTTAGTACACTAAGTTTTCTGTAAAATTGGTTATTTCTCGTTATATATCTCTTATGCCTGGATGCTTATGATTAGAGCCCAGTGGCCTAAGGTGTTTGCGCAAGTGGCAGGGAATAAGTCCTCCTTCGAGAAAGACCTTGTGCTTTAGATACACAAAATGGACAGGGAGTGAGGAGGGTTATGATGAGAGGACGTGGCCGAGGCCCTGCGGCAGGTGGGCGAGTGGCGGAGGTTGAAGTAAAATCTGGGTCCCAGGCTCCAGACCGGCTGCTGACCCTTGGTAGAGGCATTTCTTGCCACTTCTCATCCTAGAGTGACCTCTACGGAGTTTTCCTGCTCCTACATGTCAAAAAAGAGTTCGTAGGGTAAATATGTGCCACCGTTTCCATAATGAAATATTTTTTCCCCTGACAAAATTATATAAGGCAGATTAAGGTGAGGCAGACGTGGCTGTATTACTGCTGGACTCTGTGTAGTGCGAGTGCAGCTCCTTGAAGCTCAACTGGAAATCTATTAAAGTTATTTTCTGCAGAAGCGTAGAGGAGACATAGAAGACATCCAAAGCTTTCTTACCATCGTTTTCGTAGCGGGGTGAATCTGTTTTACAGTGTCTTACAGGCCAAATTCAAGCATCTTCATTTAAACTAAATAGGAAATCTACCATTAACTTTACAAGGTGGGAATCAGGCCCCTATTATAAATATAACCTTTATATGGTAGCCTACATCTGTTCTCTAAGTGAAACTGGAAAATACAGACAATAAAATACTTGGATTGGTCAATAAATGAAGAACATGCCCTTAAAGCTGAACATTGAGCTGATTATTTTGTGTTTAGTTAAAGACAAATGCATCAGCAAATTTTCTGATACATATGTGTGGCTCTCCAAGCAGTGTCTGGCTGCTGGATACTGGATATTTGAGTAGAAAAACCACATATTTTAAGTTCACCGATGTATTTGTTGTGGTTTGTGTGATGCTCTTTGTTAAAAGCATCAATTTGAGATTATTGCTTGCAGGAAGAAACGTACAGGTATTTTACACGGCTTCTGTGTTGGGAGGAAGAATATTTTTTTCTAGAGTAATTACACTTGCTGGAAATAGAAAGACCTGTAATGTTATGTATATATCATCTGTTGAGTCTGCTTTGCATCTCGGTTACCAGGCAGGGCAACCTGTAGGATTTTGGGTTGGAACACAACAGCTGTTTTGAAACTCAGTTTTAAGACTGTTGGGTTCTTTTACTTTGTGGTTAAGTTGGTTTGAAGTTTGCACATTCCTGTGCTCATTTCACTATCCGAAAAGGGGAGGAATGCTTTAGGCCATAAGTTACTGTGACATTCTTCATTTATTGATTATTATTTGGACACCTGAAACCCACTTAAAAAGGGGACGAGATGTGCAATGTTGTAACTCTCAGGTGCATTCTTTTTAAATAAAAATGCTAACAATGCATGCTGTATTTTTTCACTGTCCATTTTTGACCTGCCATCAGTATATTCAGTATTTTAAAGAAAAACAGCAACTTTAGTTTGTCCAGAGTTGCAGTTTTCACTGCCCAGAGCTACCGGACAGTTTGATTTTCCACATTGTAACACTCCACCTAACATGGAAGGGGTCAAAAAAATGATTGAAATTATATTGTACAGTGCAAAATGTACATAATTTCTGAAGTGTTGGGGTTTTTTTTTGGGGGGGGGTGGGGTGGGGGGTGGCAGGCAACAGTGTGCAATTGTTGTGTTTTATTATACCGCACTCATCCAATTTTATTAAAAACCACCAAGGAAGATGCAGTGTTCGTGATCCCTGGGCCTTCAAAGATGAGTCTTCAGTAAGGCAGAAGTCCCCAGCTTTCTCCAGTGGCTTTATCAAAGCTCAGCAGATGTCCCAGAAAACAAGGCTCAAAGGACTGGATGTACTAGTTCAAATGCTTCTTTTCCTTCCTCCCCTCCAAACTGTTTTGATCTTAAATTAAGTTTTTGCGGAGGTGAAGTCATACTTTATTTTCTAATGAAAAGCAGATGAGTGACGCTAAAAAGAAAAAAAAAAGGCAAGAAAGGAAAAAGCTGAAGATAGTCAAAGAAAGGATTGAATGAAAAAAACACGCTGTGGAAGACTGAAAACAACTCAGCAATTTAAGCCACTGAGGAATGCACATTGCGTATTCACCGCAAAATACTTGCACTGTCAACACCTACAATGAAAGCTTAGTTTTAAAGAGGACCTTTTCGGGTTGTGTTTCCCCTTGGCTAACAGAACATTTATGCTCATTCTGGTGTTTTATAGAGAGATTAGCGAAAAAAAAAGCCACCCTAATCGTTGTTTGAGAAAGGTCTCTGGAATAATTCGAACAATATAAATTAACAGCTGCTTCAGAAAGATCTGGCGAGGAAATACTACCGAGGGCAGAAAAAATCTGCCATTGAACACGCTGTTTTTATTCTTCTGTGGGTGGGTTGATATTTATTTTTGGCAGTTTAACTGAGCTGTTACCACGATTTGTACATCTGTTTGTTTGCATCTTTGCTGTTAATTATTGTGTGACACTAAAGTTTGTGTAGTTACTCACTGTTTATAGTTTTTAGGCTTGATAGTAAACATCGTGTGGTGAGCTTCTGTGAAATACTGCTTCCACTTGGAGAAAAAATTCTCAGAAAGCTTGTGCCTAGTTGAGTTTTTTTTTTTTTTTTTTTGACATGTTTAATTGTAGTATGATTTAAGGCAATTAATGATAAGCATGATATTATGTCAGTAGTTTACAGTGTAGAACATTTGTCTGGACAGCTGCATGGGAAGGATCGAATCTTGCTTCCCTAATGTAATATTCAATCAATTTTTGTTTGAGAACTTCTTTATGATTGTCTCTTGAATTTTCTTTGGCAATAATCTCATTTTCTGGCAGTTTTTCTTCTGTGGCAGTTTCTTTATCCTTGTCTTAGCTGCAAAAGCTTTCATGGCAACGTTGCCTCTCCCACAAAACAAATGTGGATAGCTTATTTGGCGTTGGTTTTGTCTAGCTCGAGACACTAATTTAAAGTGGGGTTTCACATCATCTCACTGATGTCCAAAGTCCCCCCACCAGGGCAATCCTTGGTTCGCAGGTGTCACTCAATCACTGACCTCTCTTCCTGGTCATTACACTTTAAGAGGTCCTGTAGGTCTGGGTAACGAACAAAAGTAAACTGGCTCAATGCCTGCGAACGTTTAAGAGGTATTTTTTGCTGTAAAAGGACACTGGACCTTCTTCATTTCTCTGCCAATCATATTACTCATGGTAGAAAAATAACATAAAATTCACCATACATCTATCCATGTATGAGACTTAATAAAAATAATGTTTTAATCTTCCCCACATACCGTACTGAAAACCTCCCTGCTGCCACCACGTGCGGTGGCAGGGGGTCTGTGCCCCCGCAGCGGGTTTGCAGAGCCAGGGGCTTCAGGCAGCGCAGGTTGTCCCCCTTCCAAGGGACGTACGTGGAAGTGGATTTGCTGGGCACTCGTAGGTGGATTTCTGAGTCATCCTGGTGGCTCCGGCTGCTGAAAACGCCACTCGCACCCCTTTGTACCTGCCAGAGCCCAGGAGCCCAGCCGGATGAAGATTTAAGCATTAGAGATGGTAAAACCATCACGTGGTGCTCAGCAAACTGCAGGCAGCGGTTTTCTGGGTGCTCAGGTTGCTGAATATTGAAATTAGTTTGGAGGCACGATTTACCATCAGTCTGCAAAGCTGTCAGTCTTAGGAGCTGTCAAGCTGTGATCCTTTCTGCTTCTCCTGGGTGCTTCCTCCTTAGGTAAGGTGGGATTTGGAAACATAAAAGGAAAATGAGATAGGTTCCTGAAATAGATTGCACTAAATATATTCAGAATCGGGTTTGAAAAATCACACATTAGTGGTGGATATATAAACATCACAATTTTTCCTACTAAGGTTGTTTCAGTCATAAATATTATGCAGCAGCTGGCATACTTTCCTCAGCGAGGTCTTGGCATGGCAAATTCTGAGCATCTTGTTACAGCCCAGTGCACAGATCTCTCTGAACAGTAGGAAAGCACGCTTTTCTTCCGATTAGATCTTCACATAGGTATATGAATGCTGTTAGAAGAGCTTTGCCATCAAGATAACTAAGTTCTTTTTTGGATATGCGGAAGAAAATCCCCTCCTATGAAGCTGCCCTTTGGATAACGTGAATCAGGTCTTCGAACTTCGAGTGATTTGAAACACAATTACCCAAGTCACAGCCTCTGCCTTCGTGGTCATCCCTTTCAGCTGCAGTCTGTTGGTGGTGTTTTGCAGTCAGGGAGCATAAATAAACTTTCCAGGGTGAGCAGCAGGTTTCATTGGTAGGGAGGCTGTGGATGCCCCATCCTTGGAAGTGTTCAAGGCCAGGCTGGATGAGGCTTTGAGCAGCCTGGTCTAGTGGGAGGTGTCCCTGCCCATGGCAGGGGGTTGGAACTAGATCCCTTCCAACCCAGACCATTCTGTGGTTCTGTGATTCTGCGATCACTTGATTTTGTGGCCAAGCCTTGCTTTAGACAGCTTTAGACGTGTTGCCTGTTAGATCACCTGTTTGTGTTTAAATTGTTAAAACTGTCTTGATGGCAGGATCCATACATGTTGATGTTCCAGTACATGTTTGAATACTTCTTTCATATAGGAGCTAGTGAGGGCTTTCTGTAAAGGAATTACCCAGGGTTTGCGTATGTATTTTTCTGAGCACAGTTTTCTTACCAGAACCATGTTAGTCTCTCTATTTGGGATGCTATTCTATTTCTGATTATTTCTGGAAAATAAGGTGTCTCTGTGTGGTAGATAAAAAACCAAAAACAAACAAAGCAACAACAACAAAACACACTGAAAATCCTGCCAAAACATAAGAATATAACAAAAACCCCACCAACTTATAATAATGTTACTTTTAATCACTTTTGAAATAACGGAGCTGCAGCAAGTTCCTGTGTTTTTTCCCCGCTCTTGATCGATCTATCCCTTTGCTTTGATTTCAGGCTGAGGAATCGTGTAAATGCAACGGCTGGAAGAACCCCAACCCGCCTCCCACGCCGCCCCGGGCAGAGCTGCAGCAGGCGGCCGTCAGCCTGGCTGAGCCCTGCCGCAGCTGCAGCCACCCCCTGGGTAAGACTTTGCCCTTCTCCTGCAGCCCACCTACCCGGGAGACCCCGCGCTGGCGAGGTGAAAGTCAAGGTGCCATGCCAAGACCTAGAAATGGGGGGTTAAGATTGTACGTAAGTGTCCGTAACTTAGATTAAAATACAGGGCGTACAATTGGACATCAGTAACGCACATTAAAATACGCCGGAAATATCCTAAAATGAGTTTTGAAGAAATTGAACCAAGGTACAACTTCTAACAACCCCGACATCTTAAGTTGTTAAAGTGAAAAAGCGCTTTTAAGCTACCCATAACAATTTTAATACTTTGGTTAACATAAGCATTAACCTCACCTCATTTTGTGTGTCGGCCGCCTTGGTTACAATGTGAATGACTCTCTCCTGTAGGCTGTATTACATTTTCTTACTACAGAATAAACTATAAAATATTTTTCAACGTTGCTAAAGCAGGTACTCTTATCTACAAAAAGAACTGTGCCTTTCCTGTGTCACAGAAAACAATACCGGGCTTGTACAACTTAGCATTGTCTAAATTATTGTGCAGACAGCTTGCGTATCTTGGAAGCAACTGCTCAAAATCCACTGTTAAATGCTGTTGTGGGGATTTGGTTTTTTTGTTTTTTTTTTTTTTTTTTTTTTCCCCTCTTCGAACAAATAATAAATAATGATTTGTTACCCACATAGCCAGAGAGTGGTGAATCACAGTAATATTTTTTTTTTTAGGAATTTGCGCTTATCCAAAATAAAAGCTGATGACTTTCTCTGCATACATTAGCAAATATTGAATAAAAATTGAGCTAAAATAAAATTCATAATTAATTGAAAAGAAGCGGTCGCTATTTAATTTTTGTTGATATCCAAAACTTAGTGAAATATGAAAAAGGAAGTCTGAAGCCTTCACAATGGATCATATATTTTTTTTACTTTTGAAAATAATATTATACTTTATGTGGAATACTTTTTTTCCTTTTTTAATTGGGATTTATTTCTATTTCTGCTCTCTTTTCCTTTTATGCTCTCATTACTTTTGATCTATTTCTGGGCTTTCCAGCAGATTTCTTTCCTTTCCTGATAGCCCGAATCTCTGGGTTTGCTTGCAGGAGAAGATGAACAAATGCATACTGTCACAGAAAGTTCGGTGGCTTTAGCCAAGTTAATTTCAACCTTTCATCACGCAGCTTCTCTGCGCTGCTTTTGGTTTTGCAGTCGGGGTAGCTTGTGTTACCCGTTCCTTTCATTCCTGGCCTTTGAAGAAAGAGGGTTTTCTGTTTTTTTTCTTTTTTTTTTCTTTTTTTTCTCGTTGTCTCTCTCAGTTCCCTATTCTTCAGCAGAATTTGGCTCTGTATTTTGTAGAAAAACGCAGCTCTTAAGGCTGAGACTGTTTTTGGTCTGTTAAAAAACCTTATATTGCTCATTAGCTAGGGAACCAGGGAAGACCAGTACTGTAAAACCAGTACCAGTGAAATGCACCTTATGGAACAGACTGTATTTTTATCTGTTGCAGTTTTTAGAAAAGGTAAAGTTTCTTTTTCTTCTGGCTGCAGCTAATGAGGATGATGTGTCATTTGAAATAACTGAAATGAGTTGCTGTCTGCTTCCTCATACTACTGGCAAAAATACGTCTTTCAGTGGTGTTTTCCAAGATAATTTTCCTGTTCATCTCCTCTAAATTAGTGTGTTCCTCCTGAATGCCTTTGAAACCAGACTGGCCACAAGGTGTGCAGGCTTCAGATTATCATCTGCGCTGCTTTTTCTCTTCCTTGGAGAGCCATTTAAATAGCCATGTAGAAATTCTTGTACTGGTTAAAGTCATACCTGGTATAAAATGTAGGATGTTTGGGTTTTTTGCCTTTTAAAAAGTCATTAATTTCTTCCAAAGCTAATTCTAGACATTAGTCTTTCTTGAGACATCTCTTTTTGGGGGTATGGTTTGATCTTCAAGCCAGTGCGGTTTTTGGTGCATAAATCTGTTTGGTGGTGCGTATTGGTTTATTGAGCTTATTTCTGTCTACTTACCTACAGCTTGTATTCTTTGTTGTATTCTTTTCTTGTATTCTGTCTACTTACCTACAACTTGTATTCTTCTGTTTGTGTCTCAGCCCCACAGCTTGTCTCTGTACCGGGCTTTTAATGAATATTTATTTTATTTGGGTGATATATTGGGTCACTACCATAACACTGGGAAGTGGAGGCTGAATTGTGAGTCGGGAGAATTCCCTCTCCACCAGCCTCAAGACCAGGTGTTACTTAGTCAGAGGTTCTTTTCTCTTTTATATTTAATTGGTTTCTCCTGTGTTACAGGGTGCATTTTCCTGTTGGTAAACATTTTCGGTCTTGAGTCTAGTGCACTTTTAAAACTCATTAATTAACACGTTAGTACACTATGTACACAGTCAGTCTCTCTTTTTTTTTTTGTTTTTTTCCCAGCGCTGTCTTCAGTTCCTGCTATGCACTTTTACGTAGCGTGTCTGGGTATTTATTGGTTTGCCTGTCCTATATACATTACTAGTGTTTCTATGTTCACACTGATTTTGAGATAGACCGTGGCCACATTCCTTATGAGTCTGTTTTCTAACTGCTCCTAATTCATACACTCAACTACTTGCTTACTGAAGTTGCACAACTAAAATAATTAACTTGCTGTTTTTCAGGTCTTCTTATCATTGCCTTGGCCTTGCTCTTCCTGCTTGCTTTCTTCTTCTGGACGCTGTAGCAACCTATACTTGTCATTTATTTTTTTAAAAATTACTGTTTTGCAAACACAACAGCAGCTGAGGAAGGATGTCCCAGTTGGGCAATGCAGATGTGTGGGACTGTGTAACTTTAGTCAAGAGTAACTCAGTATTTGATGTCAGGGTACTAAAGCTTTGATTTTAATAGAACATTTGCTAATGGCCACAAGAATCTGGGAATGGGCTGTGAACATCTGAAAAAAGATTGTTGGGCTGATGTACAAACGTTGGTGACTCTATAGTAAATGGTAACCAATAGTAAATACATGGCGGTAATACATTTATGTTACTTTTAGATTCACCTTATGTGTAATAATTCTCTAGTTTAATAAAACATTTAAATACAGACACTAAGTAGTCAAGGGAACTTCAGCATTATTATGGAAACTGTGTGGAAATGGCTTTTTATGCTGATGTTTTATTCATTTGTTAGTTGAGTGCAAGGTTTCTTTAGTATATTATCAATTTCTCATGCAATGCTCATCTAGGATGGAATTTATTACTTTTACAAGATCAGAACAGACAGTGGAGAATATTAAACCTTCATATCTGGCTCAAGGACAAAAGTGAAATTGTTTTATTCTGCCCTGGGTGCTGAATATTTGTCTTTAAAGAAAGCCGATGGTGACCATCCCTCTTTCAGTTCTCAGCATGTGCTCAGGACTTAAGACACCATATTATAAGTGTTCATTTACATGGAAATGATTGCTGACACTTTCTAACGTCCTGAGCCACGGTGTCCTTTTTTTCTTGAAGCAGCACAAATTTATTGAATTTAAATGGCAGGTGTCATACCAAACTTTCTGAAACAAAATGTCTTTGCTGAATGAACAATAAATATGATTGTTTTCAAGTCAAGTTTTATTTCTCCCCGGTTCCTCTCTCCTTAAGGAATCAGATTTATGCTGAAAATTTCTTACCAGTCCTAATTGCATTAGCTCATCTAAGATGATACAATAATTATCTAAGAAGTAAATATTAATACAAGTTATTAACAGATATAAAAACTAATATGTCCAACCTTTTAAATAATTTTCCTTTTCTTATAGGCGGTATTTTCTTGTCCTTTCAGAGGAAAGGATATGCATTCCATGTACATTGACCTGGAGTCAGTGAAGATCATTGTTTTTTGTAATGCAAATATCTTCTTTCTGGGAATTGACTTTTTCTTTTAAATTGCCTTCTCTCTTCCTGGGGCCAGTTACTCAAACCAGCTTGAAATGAATGTCCTGCTTCATCTGTACAAACCTCAAGCTTTTGAAACTTACAAATGTGTAACTGTATTTACCTTTGGAGATCATAAAAGGGCATTTGCCACTTGGAAATTATGATACACGGGAAGATGCTTTTTTGTAAACTTCTGAACAAATGAGCATGTACGATCTTCATAAGCTTTGTTAATACAGTGCGCACAAAGCTTTGTTTGACTTTACGTGGTAAGAAATTACGAGACTTAGCCAGTAATGTCCAGTTTAAAACAAAAAGCCTATTTACAGAGCTTTTTATTTTTTTAATCTTCATGGAATAAGACACTACTTGTATCAGCAACTGAATTACCTAATTTATGGGAATTATGGATTTATTTTCTTTAGTCGAGAAACCTTGTCTCAAAAGCATAGCTCTTGGACAAAGATACGTGTGGTTGCTTATATATATTGCAACTAATTAGTACAAATAGGACTTGCGTGGTCTCATTTAAGTGTTAACAGACGCTGTGATTCCAACCAGCCATCGTTCCTCTGCTGTGGGAATTAACACCCCTGGACTACCTTTACAGATTGCTCTGATGTGACGCACATTTCAGTTACCTCTCATAAGATATCCTGTTTAAATAGATTATTACAGGATCAGTGCTTTTACTGTTAGGGTTTAGTCTTAGATACCCTGGGGAATATCTGTGCTATTGGTTCTCTCAGTAGGCTGTTTTACAGGTTTGGATTTTTATTTCGTTTAGCTGCTCATGTTTCTCACCTGGAGAATGTGTCCGAAGAAGAAATGAATAGGCTCCTGGGCATTGTGCTGGATGTGGAGTATCTGTTCACCTGTGTCCACAAAGAAGAAGATGCAGACACCAAGCAAGTTTATTTCTACCTGTTCAAAGTAAGCTGAACTTGTGTAGCGAGGTTTTTCACTCTCCCATACATAAGCCAATTTCACTGCCCCTCCTCACGCATCTATTGACTGGTGAGAGGTTTTCTTTTCTCTAGTGTGATGCTCTAGCGTGAGTGAGACGTTGTGGTACTTGCAATGTGCCGTACCGTATTCCAGAAGACATCCAGATGGTTCAGGAGCTGACCCTGAGTCCCGTCCATAAACACGACAGGCAGCCACCTGCAAGCCTTACCCTCTTCCCTTACACATGAGGAAAAGTCAGTTGACAGAGATGCTGCCTACACATTCTCAGAGAGGCCTCTTGTACACATTTCAAAGAAGATAAAAAGAAATGCACAGTAAAGTAGTTATAAATTTAGACGACTAAGCAAGCAGTTATCTAGCCAGGAGTTTTTCAACACTGCTTGCAGTGTGTTGTGTACCTGTGACTTCCATTGACCCTATATGGAAATGTGCTAATTTTTACAAATTGTATATTTTTAACAGCTTTTGAGGAAGTGCATTCTACAGATGGGAAAACCTGTGGTAGAAGGATCTTTGGAAAGTCCCCCATTTGAGAAACCTAGCATTGAACAGGTAAACAACCCAACACGTAAGTTTGGCTGGCGTGGTTTTTTTTTGTTTGGTGGGGGTTTGTTTGTTTCGGGTTTGTTTTTTTTCCTTTTTTTTTTTTTTTTTTTTTTGGTAAATGTAGGCACTGGTTTTGAAAACATGGTCTTATAGGCAATTTGCAGATGTTTCTCTATATTACTTTGGACAATGTAGGAGAGTGTGGGATACTTCTGCTGCTGCTGCTTCTCCTTTAGTGTTGGTTTGGTTACATTATTTGATTTCTCTCATCATTCATCTTATGCTTTAATGAAACTTTTTTTTGTGGTTTTAGAAAATGAACTTAAAATGCTACTTTTATTATTGGTAGTTCTAATCTTTCTTTGTTTCAGGTGATGAAAAATGCTGTTGCAGTTTTGAAACCCAACATTAAAATGACACTTGTTTTCTGTAAATCAGTGAAAATGTTACGGTCCAATTCAGTGAGATCATAGCCTTCTCTTTCAAAGGGTACACAACACAAAACAAAGCGGAAACTAAAGAATTACGGAGGCTTTTGTAACTCTCAATGGATAAAGAACATATGACAGATGCAGATTTTGGTTAAGCAAGCTCCTGAGAACGCACTTCTGGCACACAAGTGGGCCCATTAGCTGCAGTGAGACTATGCAGAGGCTCACATACCTCACGGAAACAGGAGCTCGATGTTTTCCCGTCACTGTATGAATGGATGCTGTATTGTTTTAGCTGGATGTTTTAAATATGAAGACTGTTATGTGTAGTAATTATTTCCTTACAACTGTCACTTCTTGTAATTTAGGAAAATCAAGACACTTTGTTGCTGAATTTCTGTGAAGTCTTCACCTTAAGTTCTCCTTTAGTCTGAGTCTAAACAAAGAATGAGTGTGTGTAATCCCCATACACTCCTAGTCCTTAAAATATATTATTAAAAAGGTTTTGTACATTATGATTTTTTGTCACATTCTTCATACAGTTTAATTTGCTTAAGAAAGTAAAGAGTAGAGATGAAACAGTGGTTCTTCTTGCAGTTTATTTTGAAATAATTTTCCCTAAAAATGGATGACTATTTTCAACTCTCTTTTTAGCAGTTCAGCAACTCAGTCACACAAAATTATTTGCTAAGCAGCATTATTAAAATTGACTTATAATATATATGTATTGCAGCACTTTTAGTCACACACTTAACTGTCTTCAGTAGTTTGTTATTTTTTTTTTTAAAGTAGGCAGTATACAAAGCGCAATGAAGTGTCATACTTGTGAGATACTGGCACTTCTTGAAGAAATAATATGATGTGTAGACACAAACTTAACTAGAAGTCCACAAGCTCTAGTCTACTATTGAAAAGTGGCTGGAGAGGATTTTCGGTGATACTTGATTACAGAGGAAATATGTGATGCAGCATGGCTATCAGCAAAATTGTGCATATTTGAGCATATAGAAGGAGCCCTCCCGGATCTTCCTCTATTCCCTGACAAAATTTTTTACTTTGAAAAGCAACAAAAAATAAAGAATTCTCCTTCTCTCCCTTTTAAGTCTGCTGCTGGAGGAGGATAGAATAAGAACATCTGGATGTGCCTGGTGCTGTGTGCAGGGGAACCAGCTTGTGGCAGCTACACGAGTAGCTAAGCAAGGAGTTCATGGTCTCCAGTATTTGTTTTCTTTCCCATGTAATGCGAGTTCAGGGTTAATAGACATAAAGTGAGGAATGTTCGAGGACACTTCTGCAAAAATGATGGCTAACTAATTGAACATCCTTCTCTCCTGTTTTAAGGGTGTGAATAATTTTGTGCAGTACAAATTCAGCCACTTACCCTCAAAGGAAAGGCAAACGATAGTGGAACTGGCTAAAATGTTTCTGAACCGCATTAACTACTGGCACCTGGAGACGCCTTCTCAGCGAAGACTAAGATCACCCAATGATGATATTGCGGGGTATAAAGTGAATTATACCAGGTAACACTGCTTTTTGCTTGTTACAAGTCTTGCTTACAAATATGGCGTGTACACATTTCAGGAATACACCAGTACCTGTATGCCATAGGTGCACCTTGGGAATTTTTGTAGTCGTGGAGTTTATATGAAAACCTGAGGATTTTCATGAGACTATGTCAGAGTTTCACAGGCATCCGTGTGTCTTGAGAGGTGTGCTTTATCAGCCGAGAACAGGGAGTAGAGGTCGTGAACATCTGTATCTAACAACGCTTTTGAACGTCCTGTGCTTGCCAAGTTGCTCTTAGTCTTCTTAAGATATGAGCCTCATGTTAGATCCTTATTTCGTGTACTAAAAATTCAGGCAATTTGTTATGCAATTTAAAAAAAAAATAAAGACGATAACATTAAGCATTGTAAAGCATCACAGTTTGAAACCAAATCATGAAAGATTTGAAAAATTAGAATAATTTTGTAAGTGCTTGAATGCTAAAAGGTGAATAGATACTATTAGGTTCCTTAAAATGATAGTTCTTGTTATGACCTTTTAATACGTTGTCAGAATTAAAAGAAATAACTTAGTCACTGGGGGAAGAAGAGCTAGGAGAAAAAGATGGGTCTCTCTTAATTATCCTTTTCTCATAACAATAGTGCAGTGCCTTTTTCCATCAGCACAGCGACAGCAGTTGTGGTGCCTGCCGGTGCAGGCAACAGTTAATGTGCCACCTGTGAACGCAGGCAGCAGTTAGCCAGTGTCCCTGTCGGCACACCTGCTCCCAGGAACGGCCAGGGACACTTTTCCCGGCTGAGGATGAGCACCGCCTTCTGCCCGCTTTCCTGGTGGGCTTTCCTCTGACAAACCTCAGCTCCATGAAGGAGAAGAGCAAACCCTGGCGTGAGTTGATACTGTGGCTGCTGACACAGCAGACTGCGCTGTGTCTGCGTCCCGCTGGGATGCTCTCAGGTGACCCATCCCCTCAAATAACTACCTGGCATAAGGAACAGTTACTGATAATCCATGGGGCTCCTAAGATCATGTTTGGTGGGTCTTTGACCTCCATTTGTTTGTGATACAGATGTCAGATAGCCCGGGCTGGTTGGAGTCAACTTTTATTAGGAATCAATAGTTAGCATTGGCTCTGCTTGGTGTCTTCTGTTGTTAATCATTTAATCGCTTGTGGTTTCGCAAACCTTCCTGCCCGCAGTCCCTAAGGTTCCCTCCGATCCTTTCCATCTGATCTAACCTGTCATTGCGAGCTTCTCCCCTCGGTGGTGTCCGAGGCGCTGCTTGGGGTGCGGAGGAAGCCCCCGTGTGCCACGGGTGCACCTTGTGAATTCTTGCAGTCACCAACTTCGTTTGAAAGCCTGACGATTTGGGTGAAACTATATCAGGGTTTCACATACATCCTTGTGTTTTGAGAGGTGTGCTTTATCAGCCAAGAACAGGGAGTAGAGGGCTACGAACAGCTGTATCTCACAACTCTTTTGCAATTCTTGTGTCTGCAAAGATTAAGAGACAAGAGTTTGGGAGAGCATTTTGAGACAGGCTGTACTTCGGGTCTGGATGAGAAGACCCATGCAGGATCCAGCACAGGCTGTTTGCATCCAGTTCTTAACATTTTCTTTTAATTGTTGGAGCTTTCGTAATGTTTGTGGTCTCATTCTGCTAAAGCTACAGATGCCATTGTTCACTTACACGCAGATACCGAAATCTTGTTTATAAAATCAACAGGTATCGTGACCTACATAGTCAGTGTACTCCTGATTTACCTCTTCAGTACCATGGTCCCTTTTTCAAGAGGAGTACCACGACATGCTATGTTTTCATTTCTTGATACAAAACTCATTACAGAGGGAGTTACTGGTAAATGAGAGAGTATTGAGTCAGGGTGTGATGGGACGAAGTCAGCTGGTGGGAGAGCGGGGTGAGGAGTCCAGTTGGATCGGGGTAGAGATAGAAGTGTTGCCCCTTTTGCATCTATGTGGGGAAATGCAGAAGTTGAAAGAGGGGGAAATGTGCCAGGTGAAGGGTCTTGGGAGTCGCAAGCAGGAGATATGGGAGGCTGAATGAATGAGCTGTGGAGAGAATCCCTGACATCGACACGAATTTTATGTGATCTGTGATTACTGTCTGGAAACAAAAGCACTTTGTGGAAACTAGACTGCAGAGAGAAAGAATATATGGAGACTTAAAGGTACTTGGCTGTCATTTCTTTAAAAAACTGGGCAATATAAATGCTGCTTGACTCTGTCCAGACTTGATACGGAACTGATTTATATGGTCATATAGCACTCAGCTGCGTTATAAATGATGTAGGTAGTGGTTTTATTGCATTAATTCATGTATTAGATGGTGATAATTATCTGGCTTTTTTCCCCTTTACAGGTGGCTTTGTTATTGCAATGTCCCTCAGTTCTGTGACAGTCTACCTCGGTATGAAACCACCCAGGTTTTCGGTAGGACATTGCTTCGCTCCGTTTTTACTGTGATGAGACGGCAGCTGCTGGAGCAGGCCAGGCAAGAAAAAGACAAGCTTCCTCAAGAGAAACGAACACTAATCCTCACCCATTTTCCAAAGTAAGGAGTCGCAATGTGCCTGCATTCAAGGTTAACCAGTAGCATGCAAATTTGACACGGAAATGGGAAAATTACCTGCAGCTGAAAATCACTCCTCCTTTTATTCAGTAGCAAGTAGATACTGCAGGTTTCTTTTCTGCCATAGTTTGAACTAGTGTATTTTATGTACACAGCCGCTTGTTATTCTTTGTCCTAGGACTTGGCTTTGCAAAAAGGATTATTCATCTTGCTGGAGGATTGTGCTTATTGCCTATTAGCATGCATTGTTGGTCACTTACTTTCTTTTCTGTAGTCCTTGGAAGCAACATAGGTCCAGATCTCCCAAAACATATGCTCACTTCTGCTTTTGTGATGGCGCAGTAAAAAGGGAGTGTTGTACTGGAGTTTATATACACCTAAGAGTTCCAGTTTAATTCAACATTGTAATAGGGGACAAAGTAGTCACCCCATGCCCAGAAGAAATATGTTCATGTGACAAAGAAGAGAGTAGTCAGAATAAAGCTGCATCAGTGAATCCTAAACTCATGAATTTCATATCGACTGCCTGTTCCAGTACTGGAATATTGATGATGATCTCTCACAATTAAACAACAATAATTACATCTTGGGGTATGTGGGAGAATGATTTGTCTCAAGACATGCTCAGCTTTGACAGTCCTTAATTTCAAACGTTTTACTGGTGGTTATGGGTGGTGGTGGTGACAGGATCATTCATTGTATGTTTCCTCTTAAAATAGTGTATCAATCACTTCAAAAATATCCCTATTTTGTGAGTGCAGCTTGGCTCTCTATCCCATGTTTTAAAAGTCTGCCCCTCCTAACAACAAAGGAACTGAGCCTACAGGAGAGCTGGTGTCACTGATGCTACACAAGCTACTGTCTGAGGCGAAAGTTGGGTTTAGTGCTCAGGGGAATGAAAAACAACATGAGTTTTCCAAAGCTGGGTAGAGCCAGGAATTGTTGCTCCTACTAATATTAATAGTGCCTTTTACCACTTTGAAGAATGTAAACTGTCTCTAGGGTAGACTGTTATGGATACAGAAATGTTTGTGTATATCTGGGAATAAGATCATGATCTGTCACTGAAATAGGGGTAAAAAAGGATTTAACACCGCCTTGATACAAGGAGCAGATTTGCGGAGGAAGGAGGTGTGCATATGCCCCTATTTTTCCACTGCATTTTACAGCCTAGATAAGTAATTTGAAAAGCATTATTATTCACCGCAGTTCCTTTTAATATTCTGCTGGGGAAAAAAAAAAGAAAGACAAGCACTGTTTGCTGGTGATCGGTGGGGAAATACGAATAGCGTTTTAAATCTTTTACGGGCTGTACTTGTCTGAAGCATCTGTCGCTCTGCTGGCGCTGGGCAGAGGGAACCCTGCGGAGGAGCTGAGGCTCGGAGCACGGAGCCGGTGCCTGGCTTCAGAGCAGGGCTCCCGGCTGCCCCGGCTCCCCCTTCCCCGGGCAAAGGGAGCACCCACAGGTTGTGTCTGTGTCTGCCCTGGGAAATAGTCCCCGAGGGGTCTGAACGCAGAGTCTCTGCGCTGCCTATAAAGGTGGCCTTGGCTCAAGTGTCATTTGTGCTTCTGCTCCATCACAGATGGTTAAGTGGCTGTTACAAACGTTTTAGCCATTATCAGCTGTATAGATAGCAGGAAGCACTGTGCGTTGCTGCGCTTAGGTATAAAAGTCCTATGTATAAAATGCAAGAGTAGGACTTGATCCTGAAAATCCTTATCCTGTTCAAGAAGGTCTTACTCAGCAGTCCCGTTGGTTTCAGCTAGACAGTTTCTATACATATCGATGACTCCGGACAGTAAAAATGTGCCATGTCAACTTCTGGTCTGAAAACCCCTTTTGTGCAGCATAGGATATGCAGCTGTCTTGCTTCTGAAAGGGAATTGATGTATTGGCCCCATGAAGGCAAGCCTGCTGGATAGTCTGATCTGTGGAATTTCTCTCACATATAATAATACCAAGACAGGTTCAAAGTCACGCTGTTTCTCTCAAGGTACCAAAGTAAGATTAAAAATACTATTATGCAAGCACAAACGTGCAATTAAATGTTACAGTAGCACACTTAAAGGAATGAAAATATCTTCCTAAGAGCATTGTTAATAACTAGCACTGGGATTTTATAAATCTGTAAGAGGCAAAAAGCAAGTGCATCTGCAAAACACCAGTTTATCAAAATAGACATTTTTTGTCATCAGTGTATAACATGGCATCTGTCAATTCATAGCTTTCTTATTAGTGCAGTTTTGTTCTGTAAAAGCAGTTTGTAACTGTTTCTACATTTGCAAATGAGATAAATGTTGTCTATAACCAAAGATAAATTTCCATAGGTGAAAGCACTCTGCTGAATTAAGGTACTTAATGACTACTCTGACTTGTGATTGTGTGTGTGTTTTTTTTTTTTTTTTTTTTTTAAAAAGGAATTGGCCAACAGCATTTTCTTACGGAATCATTAAATATTTTTAAATTAATAAAAGTTGCAAATGCTTATTTTGAAAAAGAACCTGCTTTGAGTGATCCTATTAAGTTAATGTTTCACTTGGTTTTGTGCCTAGGTTTCTGTCGATGCTGGAAGAAGAAGTGTACAGCCAGAATTCTCCCATCTGGGATCAAGATTTCATGGTGTCTAGTTCCCGAACTGGCCAGCTGGGAATCCAGACAGGTAATTTGCATTTAGTTACGGGTAAGGGAGCACCTGAATATAAAGATAAACCTGTACAAGCGATGAATTTTAAGAACAAGACTTAGATATGCAGCTTTATAAATAGCAGGCTACACCAGAATCAGTCTGCCTTGAGTAAGCACAGGTGTCTGACACTCTGGTGCTTCCTCATATAAAGATCCCATTTTGATGATGAATTACAGCTAACTGAAGGTGCCAGTGGAGCAGGCTGGGTACTGAGGCAAATTGCCTGAGTATTCAAGCAGCAGAAGTGCACCCAGTGTGGGCAAGTGAGGATGGCCAGTGGGTAAATGGCTGCGGTGGGTCACCAGCCGGGCAGTGGTCCCCTCGCATGAGGAGCCACGCCAGTCCTCCAACTCCCTAGCAGTAGTGATGTAGGGACCTTCCACATCACATGTCCCATTGCCTTTGCACACATGCCTTTTTCTTGGTTTTGTACAGCTTTTCCTTGCTTTGTTTCTTATTCATGTGCCTCATTGGCTATTCTGCAGCTTTATTCACTTTTCCTCAGTCAGGTCACTGAGGTATAAGTCATCCCTAAAATTGCAGGGAGACATTGATGATGATTTTCTTTCACTTTCCCCTTCTCCTCTTCCCTTCTGCTCAGAAGTATTTAAAATCCATTTATGCAGCTCAGGGCTTGACTTTTCAGTATTTTAGGGAGCGAAGACTGGAGGTATTTAGTTCAATATTTTGTAACAATTCGGTATTTTGAAGCAATTGTTGATTGTCAGTTGACAGAACCATCATGTCAGCAGTTTATCTTATAGTGAATTTCCTAGAGTAGTAGGGCAATTCTACTGTGTCAGGCTTTTTTTTTTTTTTTTTTGTGAGAAATTCTTGGTCTGCACCATGAACTAGTGAATTATGCCTTAGGCATAAGTTCATTGCGACTCTAAAATCATGTTGCTCTCAGAGTTCCTTCTATCATGTACATTTCTGCAGCATTTCATTTTAATGTGCATCTCTTAAGCACTGTGTTCTTGGCATGAATATGGCACAAAAGAGCTGTTGCTGGTGATGGCAGCAGGATCAAGGCATGCAAGGAGAAAGGCTGCAGGTGTCCAGACTACGAGCTGTCGCCTCAACCCCCTACCTGCCTGCCAAAAGTCCTGACGCAAATGGAAACTGGATGATTTGGGATGAGTGTTTTGTTTTTTTTTTTAAATATGAGAGAGAGAGATGTTAGTCTGTGGCTTTTAAAAATAATAATTTCATCCTCTTAACTGATGGAGCAACTTCTCCCTTTATTGAGTTTGATTTGTCCAGCCAGTCTTTGCACACTGTTAAAGTGGACAGCTGAAGCTGAATGATGAGATTTTGCTTTTCAATAGAACCCGACAAAAAGCCTTTTCATGAGGCTGAACGCCAGCAGGCTTGGCAGGTATGTGAAGGAAGTTTGTTTTCTTAGCTTGTGCTCAGCACTGCAGAATAATAAAGCCTGATATTTGCAATGAAGTAAAGCTAACTCTGTGGTCCAGCGGTAATACAGTCCCTTGTTAGGTAGAAACCCAGAAAAATATGTTGAGATAAGGCTCTAATGTCTGCTTATGAACTGATGGCATTGCTCACTTGCACAACATTAGCTCTTACTTCTCAGGTGGCAGGTATGAAGTTGGGTCCCTCCTTGTGACAGTCCTTCAGCCAACACTGTTCCATGTCCTTCAGTCACGGGTTCCATGTCCTGATTTTTGTGTGTTTGTCTTTTATATCATTGCAGTTATCAATCCTCCTCCTGTTGCAAGATCTGTTTCATACAGCGCAAGTCCTTCGTCTCTGGAGCAACCCAACAGTGGGAATATGAGTCCTGCTTGCAAAGTTTCTTCTGCCCTTGACCCAAACCTAGGTAACGAAGAGGGAGACTTGCTTTTGGTCCTCTGTCGATGTTATCAGTAGTTGCAGTATATGGTGACCATTGCCTTCCTTCTGCAAGAGCGACCTTGAGGTGTTTTTGCTAAAAGACGTGCACACACTTATTTCTTCTCCACTATGGTAATGTTTAACTAGCTGAAATGGCAACTGTATTTGAAGAAAAAATATTGGTTTGTTTAAATTCAATTAAAACAGGGAAAGGTCTGCTGGCGTTAGAGGTTGTTGAAAACCACTTTACTTGGAGTACGTGTATTATGAGCCATGAAAAAAGGTTTTGTTTAAATAAAGACCAAGTAGAAGGGGCCATTGCATTTATCTTTTTTTAAT
Organism: Dromas ardeola; assembly: GCA_013398915.1. Classification (NCBI taxonomy): domain Eukaryota; kingdom Metazoa; phylum Chordata; class Aves; order Charadriiformes; family Dromadidae; genus Dromas; species Dromas ardeola. The sequence continues at coordinate 396,643 of VYZM01006910.1, forward strand.
CTTTCAGGGTACTGAAAAGCACAAGCACACCAACCAGGTTAAATTTAAAACCTGAACGAGGTCAGGTGAAAAAAAAAAAGAAGGTTTTTTTTGAAAAAAAAGTTTTTGAATGCATAAATTATCCTAATAAATCCTTTTCCAAACACCTCGGGATTAATGAGCCTGTCAAGAGAGTTTGTAGGTCAGAGAGATGATCACAGGCTCATGTAAAGTAAGTCCTCAAGGAAGCAGAAAAAGCTAAATGAATTCTTACCCTCGTGTTCGCTACAGAAGAACTTAAAGTGGCTCCTAAACTGCAGTTTTCTTTGACGGACAAGTTGGGAAATGGTCTTAAAAATGGGAATGACTAGAAGATTTTTTTTTTTTTTTTATTTTTACACAGATCAGCAAAATGAGTAGTAAGTAGTCACGAGATGAATTGTATTTTTTTGAGAGTGTGAAAAGCCATATGGAATTGACAAACTAATTAGTTAGTTGTGCAGCTGAGCTGTAATTGGAATTACTCTCAGCGCTACAGAATTGAAATACACAGATGCAAAGCTAGTTTTTAAAGGGGTTTTAAGAGAATTCAGGAAACTGTCAATTATAAGTATTTCAGACAATTAGAAGAAACAATAATAAACTGAATAGGAATGGAATGAATAAATGTGTGAGTAATGTGATGTGTGGAAATTCAGTGTGCTTTTTCTAGAACTCTCAAATTGTATGTATCTGTGCAAGAATTGGTGAGCATTTGGAAAGGGTTTTGTGTACCTAGATTTCCAGAAAGCTTTTGACAAATTGCTTCAAAAAAAAATCTGTTTTCAAACAGGAAGTTAATCCCTTGGGAAGTATGGAGGAAGGTCCGTTCATGTATGAATAACTGTTTAAAACATAAGAAATAAAGAATGGGAATAAACTGTTTCCACAATGAAGGGAGGTGCACAATAAAATTCTGTTGTTAAAAAAACAATTGTACTGCTTGAAAGTCCGACAAGGGGAATGAACAGTTTGATCCTCATATATTTAGAGCACAATAGCTGTGGAAAAACAATCTGTACAATATACGTAAAACAGTGGGCATCGCGGGCCCTAAACTACCTGGTTGTTTCAAAAAGATGATCTTAAAGCTATTGTGGATTTTCCTTAGGGGGAGAAAAAAAAAAAACAAACAAAACCAAACCAGCTTATCTCACTGCTAAGTGCTGATTACAAAGGCAAAATTCTGGATCCTGGCTCTGACATGGTAACCATGGAGTGATATTCTTGTTTGTATGCTTTCCTAGTGTTTTGCAGTTTGCTGCTTGGATAAATCCTGAGCTAGCAGCTGGCTCTATCAGTGTTATTGTACCCAGTAGTCCTTGGTGGACTTTTCTTTCATGAATTTGTTTAACTAGTTGCTTTTGCTGTATTACATGTCGGTCTGCAGTTGGTAGGGCAGTTAATAATTAACATGGTATATTTTGATTTGGAAACTTCATATGGATTTTCTAAGTCAAATACGTGTGACGTGTCAGACTGTACGTACTGCTTCATTTACAAAAAAGGGCGAAAGAGATCTATAATGGATACTTAATTCCGGTGAATCCCAAAATGGGATTTCATGCTATCCAAAAGTATCCGCTATAATTTGTGTATTGAGCACTGACCTTCCAAGACAGCAGCACAGAGGTTCACTGCAGAGGATGCTGAAGCAGAAAGAAAAGCAAATAGTTTCACTGTGAGTTTACAGAGGTATAGGAGAAGGAGAGGTATCTTCACCCTGCTTCGTGCTAATATTCCAGCGCAAAGACAAAATTGCAGCAGTGATAAGTGTTGTTCGGATTGCATTCCTTTCTCTCTTTCTTTAGGGATTAAAAAAAAATAAATCCCCAAACTTGGCATACAAATTAAAGAATGTAGTGCAGTAAAGAATGTGCTAGACTTCACAGTGCTAGTCTGTGACAGTGTGGTTGTTCTAATTTGTCCTGGTTTTGTTTTATAGGGGAAAAGAGGAAAAATAATGAACCCTATTCTCTGGAGGATTCAAAAAGACCAAGGGTTGTAGGAGATATTCCTATTGAGTTAATTAATGAAGTAATGTCAACAATTACAGATCCTGCAGCAATGCTTGGGCCAGAGGTGAGAAATATATAGACCTGGTCTGTTTTCAATAAATGTTCCACTTGTATAGAGTAGGATAATCTGAGACCACAAAACTTACCGTGCTGTCAGTAAGAAAAGTAGAGACTTTCAGAGAGTATGATTAGGTTAAGTAAAAAATACAGATGAGATGCATCATTAACATGAGGAATAGTTCTACAGTTTTTTAATGTGTTTTGTACTGTTTGCAAAGAGACTTGGAAACTACTGATAATAAAAAAGTAGATCCCGGGTTATTTTGCAAGGTACTTTTGTTACAGAACAGTTCCAGAGTATGCTTTTTATTGTTAATTATAGATGTAGCTCATAAGACAAGGTAAATGGGGTTCAAATATTGCAGCAGAATGGAAGATCCAAAGTCAAAACCTCTGTCTAGTGCAGAAGGGCTGATCTAAACAGTTATTTGCTCTGTCTTCCACAGTTGCTCTTTTTTCCTGCTGGAAGAGGAAAACAAACAATTGCAGAATGGTGCCATGTACAGAATTGCACTTTTTTTTTTTTTGGCTGGCTTTTCCTCCTTCTGTTCCCTTCGCCAGGCTATGCTTTGCCAGCAGCTCTTGTTTGCCAAGGTTTAGCTAGAGACTGCTGAAGATTTGGAACCACGTACATTTCTTACTCAAACTATATACTGTGACTGATGGCTCTGCATATTACAAATGCTGTGCCAGTCTGGCTGTTGGGGCTGGCAGTGACTAGAAACCCAGCAGCCAAACTTTGCTCTAAAAAGTAAACAGTATGTGCATGCAGAGATGTTTTGGCATTGTAAAATCATCTTGAAAAAAAAAAGAGTTAAATAAATTGTCTGTATTAATTTCATCTCCATTCAAATATATGGATGCAGTTGCTAGATATGTAACAGCAAAATCAGTAGGAATTAAAATGTTCTTTTTAGGCACTTACAATGGTGGTGTAGATAGTGGAAAGCAATACTAAAATGAAAAAAATATGACTTTGCCTGCACCGCCATTAAAATACGTGATTTGTAGTACGCGTGGGTGAATCTGCTACTTTTGTCCAAGCTGGCGAGACTAAAGAAAATATGAAGACTTAGTGGCATAGGCTTCAACTGAGTGCTGTCCCTTGAGAGATTTTGGAACTTGTTGAGTCATAACCATTGCTGTTGTTACCTAATCTTTACCAAAAGAAGTTTGAATAAGCCTTTGTACGCTGTAGTGTAGAGTTATATCCAGCTTATTTGACGGCATCACTTCTGCCAAAAAAAGATAAATGTTGTCAGCTCTGTTTTTGTAAAAAGATGGCTTGGAAAAAAGAGGGGATTTTGTTTGTTTGTTCCTTAAGGCTGTTAACGTCCGAGGATGTGAAATCTCCAAAGTGTGATTTTGTTCCTCTTTTGTGCGGTACAGACCAACTTCCTCTCGGCGCACTCGGCCCGGGACGAGGCGGCGAGGCTGGAGGAGCGCAGGGGGGTGATCGAATTCCACGTGGTCGGCAACTCCCTGAACCAGAAGCCCAACAAAAAGATCATGATGTGGCTGGTTGGTTTGCAGAACGTGTTCTCCCATCAGCTGCCTCGGATGCCAAAGGAGTACATCACACGCTTGGTCTTTGATCCGTGAGTGCCGCTGGAGAGGGGTTTGGTGGGTGAGACCGAGAGACCCTGGTGCTGGTTGCAGGTGGCGGTGTAGGAAGGGGACAGCTGTGGTGGCGTGGGGGGCAGCTCTGCCTGTGCTACGCTTTTCCCGTCTTTTAAAGCCCCCATAACTTCTGGCCAGTCTGATTGGATTGTACCCAAATTCCGTCTTGGCGGCTGTATTAATGACAAGTGGCTTTAGTTTTGGGAAGTGGGCCTGCAGGGAAGGCACCAACCTGTCTTGTACTTTTGGATGTTAGAACTGAAAGTCGAAAGTTATTATGATGCTTATTAGTGGTTTCCAGGCCCACACTAACTTGCAGGCTGCTCCATCTGTGGAGACTGTGAACGAAATAGCAGCAGAGGCTGAAGTTTTTCAATCAGAAGAACTTGTGGGATTTATAAAGAGCAGCAGCATTTAAGTCAGCATGGAACAAGTCACTCCTCACCCAAACATGTTGTTTTTCGTTTTATCAATGTGAGTTTCCTGTCTTGCTTTGGGTGCAACTCTACACCGCAGGCACTTGAAAAGAGACACATTGGCTGTAGCAGCATCCACAGATTGCACGTGGTCCTCCACCTACCCTAGTGTCCTGACTGAATTGTTCCTTAGCTGCTCAAGCACGAAGGGAGGTTCTCCTCAGAAGTATCCACTTTTCTACCATTATGTTTTCCTGCAGAGCCTGCTTCCTCTTGACCAGTATGTCCTTCCCAGATTTCTGCCCCTGAATGATCCATGCCCAAGGATAGCCTAGGGGCCCACTGTACTGACCGCAGCGCATCACAGTGGAGCATGCCTGTGGGCTCATTGCTGCATGTTGGTGGAGACCTCGAGGAGGTCTGACTCAGCTGACCACATCCAACTGCCCAGCTTGGTTTGTGGAGGAGCCTTTCTCCATCACCAGTGATAGAATCATAGAATCGTAGAATAGTTTGGGTTGGAAGGGACCTTTAAAGGTCATCTAGTCCAACCCGCCTGCAAGAAGCAGGGACACCTTCAACTAGATCAGGTTGCTCAGAGCCCCGTCCAACCTGACCTTGAACGTTTCCAGGGACGGGGCATCTACCATCTCTCTGGGCAACCTGTTCCAGTGTCTCACCATGATCATTGTAAAAAATTTCTTCCTTACATCTAGTCTAAATCTACCTTCTTTTAGTTTAAAGCCATTGCCTCTTGTCCTATCACAACAGGCCCTGCTAAAAGGTTTGTCCCCATCTTTCTTAAAAGCCCCCTTTAAGAACTGAAAGGCTGCAAGGTCTCCCTGGAGTCTTCTCCAGGCTGAACAACCCCAGTTCTCTCAGCCTTTCCTCATAGGAGAGGTGCTCCATCCCTCTGATCGTTTCTGTAGCTCTCTTCTGGACTTGGATACCAGCCTCTGTCTTTGTGCTTGGTATTGCAGCTGCAGCAGTTGTGAAAACATTTCTGGAACTGTTTTATCTGCTTTTAGGCTCACTAGCATTCCCTTAGCAATACTCTCTTGGTGCCAGCCAATCAGAATGACAGATAGTCCGTGTGGTCCCTGAAGCACAAATAGCCCAGTGCTGGGAACTGTTGGACAGGACTTTGATCTCCTGGCATGGAAGACTGATCTTGGGGCCTTCTCCTGTGTTCTTCAGAGGGGAAACAGCACTGTTCCCATGAGGGCCAGCACCAGTCTTTTACATCTCTACGTGGGGCAAAAACCGCTTCACTGGGGGAGAGAGGCAGCACCAGGATTCTGTCTGAGTTGAGGAGCCTTAGCAGCACTGTGATTGCAAGCAGAGGCCACTGGTTGAAGAATACAGGTTCCCTCATAACCGAACGTGAAAGCAAAATTGTGAAGTAGTGGTGTTGAGTCATGGCCTTCTCCCATATTTCTTTAGGTCCTCCCTTATTGGGAAAGACTCTCCTAGTAGGCTGAGGGGAACTGCTGGTGGTGTGAGTGCTCTTCAGTATAGATACCCATCTGGAGAGCAAGCTGTGCTTGAGAAAGAGGTATGGATATTGCTACAGTAGGAAAATGCCCTCCTTTATGTGCCTGCGGCAAACAGTTGACCCAAAGGAAGCGAAGCATGTCACCTGGACAGCTCAGAGAACCTCAGCATCTGCTGTGAGTCTCCAGGGACACACACTGGGGACCTCCGCTTAGTGGCTACACACAAACCTACATCAAGTAGAGGATACTTGTGTCCAACAGTTCTCTTTCAAAATTTCTTTCAGCTGTTACCTTATTATCGCCTTTAATGTTCTTATTTCTGAAATGGCCTTTCTTACTGAATCTTGTTGTTTAAACAACTCAAACACGAGTAAACAAAATTAAAAGCTCAAACTCCGACATTGTTGTTGTCATTCCACAAATAAAAGCACAAAAATAAGACTATATAAAATGTATAAAATCTCCTTCCATGATGGCACATAAAATACAACTACTCTTCAGACTATCCTTTTTTGGAAGGGGCTCACTTTTGGCACCACCCTCCCCCTCCCCCAAGATATCTTCTGTAAATTTGAGGTATTGTTTATACAGTTTATATGATACCATGTATTGAGTAATCTAGGGAACAGGTGCAGTGCAAATCTTTGCAGACCTTGGGGATTACACTAAAATTCTTAATCCTTGACACAAGAGTTCAGATTGCTTCTCGTTATATCTTTCCTGGCAGTCAATGTAAGTGCAACAGAAATGGATATTTATTCTGGTCTTGATTCCACTAGGAGTGGGTAATTAGAAATACAGAATATCATTCCTTGCTTCATCAGCTGCATTTGAAACTGATAGCTCAGCTATAGAGAGTGCGTGCAGGGAAACAGGAATCCCTTAGAAAGGACTCGCTGTCCTGTAACTCCATTAATTTCTAATTTAGTCAGTGTAAAATCATCCTGAGAACTGTGCAATGGCATAACTGTCAGCAATAGAGTCAATGAAAGCAATACAACTCTTATTTATTGAGCTTTACCCTGGTATCTAGGAGTACTTGGCAAGGCCAGGGCCTTGCTGAATGAATGATGAATTTATGGTAAATTCAAAGCATAATGTTAAAATAGCAACTCTTCTGTAGATACAAGCAGCTAACTTAACAGAGGCATATACAATTGCATTAGCATCATGGAAAGAAGTGAATCAAGTTCCTGAAAAAAGGAAGGTAATGGCACTTTATGTACTATGTACATGAATTAAAGTGACTGTTATTTTTGTCTGCTCAGGAAACACAAGACTCTTGCATTAATAAAAGATGGTCGTGTTATCGGTGGTATCTGTTTCCGGATGTTCCCCTCCCAGGGATTTACGGAGATTGTTTTCTGTGCTGTGACTTCTAATGAGCAAGTCAAGGTAAAAATAATTCTCTACTAGAGTTTATTAAATGTATTTGAGTCCCATTCACTGCTGTGTACGCTCCTAATTTTATTAGTCACATTGAATATATTGCTGAGTTGCCAAACAGAAATAGAATGTGAAAGATACAGTGACTCTGAATATAATACACAAAACCTAAAGAAATGTGCAGATTTAGAATCATCAACATAATAGTGGGATTACTTGTAACTAATGAAATAAATAAAATTTTCTCGACATAACAATGGTGGCCAGTAGTTCCCATTCTTGGACTCTTGACTCCTCTGTTGTCAGCAGTTGCCTCTCTGTGTAGTGTAGTGCCTCGTGGGTGACTGAAATCAGTGTTGCTTGTGCGTGACAGTAATTTGTGTTCAATCACTTTGTGGCGTTACGTGCCTTCAGTCAAAATGAGATATATCAAAAAAATTAGGTATAGTTTTGCACCTCAAAATAAGCACGTGGTCTATTCTATACATCCTTTTTTGAGTTAATTTCACAAAATGTTCTCCGAGCGTTGAGAATTAGCGGCTGTATTGAAAGAATATAGAGCCCTATGAATACAGGAGATTCCTCCCGCTTTCCCGGGGATTACAGGTGGATCTAACTATGACCATTTGATTCAGGATTTTGCCTTTAGATGGTGCTGTAGCTTCGTTTTTCAGTTGAAACTGTTAGAGCTGAGATGCGGATTAATTCGGAGTTTGTAGCAGTTGACCATGCAGAAATTGTGTGCCCTGTTTTGAAGGGAAGAGCTCTGGGTGTGGGAGGGTAAGATGGTGGGATTGAAAGCCTGTGACAGCTGATAGTACTGGGGTTATATTTGATTTTATTCAACTCTGGTGTTAGAGGGGAACATTCCCCTGCTCTTTGCAGTGGCCTGTCATAAAAGTATCCAAAGTGTTTTAGCAAATGCAAACAATAATGGAATTTGCTTAAGTCGTGCCTGTTGTAAGGTTGACTAATTCATAAAAGGTGTTCTCATTTTACTAAACCAACCAACTGCACTACACAAATTAGGCTGCCAAAAGTATGTTGTGATTCTCTAGGAGTAACCTTTCAGAATATAACAGAGGGTCGTGGTTTTGGCCGGATTGGCCAATCAGAATGACAGATACCCCCCCCAATAGAGGAGAGGAAGAGAGAAAGAGATTTACAAGTTTAGAAAAAGAACTAAACTACTTTAATGAAAATATTAATAAATAATGATAAAATAAAATGGTAATAATAAAAAAAGTATACAATATATACAAAACCATATCCAGCTCCCAGGATGACGATCGCGTCACCAGCAGACACAGGGAAAGTCCCAGACTGGAGTCAGCGACGGACAGGAGCTGGGTTCCGGATCTGGAGTCAGGAATGCTCGGATCGCGATCGAAGGCAGACAAATGGGCAGGGTCCTCCTTGGACATCGGCCATTGATGAAAGCGACTTGACGCTTCGATCCCTCAGCTTTTATACTGAGTGTGATGCATATGGGATGGAATACCCTGTTGGTCAGTTTTGGGTCACCTGTCGCGTCTGCTCCGCCCTGCAGGTGTGACTCCTCTACGCTTGTCTGCTTCTGACCCTCTAACAGGGCAAACAGCGAAGTGAGCTGACCTTGGTTGTTACAGCAATAAGTATAAGCAAGAGCCTCTGTGCGTACCATTCCTTGGTATAATCAGGTCTTATCACTCTGAGAGTGAAGAGTTTCTGAACAATATGCTGTTAATTTCAGACTTTAGTCAGTTAGAAGAGGCCCAGCTAAAAAGCGAAGTTACAAAACAGAAAATTGGTTCTGTTTTACCTCAACCCAGGGCACAGGGCAAATAAATCTGACCCCTCAGAGTGCCTCCTAGGATGCATATGCACACATAATGTGCAATTTCTTCTGTTATCCTCTGGGTGCCTTGCTAAATCACTTGACTATTTCTGAAAATTTGCCTTCCACGTTCCTGTCTGAATAAGGTAACTCCTACCAGCAGATAACTGAGAAAAACTAAATATTCACACATGGGTGAACTGCCTGCTCTTGGGAAAGATAAATTCCTATTTTAATTCAATTTGCAGCTGGAGTAAGAAATATGGGTACTGTTTTCCTTTATATCTCGTATTTAAAAGTTGGATTGTTTTTGAGATAATTTGATCCCATGTTACAAAATTATTACTGTACACGGCTTAGTTTCCCTTTAGGATTGTTAGAATTTGGCAAGTGTTTGTGAAAATTAATAAATCCATCGAAGGTTATAAAAATAACAGGTCAGCAGAAAATGTTTGTGGTAATCGTCATCATCATTGCTGGAATTTCTTCGAGACACAAAGTTGACATTTTTTCTCAGAGATTAGATGCTTTAGAATTACTGGAATGAATTGCAATGTTTCAGGTGTAAGTAAAATGTCAGTCTCTCATATGCTGTTCCCTTCACCCTGCTGATGAGGAGGGAAGCGAGGAGCTTGGCTAGCTCACTCACGTACTGCTAGCTTGCATTTAAGGAAAACATTTTTCATTCAAATTTTTCATTCAGGATTTTCATCCTCTTCAAAGAATTTGAGAACTCAAATTTGCAATTAGAAAGTATCTTCATTACCTTGAGCGCTTCTGAGTTCTTAGAAATGCTGCACCGTTTAACATGTTGTCAGTGGTCAAACCCCTTTGTATTTGTTGCCATGCATGATGTATGCCACTTTAACAAGTGAACATACGGCTTTAAGAGCTTCCTCAAATTCAGAAGTCCTTATTTTTTACACACATGAGGTCTTAATTTCAAATATGAGATCCGAATACGAGACGCTTCAAACATTCATTAGCTGGAAAGAAAGGACTAATGCACAAAATTTTGTACCTAGAGTGGTAGTTTTTTAAAGAAAAAGTGTCGCTACAAAATTTTTTGTATTGAGCTTCAGCAATAACCTAACTTGCTTTCATCTGGCTATTTCCATGTTTGAGCCTATTAAATTGTGAATTAAATCAGAACTATCTATTTTCTAATTTATTTTTCCGACTTCTGTACATAAGTAGAAATTCCCCCATTTTCCAAGAACAGAGTACCCAAAACCTTTCCATGTCTTTTTCTGTAAGCGTCCAGTTATTCTGGAAAATATGCAGGAACAACACATTATTATTGGCTTTCCTGTCTATTTTATATTTCGTCATCTCACAGCAGAAGGGGAAGCTTACTTGGAACTGTGAATAAATGGTACCTTTTGTTTACTTTGGGGTTGAATGAAAATGGAAATTATTCCTGTGTACAGTCAGAAGGCATAGCTGTTTATTTGATTGTGGACCCAATAGTTTTCTGCTGCTTATTATGGTAATAACTTTCACTTTTCCCTTTTATGCCCTATGGTAAATTCAGATTATAGATCTCTTGAGGCAGAGGCTGTTTCTGCTCCAGGTGCACAGAATGCAGTAAAACAGAGATCTCATCTCAGAATGCGTTCCTCTAGATGGAGTCATTTCGGTATTCCTCCTGCTTTGCAATTTTGAAGTGATATGGCTAAGAAAGGATGCCCTATTATTACAATATATGTAGTTTTGTTATTGGGGAAATATGTGACTATTAATAGTTAATATCTAACTTAAAAGGAAGAAAATAGTGGGTGCACCTTGAATTACAACTTCCAGGACAGCGTACCTCTTTAGAGCTACGCGTTACCCCTAGAGAGAGTCTAGGTGTTGGTCTCTTTTAGATTAAAAGTGAATCGGACACTAGAAACCTCAAGGAAATGGCCTCAAGTTGCGATGGGAGGTTTAGATTGGATACTGGGAAAAATTTCTTCAGCAAAAGGGCTGTCAAGCACTGGAACAGGCTGCTCAGGGAAGAAGTGGTTGAGTCACCGTCCCTGGAGGTATTTAGAAGGTGTGTAGATGTGGTGCTGAGGGACGTGGTTTAGTAGTGGACTTGGCAGTGTTAGGTTAACAGTTGGACTTGATGATCTTAAAGGTCTTTTCCAACCTAAATGATTATATGATTCTAAGCTGTGATATTTTGTGTTCCCTGAAGGGTCATAAAGATACCCTTACAAGGCTGAAAACAGTTTGTTTTTGAGTACACCTCACCAAGTTAGTTATGAGAAAATCTTTAAAATGGGATCTAGAGCAAAGACTGCATTTTGAAAAACAGTCTTGGCCCACAGTTTCTAGTATGTGCAGTCCCCAGAGGCTTTGTAATGGCTTTTTCCTCGTATGTCTCACACAGGGTTATGGGACTCACCTAATGAACCATCTGAAGGAGTACCACATCAAACACAACATTCTCAACTTTCTCACGTACGCAGATGAATATGCTATCGGCTACTTCAAAAAACAAGTAAGTCAATGTAAGAAATTACTTGGTGCGAGAAGTTAACATCTATCAGAGATGAACTAAACAACTAGACATGACAAAGTAGTTGGATAAAATGTATACTGCAGTTTTATGTGTATATCTACAAAATGTGCTCTGTCTTCATCTTGTGTAATGATATTGGCTTATAATGCATTTTACTTTGACGGAATCATCTCAGTATAGGTGTATAGCCTATAATTTGTCAAGTCTAAAAACCAGTCAAATATGGGTTGGTTGCTTCTTCGTTCATTCACTTCCTTCACTGTTTCTAGAAGTACCAGAAGAAGGTAGAAGGTCCAGAAGAAGGACCAGGCATACCTTCAGCAGACTAGAACTTACCTGACCTGTGGTCACAGCTCCTCCTGATTTGAAGCCTGAGGTTCAAGTTCAGGAAAGATTGTGATGTCTAATCTGTAAAATAGATGTGATAGATTAAACAGTTATTAACTATCTGGTCAAATTAATATAGTGAAGATAGCGTCAGACTCTTCTCAGAGATGTACAGCAATAGGACTAGAGGCAATGGACACAAGTTGGATCATGGAAAATAATAACTAGATACAAGGAGATTTTTTTAATTTTTTTTTTTTTAACCATAAGGGTGGTGAGATACTGGAACATGTTGCCCAGAGAGGCTGTGGGACCTCTGTCCTTGGCAATCTTCAAGAGCAAACGCAGCCTTGAGCAACCAGATCTGATGAGACCTGCTCTGAGCAAAGACAGAATTAGATGAACTTCCTTAGTCCTTCCAGCCTCAGCTATTCTATGATTCTGTATACAAAACTGGTACAATTTGCTCTTTGCACATTCAAAATGAATAAAACATGGGCTTGAGATATTGCTGTCGGATCTGTGCAGACAGTCCCTTTTCACTTCTGAAATCTCCCTTCCCCAATTTGAAGGCGCTATTCTCCATGTAAGCCTTCTCTCTGAAGCCTTTGACTGTAAATTGTGAGGCAGAAGTGCTGGTTGGGTTCCTGATTTTTACTGAGGTTTCATAGATACCACTGTAACAGAAGAATGAAACAGTGAGAGTCCTACACTGCTTTTTATTGTCTTGGTTAATACTTTTGTGGGTTTGTTTTTCACTTAACTTTTGAACTGTATGAAGACTGTAATGTAACTTTGGAACTTTTAATAGGACTTGTTATCTTTTTTTTTCACTTGAAATACAAAAGTAAAAAAAAGACAACAACAAGAAACATTATTTTTCCTGGCTATAAAATTACCATTATCTTTGGACAATGGTCTCCTAAACTTCAACAGCAATTTTCCTTCACTAGTGACTAAAGGACTGGCATGCATTAATGTTAAGATATCGGTTTTTTTGAAAAATAACCAAACCGAGTCAATTTGACTACAGTAAAAATCTTTTTCCTCCATCTCTTTATCTCCCTCCTTTTGCTATACGTATAAGGAATTAACTATTCTTGTGTCAAGTGACTGCCATGAGAAGGTGTTTGTAGCACAATGAACCATGATCTGTTACTCTTTCCATCGTATTGCCTGTGTTTTAACATTATGGTGAATTTGGTCGTAAATCATCATCCCATTTCATTTAAAACAAAAGCAAAATGTAAAAGCAAAATGGCATCATGACAACTTGAGTTTTTTCTTTTTCAGGGTTTCTCCAAAGATATTAAAGTACCAAAAGCAAAATATGTTGGCTACATCAAGGATTATGAGGGTGCCACGTTAATGGGATGTGAATTAAATCCAAGGATCCCCTACACAGAATTTTCTGTCATCATTAAAAAGCAAAAGGAGGTAAAGGCTGAACATTATAATCCATTCAGATATTTAGAAACACAGTTCAGTAAGTGCAGGTTGGCTTTCTTCCTTGCTTTGGAGCTTAAAACATTGGAATTTATATTTTTATTGGTTAGAACGATCCTTTCATTCAATTCTCAGTGCCGTAATTTTGCAGTTGGAGCATTCAATTCTACCTTAATAACTTTACTGTAACAGAAGTGTTGAGAAGTACTGATATTTTGAGCAGTATTTCATAGATAAATTTTGTCATTATAGATGATAACTAAGCAAAATCTTGTGAGATTGATTTGCTCTGCAGCTTTCTGAAGTTTTTTTCTCTCCACCCACCCTCCCAAGACAGTAGTGTTCATTAGGTTGAATTTTGAATGTAGTGTTTGTACTGCATGTCCTGTATTTACTTGAAAGAGAGATTATTCCTTTTTCTGCCAGTGTTTTAATGTACAAATCAAGGGTGGGCTGTCTTAAATTCCAGCCTGTGCCTTTTTGGAGTTTGGGGGATGTTCTTTACTTAGTCAATCATAATATTCCGTATAACAAGGCAGTCTATTAGTAAAATAATTAAGATGTTTCCAGTTGTGTTTAAATAACTTCTTGGGCTTTTAAATAGAAATTACAAGGATGATTTTTTCTTTCAAGGTTGGTCAAATCTCATGATGTATTATTTTGTTAAAATGCTGCTTTATGGAACAATCATTTTCTTTCCAATAGAACTATTTGGCCCATGCTTGCAGAAAGACAGACAGTATCTGAGCGTTATATATTTAGTTTACAAGGTTTCTTAACTTCACTCATTGGGAAAGTTTTGATATGTCCGTACAGCATAGATCATCATTTTTTTTTCCCTTTCATTTCTGCTTGTCTGGGCTACTCTTCAGATCACGGTCTACTGACAGACCTGTCACCTTCCCCCCCAAGGATGGACTATTGTCAGGGTGGGCAGATAATGGACGTGTCTCTTGTAGCCTGTTACATCTCAGGCGTGCTTAACTGCAGTAATGCAGTTCTAGGGCCACACCATCAATGTGTCATTTTCAAAAACTTAAGTTAGATTTTAAGATTGTCGTTTCGGGACTGCTGTATTAACACATGTTATTTTGCATTCTTCACTCTCTTATTCGGTGGGCCGTCCATTTTGTTCAAAAGCATTTAGAGATACTCCACTTGGAAGTAAAGTACCTTGGTCCTCCAGAGATCCCATATATATATAACCATATATCCCATATATATATAAACCCTTGTTATAAAGCAAGCTGTTACTACACACTGATCTATGATTACTGGTGTATCATCTCTGAGAATAAATATATACACCTTTGGAAGTGCATTTTAGGATTGCCTGTTTGGCACTCAGAACACAGGTCAGGCTTTTCATTCTCCCTGTTCCAAGGAAATTTAGAAATAGCCCTCATGGTCTGCAGTTTTATGAGGAATGTTCACCTGTCTGCTCGAATCAAACGCAATGAAGATGATTCCTGGACATAATTAGAATTTTGCATGTTGACAGTATGGGTTATGTACTGATTCGTTTTGCTGCTGGTATTGGCCAGAACTAGACATCAGACTATTCTAGTCCTGTCTTCTTAGAAGTGAAGCTTTTCATGGGATCTAAGCTCTTATTTAAAGAATTAGAGTATATGCCTATAGCTGCTAAGACCATGTCACCCAACACTGGGTACGAATCACACAGACCACCATTTGTGAGTTTGCACTGCCCGATTTGTAGCTAATTTACAGTCATTCTGAAAAATATGAAAAATCCCTTTATGCAAAGCTTCGTGACCTGCTGACTTGTGAGTAATCAGTGTTGCTGATTGAGCAGCTTGCTTTAATCAGGAAGAGCCACTAGTTCCTAAATTATAAGAAGGGTTTAAGCTGGATTTCACAATTAGTTTGAAAGTACCTGGAATCTAGCCATGGTACTGTCATATACTGGATTTCTCTTAACATTTGTAACCTTTATTGAAAGTCTGATTTTCTTCTTTTCCTCTTCTTTGAGAGAAAGTACTACGTGTGGGGGAGTGAAAGTCCTTAAAAATAAAAAATATGTCCATCTTTATTATTTCCAAAGAAAAGAGTCTCTCAAACTGTGGTGGTCTGAATGGCTGCACATTTGTTTACTCCCAGTTACGAAGTAAGCCATTTTGAAAATGACGTATTCAGGACACACAAAGCTTAGGTAAGCGTCTAAGTGTGTATCAAGAGCACGAAAGAAAATTACTTAGAACTGAGGTAATGAGATTGCGAAGCAGAAGAGAATGTACCCCAGAACTGGGAAAGCCTTTTCTGGCATTTACAAGCAGAGTAGGGTATCGGTTCCAAAGAGTGGCGTCATTACGACTTCCTCGAGGGAAGATCTTCAGTGAGAGCAGCTCTGACTGATACCTGAGCAACTCCTACGTCTGCTGTGGAGACTTCAAAGTGGACAGATATTTCTAAAATTTTGGAATATGAACATAGACGTGCATTGAGATATGTGCATTTAATATATGCCTTGAAATATCTGACCATCTGTGCTGGAGCGTTTTGGAAGCACCAGCTATTAGAATTAGAGTCAGTTCCTAAACCTGCTTCCAGGGATTTTCCTTCCCTACCTCTGCTGCCATCTTCCCAGAAGCTGTGCAGCTTGTGATCAATAATACAGCAAGCGATGACTCCTTTTCTTCCGGATTTGTGCCTAAATAGGTAGCTGAGAGACTTGGTATCCTCATCCCCAGAGTCAGTGTTCGGCCAGGTAGCTCACCCTTCTTACCAGCTTCAGTGGATCCATAAGGACCATAAGATTAGGAAGCGAGAGTGTTTCTGTTCATCACAGTTTTGCATTAATCCTCTGGGTTACTTTTGAGCAAATCAATTTTTTTTTTGTTTTGTTTTCTCTGCTGCTTTATTACAGATCATTAAAAAGCTCATTGAGAGGAAACAAGCTCAGATACGCAAAGTTTATCCTGGCCTTTCTTGCTTCAAAGATGGAGTACGGCAGATTCCTATAGAAAGCATTCCTGGAATTAGTACGTATCAACCTCTTTTAATGTAGAACAGAAGCAGAACAGCCCGAGAAAGGTCCAAGACCTGAAATACTAATGTAGTCACATATTTCTTTTTGACGAAAATGTAATTGTTTTGGTCTGCTGATTTGATTTCTGTGAAGATTGTTGTGTTTCTGTTACAATTACTGTCTTCAAGACTTCCCCAAGGCATCCTAGGCTGATCCTCTTTTATGTACATGTATGTAATTTTATTTATATGTGATTCCTCTTTGATTTGTGTCATGGTATAGTCAGCAATTTCCCTCTGGCACCACTGTTGTGCACTGCACTCCTGTACAAGGATGAGTTCTGTGCTCAACGTGAACTTACAGGACAAAACAGAATTAGAACATTTAAGTGTCATCTTTTGGGGGATTTTTTTTCAACTGTGCTTTTCCGCAATTCATTCTCTGTCCCTAGGGGATCAAATTGGATAACTTCAACATCGTAATTCTTTACAGAGGTTGTGGTAAAATATGTATTGAATTATGCAAAAAAATTTGTGTTTCATGTAGGAATATTTTAGAATCTTTTCAGCAGTCTGAAGGGAGGCATGTAGGAAATTGAGTGGGGCTGTAGGCTAGATGGTTGTGTTATTTATTAGGAGTAGCTTTTATTAAAACAAACCCATTTTGCTGCAGCAGTGCTGAAATGCCTTATCTTTTAGAGTTGCAATAACTCAGTTAATGCTTTGACCTACTGTAGTTCCCATGTAATCTCTCATCTTGTTGGTGTACAGGAGAGACTGGCTGGAAACCAAGCGGAAAAGAAAGAGGGTAAGTGCTGCACAAAGTAAAATGATGAAGCAGTTTGGAGATTCCATTGAAAAAAGTCTTTAAACAATGTCTTTTGGTATTTCCTTCCATCCATTGGAAAATAGATACATAATCCACAAAGGATGAGTTCTTAAGTGGATATTTTTTTTTTTTTTTT
>VYZM01006910.1:433566-457412 GCA_013398915.1 Dromas ardeola
TTTTTTTTTGTGAAATAGATGTAGAAATGTGGAAGTTATAGAAATAGGAGAAAGGTACTGCAACACATAAGATAGAAGTTCAATGTGCACATCATATTTTATCTGATTGTCTATAGGCTGAATTACCCCATCTTACCCAGCTGCCAATCAATTTTAATTCTGTTACTTTTATTTAATCTATCAAACTGTGCATTATTTGGTGGTAAAGAGGCTCGGGTCTTAGTCCATGGTCTTCTGTAGTCAACCAGAAAGTACTTACTAGTGAGGAAGTAGTGAGTAAGTCTGCATTCGCTGTATTTTTTTTTGCTAAAGATGATGTTTTGATGTGTCTGCCTTGGTACTGGCTTATTGTGGCTTCTTTGTTGCCTCATGAAAAAAACAACCCACTCACTTTGGCTTTTTTCATCTTGAAACCTTGCACCAAAGTACAACCTTAATGCAAAATTATCAACTTACTCCACAAACATTTAAACTGAGTAATTCTTTACTTCAGTGGAGCCTTCAGCGGAGCCTTCAGCACAGATTTTACCAGGATCTACTCTTTCATCTTTTTATTTGTATTGTATTCTACCTATCTGTTCCCTTCCTTTCTCCTCCTTGATTAAGCTGCTGTTTGCAAGGCAGTCAGTTTACAGTTTGGGGTAAATATGATTTTAACCCTAGAGTGGGTGTCTTCTTATGGGCTAGTGGAATTTGGTGTTGCTAGTGTTTGTTAGAGACAGTAACACTAACACTTATTGTTCAAGATTCCAAGGGTTCTTTTCCCACTAATTGATAGTTATGTCCAAATATCAAAAGTGCGTAAATCACAGTCTATAACTCCAAAGGAATAAAGTTCCAGAATGCTAAGGACAGAATCCTGGTCTGAATCTGGGAAAAACACAAGATTTTTATTTTTTCCCCAATCTTCAGCAAGGAGAGTAAAAGTCGTCCTTTTTTTTTTTTTTTTTTTTTATTTTTTTGTTTTATGACCTAGAATAATTTTCTTTCCCAGTATAATAATATTGGTTGTCCCAGATTTCANTGTGCAGTGACAGATTAACACAATACGACAAAGAATCTACGTAAAAATCTGGCTTCGAGAAGCACCTCAGTATGTTCTTCAAAAGGAACCAGTTCAGATCCAAAGGTGATTTCCCCTGTTATTTTATTCACAACCCCTTGCCCTTCCTCAGAATAACACCAGGATCTGGGACACTGGCAGCTTCTATTGGTCTGCAAGGTTCTCTGTTCCCTCCTGTGACAAGATGCAGAGTGGAGTACAGCTTTGATGTGGAAATGCCTCAGACTTTCATCTTATAATGAGCTCCCCCAAAAGACCAAAAAAAATTCTAAACTAAAAAGAACACACACTCAATTTAAATAAAAAGTTGCTTTTCTACTTTTTTATATAAAGAAAACTTAAGGCAACTTGAGGCAACAGAAGAGAAGTAAGATTTATGCACTATTCTCTTCTTGCTGACCATCACTTTGCAGACAGATTCGGGTTTCAGCTGCTGAGTGCCCACAATTTCTCTCTAGTCCTGGTTGGGAAGTTCTTTCCAGTCGTCCTGGAGCCAGGCTGTTCTGTTTTTGAGAATCTCCTGTCTGTTCCTTCTTGTGACTTTCTCTCCCTGGAGTACTTTGAATTATCTCCCATTGTCTTGAGGGGGCTTCCTCCTCACCCAATCTTTTCAAAGGAACAGAACATGTAACTGGGAACACACAAGTAGAACAAACGCTGTCTGTGTTGTTCTGTAGCCCATGTACTCCTCTACGGCCAGGGACAATGGCAGAAAGAACTAGAATGCCGAAGACATTGATTTCATTTCTGTACGCCCCATATGTGTGCGCACACATGCGTATCTGTGTGCATGAGTTTATGATAGTTTCCGATAGCTGCTGACCCATTTTACTGGTATCTCTGATAATAATTAATTGAAGTAGAACTCTGAGCTAGCAAAAGACAGCTTGCTCAGCCTTTCCATAGTCTTCCTCACTGAAAATAACAAAACTGCAAGTAATAATGATGATAAAGGAAATCCTACTGTTTATGGTAAAATTTACAACTTTCTAACAATGATATTTAAAATGTATCAACTGCCTCATGGTAGTTTCAAGTTTGAGCAGATCTCATTTTTAGTGCCCTTGTGAACTTGCAAAAGCTAAGCCTGGGATCTTTGAGGCAGAATCCAAAACAGTATCACTTTCACTGTCTGGCTGTGCATGGTTTGTCCCTGGCCTTCAGCCTTCTCACTCTCGAGTGCTTTAAAAAACTTGCAGAATACCAGGTCATTCAAAAACAGTATGCAGAAAACATATTAGAGTAGCCTTCTTTATACCTGTGATTTTCAGCGAGATTCCCCACTTT
The DNA here is from genome assembly GCA_013398915.1 of Dromas ardeola. Lineage (NCBI taxonomy): Eukaryota > Metazoa > Chordata > Aves > Charadriiformes > Dromadidae > Dromas > Dromas ardeola. The sequence continues at coordinate 435,917 of VYZM01006910.1, forward strand.
GTTTTGAGTCTTCTGAAGCATGTTCTTTTGGACCTTATATTAAAGACTGCATAGTAACTTCATTCACACAGCAGACTTTCTCTAGTTATCTACCTGCACAGCATTTGGAAGCTATGGAATGAATTTGAGGGAGATAATTTACTCTCATGCCTCCCTTCTACCCTACTACAGTTATTCTCACAGGTATTATTGTTGGAGTTACTAATAGTATGGGTACTTTTTTAAGATAAAATTTCAGCATCATCCAGGAGAAGTGGGGCACGTAAGTTCTTTAGAGTACTTCGGTGTTTTCACTTACCATCTACACTACAGCAAAATAATCTGTTTAAAATGTATGAATTACTGAAGCTCAAAACTCTCCCAACAAAATCCGAATGTTGCCAAATTAGTTTAATATTTAGTAGCCATTTGTGTTATCTTGGGTCCAGGTGTTGACTAGCAATCACAGCAGTCGTCACTTGGTGGAGCCAGATTACTCTGCAAATTGAATGTGCTTTGCAAATAGCTTGCATAAAAGGTCTCAAAGGCAGGATTTATAAATAGTACGTTGGAGAAGGATAATAAAAAAATATGTGGGATTTCAATAAATCCTTGGAGGAATTAGAAGTTTTACAGCTTTGCTTTTAATTACTCTAGCACAGGAGAAGTAAAGGACTTGCTGGCTGAAGCAAAGGCTATCTCCTTTTGCCGGAATAAAATAGGAATACAGTGTAGGTATATTTGGGAATGTACATGTAAACCTGTGAGGTTGAAACGATAGCTGTCAATTTTGGTACATTTTAAAGAAATTCAGGTTGTTAATGCAAAGCTTATTAATAGTTTATACGCTGTGGGTTTTTTTATGCCATTTTTGTATTTCTCTCTTAAATACTCTTAATAAAATCCAGAAGGGCATCTAATTTATTTCTGGTGTTGAGAATAGGGCACTCTTCGAGGGGAAAAAAGGAGAGGATAGCAAACTGCAAATACCTTCTCTGTACTCTGCTGAGTATAGAGAACTCCCAGCAACTTTTCCTCAGTTTGCTTCTTTTCTATCTGTACGCGTGGGACGCTATTTAAAGAAGTGTCAACAGTAGAAGCACATAGTGATTCTTACTCTGTGTTGTATTTACTGTGCACACTGTAATAAAGAACTCAGGGAATATAGGGCTCTGCCGTCATGATATTCGGTGATCAGAGGTTATTACTGGGAGTGTGTGTGTGTATTCTCTGGCATTTTTTTCCTTCTCATTATTTAATGTGTTTGCATTGAATTGCTTTAAGACAGATGGATAAGGGTAGATACTTTTGAGGAGTTGTTCTGACTAGCATATGAATAAAGTCTTAGACTTCCAATACATTCTTTAGACTCGTCAAATCTCATTTACTGGGAATAGGCAGTCATTTAAGCTCCAGCCTTGTATTTTATTTCATAATATATTGAGCACATGGCTCTTCCCTGGTTTGGTGACCCCATGTGCCAGAAGAAGCCGGTTGTCCCAATCAGCCAGCTGTTGACAGATGAATCTGGCAACCAGGGTTATAGAATAGAAGAGAAGCCACAGTACTGGGGGAGTGGAGTTTAAGATTAGCTGGGTAGAGGGGTCTGTGCTTTAAAAATGAAGTTAGAAGACGAAATGCCCAGTGACAGAATAGCATCAGAGTCCCAGACTTTGTATGTCTTTACTCACAGCTCTCTCATGTCCATTTAGAAGTGCACCTCCTCCCATGACCCACTGAATCAGATGATGGTTGAAATTTTCAAGCCCTTGAGACACTGGCAAACCTGGCCCAGAGTCTTCCTGTAGCTGTTCCTATCCTGGTATGAGAAAGTGAGAAAAACCAGGAAATTCTGGTGTTACAGCTTCCTAGATTTTACATACAAAATCATATTAGGGACATTATTCAGAACTACTAAGATTTTCTAAATAACTGCATTTCCTCAATTATTTCTTCATAAAACCCACTCTTTCCAAGTGAATGAAAACATACATTGTGAAAACAAACCATATTTCTAGAGTATCTGAATTTATAACTGTGGGCAGCAACAAAACTTACATGTTTCGTAGAATTAGAAACTACAGTATTATTCCCCTGCAAGAGAAAAAAAAAAGAAAAAAGAGGAGTATGTTAAACCTGCATGTAAAGAACGGATCACAGTTTATGGAAAGACCAGGATGAAATTACTGGTGAAAAAGAACAAAGGTCAAACAGAAGAAAATACCTAAAATACAGAAGTGACTTTCCTACCTACAGAAGGGCAGAGTGGGCTCTGCTTAATGCTGGAAGATGGTGTAGGGGCAGGATGGGCATGGAGCGTTGGTTCTACATACCCAGAACAGCTGGAAAGAGTCCTTGTGGTGGCTGCTTTCTGGATGATTATTCAGAACTGCCATTGTTTGGCCAAAATGATGAAAAGGGTTAAGTTTTGGATTTTTTTTTTCCAGACACTAAAGGCTATGGAGGTTTTTTGGTTTGGGTTTTTTTTTTTTTTTTTTTTTGCTTTTAGCTGGATGGCATTATTGCATTTTATACTTTTGTTGGCGCCCTAGCAATTTGCATTTGGTTTCACGCCTTTTTCTTAGGATAAACAGTACTTACCTTCACATTACACAGAATGTTTGACCTGCGTGAACAGCAGAGAGAAATTTTTGGTTTCTTTCTTTTTATGATTTTCTGCTTTTTTTGTAGCTTTCCCTCTGTGATACCATTTGAACAGCTGTATCTAACTCTGGCAACAAGGGAGAGTTCTCAGCTGAGGGGTTTTAAAAGTTCATTAATTTAATTTATTCTGCCTCTCCAAAGGAGATTTGCATTGTCATTGGAATAGTAGTTTTGTTTGGATTTTTTCTTTTTTTTTTTTTCTAAGTTGAATTGGAGATTTACAAATAAAATCCCTGATTTAAGGCATTTTCTAACTGGTATGCCTTGCTTCCCTCCAAGTATAAGCTACTTGCTTTTATGTACTCTTATTTCTATTCAATTTATTGTTCTCCTCTTTTTTACTATTCTCCCTGTGGTTTTGTATCATCAGGAAATATCACTTCTTACTGAACGCATCTTCATCCAGGTTAAAAGGGAGAGACAGTCAATCAGTCAGTAAATCCCTACTCTCCGAAAACACAGTCAGCACCAGCTGTAGCTCAATTAAACTCAACACTTGAATAGTTCACAAGAGAACCCACACTTGTATACACACATTAATCAAATAAATCCATTTTCATCTGTAGTTGTATTCCAAATTTTCAGTTAATAGCTTGGACAGTAAAGTGTGGAATGGAGATATGTGATGGAAGTAGCAGATAATTAAAGTTCTCACCATAATGTTTAAATTTATAGTGTCCTAATATGCACGCTAAACAAAGTATGCTGATTGATAGAACCTAAAATATAGGGGTTTTGTATGCTTAAATGTTGACGATCGCTTCTGCTGATGCAAGCAACTCAGTTGTTCAGAATTACTTGATGCGTTCCTTGTTTGAAAATACAGAAAAAATTATTTTAGCTTTTACTTTTTTTTCTAGGGTGGTGAATGGAAGAGCATGTAGAAAGAAGGCCATTTCTGTATGTATTCTTAAGTCAGCTTTAAAAACATTGCAAATGAAGTTATACAATGCTATTTGGACTAAAATCCCACAGAACCTCTGCTTGCATTTCTTAATTCTACACATATTAAGAATAATTCCCAAGGAACAATGATTTCTTAATCCATAGTTAGGACAACCTGTATGTAACAATATGTGCTTAAGTCCCACTCATTTCATGTTAACAACGCAATTAAGCGCTGCGCTGATCATGGGACTGTATTATATGGGCATCAGACCCCTACTAAAGACCACTTTAGCTAAAAAAAAACAGTCTGTGGAGAACACAGGCCATGTCAGGCTGTATTCTAGCTTTCTAGTCATGTTAATTAAATCTGTTCCAAGCAGATTTCAGACAAGGTCAGGCTGGCCATGCTGATTGCTATTTAGAACCTGTTCCAAAAGAAGCATTACTGCCACTGGTTGGGAATATTTTACTGAAATTACTTTTATCATAAAATGACTAGTTGTCAAACTGAAGTATATTTAGCTTAGTGTGGGACAGCTATCATGGCCGCATGCTGAAGAATGATAAAGGTGGACAAGTAGATGTAGTCCCAAATCACAACAATCAAGTTCATCAACTCTGCTGGGATCAAGTCCTGGCTGCAGTAAAATGTTTGAGTGTTTATAGATAGCATATATATGTAACAGCTCAAACAGTACAGATTAAAATCTACCCCGTGACAGCCTGGTGCTCTTGATATGTTAGAAAAAGGCTTAGCCGTACATCCCTTGTTTAGACCAGGTTGTGCAACACGTTGAACCTGATCTGGGAGTGCCAGGGAAAGCGTGCTTTCTCTTTGTGAAAACCTTCAAGAAGTTTTGGTTTCACACCAACATGGGGTGAAGAATGTTTGAAAACTGGAATTACATGGAATGAGAAAATACTTTTTTCATTGCTGTAGTTGAAATACCTTGTTCTCTGCAGTGGTGAGGAACATGTTTGGTGATAGACTAGTATGGACACAGCTGGGAAAATGTTTTGCTTGTCACAGGCCATCAGCAATGATCCTCCCTCGGGCTGACAGCAATGATACGCACAGATCACTTCCCACACCCTCTGCAGTAATTGAGTTAGGTTGCTTGAAATTAAATCAAGTGCTCGTTCACTGGCTGTTTCACCTTGCACCCGAACATTCTCAGTTCCAAGTAGGAAAGGTCCTAACCTGGGAACCTGGGAAGCTATTAGTGACATCCTTTGGTATTGATGGCACCCTTCCTTCTGTTGCTTTGTGGCCTGAGTGTATTTGCTCTGTAAGACACTGAAGTTTGTTCCAGAGCTTAACTAAATGAGTACGATCCTTTATACTGGCTTTAATGTCTATGTATCAAGTCCTACCAATGTCTGTGGATCAAGTCCTACCAGAACTTTAAGAAGAAAACCTTAGTGCTTTATGAAACATTATTAATTTAGTGATGAAAAGATTGGCTATATAATCGGTAAACAACAGGATATATTCCGACACTACCTTAAATCTTTACCGATACTTTGCTGTATGCTCTTCCTAGCTCCAAAATAATTTTTATAGAGCATTATAAAATCTCCTGTAGTTGCTCTAGGCTTTGAAATCACCAGTGTATTATTTCAGACATGCCTAGATGTCTGCTTGCATTTGAAAGGCATAGAGAGTTCTGAACTCTGATTAAGGCATGATTTACAGTGTGAAAAGCTTGAACATCCTTAGGTATAAGGGAAAACTTTATAAAACCTGGCTTCAAAAGCTGTAGCTCTGAAGTTCTGAAACTTTAATAGATATATTACTTGATTTTATTCAATTTAACTCGAAATAGAAGCACTGAAAACAGTGCCATAGGCTACAGGGTGGCACTGCTTTGGGGTGGCAGTGAAATAACTTGTGGATATTTAGAAGTGCTCAATAAAGCATAAATTACAACAAGAATCAGAAACAGGAAAAACTCAGATGCCTACAAATAACTGAATGTTTCCCTAGGGCATAAACATTAATGACTTTAATTAGATTATAATTGCTCATGGAAGCATAGTCTTGCACAAGATAAAAATACCTGACATTGCATTTGCAACTAGGCAACCGCATCAGAAGCACAAGGAGGTTTAATGTTAAACACAAGTTATTTACTAAATATAAGGTATCTGGCTGCACAGTATATGCTCAGTTCTCAAGACATACACATGTGTTTGTAAGCTGGCAGCACTGCTTCAGACATTTGGCACTGAGTTGTAGTTGTTAAGGGTTAAATTAACTGAACGGGTAACAGATGGAAACGTTGTATGTTTAATTGAGGGTCTTTGGGGCCCTGTGTTTGTTTTCTATTTTCATCTTTGCACTTGTGAAAAGACACCTCAGTGAGGATATTTAGAATACCCTATCCTTGTGTTGAGTGAGGATCTAGATATGCACACAATATTTATAGCTCCACAAATTAAAATCCCAATTTAGATTCATGAACTGCATTTTGGCTAAAACAGTCCTGTCCTATTCCAGGAGGTTTGATACACCAGGTTATCAGGCATGGGTGCTGCCTGGTGACACCATGAGTATGTCCTTACTCCAGTGTTGGGATCCGTTCACTGGGTGATGCACCACAGTGCAGCCAGCTTTTGCCCATTCTGGAAGCCTGTAAAAGTCACAATGGGGAAGTAAAGGTCATTTAAAAAAAGTTACTTTATTCTTCTTGTGGGAACTGGCAATCTGGCTAATTGATGAGGCAAACTAAGTGAGAAGATTTAAGCCTTAGCAACAGAGTCTTGCTGAAACATTGCCTCTCAAGGAATCTTTGTTCTCTTGGCTGCGCAGTGGCACAATCACACCAAGAAGAGTGCAGAGCATCTCCCTTACCCTTAACTTATAGCCAAGTGATTAAGTTTCCTTGCAAAATAAGTTTAATCCCCTGAGGTAAAGGAAAATTGGGTCCTGCTCTCTTCCACCCTATTTGAGCGGACTAGCCGCTAAGCAATTACCGAGAGAAGAATAGGGCCATAACAAAAACACTTAAATTGAAAAGAGGCAGCTGCTGCGTCTTGGTGTGAAATCCCGTGCAAATCAGAGAATCTCTGCTAAACCAAGTCATACGGGGAAGATAATATGTCAGGTGTCCTACCTCTGGTTTCTCACGTAGCACACGGATCTTCTGTCCAGTAATGTCTGCTCTACTAGAGGCAGAAGGATTCACCGTTATTAGCATCTCTTCACAGTATTAACAAGATGAAATTTTTTTGGTATTGATTTTCACAGGAGGTAGTTACTTGACATGATGACATCAAAATTATGCAAAAATATCAAAATGGTTAAAAATATGAATCTCTCATTTATTTTTATTGGTGTTAAGAAGAAGTGTTTCAGGAAGAGTAAAAATGTACTATCCTAAAAACCTAACACTGGATCTGAGTTTAAATTGTCTGAAATGTAGCCTGAGGCAGCAAGCATTTTCTCATTGAGAAACGTTTCATGATTGACTAACAAGATATTAGCTCTGTAGCATACAGACTCAAATCACGACCAAGATCAACTATTACATGAATTGTTGCAAAAGCATTTGGATGCTGTTTGAGGGAGAGCACCTATGCTGTGGTCAGAGTCAATAGACTTGTGAACAGACCTGCATGGAAAGGTCAGTTAGCGTTGCATGCAGTGTAAACATGGAGCTGTGAAACACTTGGATATTTAGCGCAGTCAAACACACGCGACTCCAATATACAAAGGAAATATAAAGGAATAAATGTAGGTCATAATGCACCATTGGAAGTACTGATCCCATGATGCTGATTCTACAGTGGCTTGATAGTTATTTAAATGTTATTATGCTAAAATATTATTGTAGGGTGGTGTTCTTTGTTGAGGTGTGGTGGTTTTTTTTTTGAAGTCTTCATCTTTAAAAGCAACAAGATTATTTCTCTGCCAAGATCATTACCTTTCATATCATTGCTTCCCAGATTAGGTTAGTGACGTTGACCATTGGGTCTCAGGAGTAGCTGGAGGTGTTTTCAACTAGGACAAACACTGCTACAATTAATTTAGTTCTGCAGGTCTTTGACCTTGCTGCTATGGCAAATAAAGTGTTTCAAACAAGTGTAAGAACATTAGTTACTCTTATTGAGAACACTATCAACTACTACTACACAGATGCTTTACCTTTCTAACATAAAGCTGTAGCTTGCTACCAATGATGTGAAAAATAGGTCAGGTGAAAATACTAGAGGCCAAATTCTAAGATCTTTATTTAATTTTTATGCATTTTTTGCTCCTTTTAATTCTAGATAGATAAAGCTTTCAACAGAGAGATCAGTTAGGAAACTGGGAGAGAAAAATGGTCTTTAGATCAATACTCTCCACTGATTTGCATTTTAGGTAGTGGTATTTCCTTAAAGGATTGTAGGTCTTTTAATCTTCCCATATGCTCTGCACCATAGTTCTTTTCATTTGTTTCATCTAAATATTTTTACTCTACTTACTTTTTTGTACTTCTTTGACTGTTTTAACCCTATATCTGCTCTAAGTCCTGACTTTACCTCCCCAGCCTTCAATTAAATACATCCAAGAGGACAGGCAGTGTCACACATTTAATGGTCCACTTACATGAAATCTCACTTTCCCTTGCCCTCAATTATCTTCAAAGACGAAAGCTCTTAAAGCAGGATTTGTCTCCTTCTATTTGATTCTATGGAGTCCCAAGGAATTTTTGCCTCTTGCATTGTATGAGCAAATGCCAATTTACTGGGGAGGGGTCCAAAGGCTCAAAGCTTCCTCCCTTTTTCTCCATAATCAGTGACTCACAAGCTTGCTGTACCCTGACCTGTAGGTAATACAGTCCTTCTTCCTCCCTCCCCATTAAGGCTGGGGCTTTCCCTGTCCCTGATACATGACCAGTAACATCATTCAGTTGTTTTGGCCACTGTATTTTTTCTGTATATTGTATGCAAGATAACATTTTAAATAACAGAAAAAAATAGTACATCAAGATTCACGCAGTGCAGGGAAGTGAGTGTAAGCACTGTATATGTTGAATAAGGTAGAGTTGATACTGGAGGAAGAACATATTTTTGGGGATATCTTAGAATCATACGTCTGATTCATTAATGTTGCGACAGTGTTATTTATTGCATTTTTTTTAAAGAAAACATACTTTAAAAATGGGATGCAGCCACGCTTTAATGGTATGCTAAAACAGACTTCACCAAGGACCATTACTGTTAATTGATTAGCTCTAAACTTGAGCAGCATTAACGCATCCCTTATTTCAGGGAAAATTTAAACAAATGTGTGACTTTAAATGCTCATGAGTTTACAATTACTGAACCATTTTTCATTAGCCATGAATAATTTTTCCTTCCTCTGCAAGGATTTATAAAACAACCTGGACTGACGTGTGGAGAATTAGCCATTTTTAAGATTTCCATGCTTGAAAATTTCAATCAGGACATATGGCGAAGGCGTAGTTTATTTTTCACGCTGGCTTAACTCAAGTGACTGATTTGATTTTACTCATGCTTTCCAAAATAATTCAGCACTGGGCTGAGAACAATCACAGACATTTTTGGCTTGATAGATTTTGTCTGAGAGAGTCAGGAGCCACCGAGGAAGGGGAGGGCCGAGCAGCGGTTGGAATTCCTCTTTAATGACAGCGGTCACTACCAGCTGGATCCCGAAGAAGCCTGGGCTGCACATTCAAGTGAGCAATATTGGAGGATTCCAGTGGAAAGTTAATAGACTGACAAATACTTTTTATGTTTGATGAACTGTAATTGCATAGGAAGGCCAAATGCTAATGGTAAAACATAGCCTAACAAAAAAGATTTATGCCATGGTTATGGGGATCATTATTTGACTTCTCAAAGCAACAGTTATAACCAGGGAAAAAAACCCCTCTGACAATCCCTACCAAAAAAAGTAACAATGATGAAAAACTAACCACTGCTCGTGTCCTTTTTTGCCTTTTGTCCCAACATGTAGTAAGCTACAAATAGAAAATTACAATCAGTAAACATAAAGCAAGTAAGACCTTAGGATTTTCATTTCTGGAGAGAATTCAGTCAGTCAACTCTACCTTGAAAGAGTGCACAGTCCAATACATCAGTACCTCAAATTTTAGAAACTATATTGGCTTATCTGATTTTAATTTCTGCTCCTGTTCTGTCCTTTATACAGTTTCTCAGACATGTGATGGTTTTCCTGCTGGATCAGTTAGCCAGATCAGATTTTTGGCATGCTCTGTGGAAAGTAGGTCGTACAAAAGGAAACTAGGGACATGTTGGCAGACCCCAGAAACAGCCAAAACAAAATCGTCCATCACAGCAGTGTGCAGAGTGGTCCCAATCCCAAAGGCAATGTCAGTGCTAGCTCAAGGCTTTTCATCATTGTAGACTAAATTTAATTTTGTCACTTGAAGGCTGAGAGCAAAAGGCTTAAGTTGCTTTTGCTACAGGGATGCCAACCAGAGGAGGGAATAGCAGAGGAACAACTATGCTAATCTAACCTGCTGGCCCAACCAATAGTCTATATATTCCCAACCTTTCCCTCAGAAAAAGTAGTCAGTGTGGTTTTCCAGGTGCCTGGCATAAACAAAGTAGGTAGAGGATCATGCCTGGTTTGCAGCTTTCAGTAACTGCCTGCTTTGCCAATGATCAGAGCCTGTCTCGGGCAGCATGGGTGTGTTAACTGAATTCCTGGGCTAATGAGCGGCGTTTCTCAGCAGGGCTAATTGCCTCAGCTGTAATACCACCTTGATACAGTTATATTGTTTGTGGTCAGCTGTTACCAAGATAATGACTTTTGTATCTCAGAGAATCATCTGTTTTGGTTTAGTAGAACAAACAAGAAGTGGAGACAAAACTTCTGAGTCCAAATACACCACAGAGAAAAAAGGAAAAAGAATGGTAAGTGCTGACCTTGATATAAAGGCAAATGAGTAAGATCTGACCACAAGGAAAAGTAGGCTTAGACTTTTAACTGTTGCTACAAGTGGGTTTTAGAACAGAGTGCTTACGACAGTGGGGCAAACAAAACTCTGTAGGTGCCTGGAAGTGGAGTTCTGTAGGTCTAAAAAAAAAATAACTTGTATGATGCTCCCTAATCATCTAGACTTTGAGGATTCCATCCAGAAAAGCTTCCTAATTTTTTGTAGTATTTCTCTCGGTGTAGGTAAGGCAAGCAGTTGTAACTCGGACAATTTTTGTTGCTTGTTATTCCCTACTCCTCCTTCCTTTCTCTAGCTGATAAGTATTCAGAGCCTTGCTTAGTTCTTTCCTTTGCTCTTAAGAGCAGTTAATTCAGTTTCATATGTTCTGCTTATTTGTACAGGAAATAAAGCAAAATTCTTGCTGGTTTGCGCTGCAAAAAAAAAAAAAAATCTCCCTGAAATTCAGTTAATGAACAGATTCATTGAAAACTGTTCACTGTCTACTGACACATAATTATCACTGGCGTAGTTAGGGCCAGTTATGAGCGTTCACCTTGCCCCTGAATGGAACGGAAGCTCTTTCTTCTGAAGCCTGTTGGGTTTAGCCCTTAGCTATATCATTGTTACAGGACAGAAAAATTAGAGGAGGTTGAGAAATGAGCAATATAGGTGAAATATATTGTTCTTTTTGGGTTATGGATTGTTCTTCTGTATCCTGTCTTTTTTTTCCTAATCCACCACTGATGTGCCAAAGTATATGAAATGGTGTGTTTTTTTCCTTTTCTGAGAACAGTGAAACCTGCTTGAATTAATAAATGATTCAAAGGTAAATGAACTCTGAAAGCGAATAATGAGAAAAATCTCTATATAACAAACCTTTTTATATGCCCATCAAGAAGACCTGCAACTTTTAAATGAATTGCCTTTAAATTAATACAATGTATCAAAGAAATTTTAACACCTACTTTATTCCTTAAAGCATTTTAGTGCCTCATTAATACACTTTAGATTAGCTAAGTTGTTAAGCGTCCATCACCAAGTAATGACAGAGTGCAAGAAATTGCCTTCTGTACCAGTAACGTTTCATCTAAACCCAGTTAGAAACTTGTGTGTTGTTACGGCTATATTGGCAAGATAGAAATTGCGAAATAAGTTGTGCTTTTGTTAAATGCTGTTAATTTTTATTCTTTCTGAGCTCCAGAAGTTGTTAAAGTGGTTAATATGTCTCAGATTATATGTCCAAAACAGTGTTTAAGTATTTCCCTCTCTGTTCTGAACGAAAACCTGGCATTTTTAGGCAGATTCTTAATACTTGATTTGTTCGTATTTTCCATATGGACATCAAACATGTAAGTTGTTGTTGGCTTCCAAGCACCATAACAAGTCTTTTGATCTTGTCTACACAAGCAGGACCAAAATAAGTTTTACTGCCCCATGGACTGCCGTGTCAAGTTTCTTCTGAGCTGGTGAAATAGCCTGTTTGGTTGGGCTTGCAAACTTTGTCTCAACTAGCCAATGGATGGTTTGTGCCAACTCAAAGCAAGAGTGCAATTAAATCAGTGCACAAGCATGTTTTATTCTCAAGGTCGCTGACCAGGAATTTTTTGGCATCATGTTAGAAACTGGAGCTTAAATTTGAAATTACGGCTGAATCACATGCTTCAAGAAATAGACACATCTTGGTGTTTGCAGAATTCATAATCTCATAGAAGGAATGTATTTTATCGTAACTCATAACTTAAAATAATTTCTGTGCTGTGTAAATTGTGTTCTAATTGATTTGAAATGAGATATTTCAGTATAGAATTGAATGCTGGTAATTTCCGTCAGGTTGAACTGTACTCAGGTGATTCTTACACACTGTTCTCTCCTGTCTGGTCTCTTCTTTCTTAAGTACACTCTGTATTTATTCAGTATGGTATTAGGGCACTTCAGTCACGGAATGGCTGTTTCAGTTCCACTGGCAACAGCTTGGCAATTCAAAATCTGCATGTAGTTTTCCTCATGAGATTTGTTGGTAATTCTGCACTTCTGTATGCCTCTACTTTGCACAGGCCTTTGTTTTCAAGTGTCTCATGTTCTTTTAATTAGGTAAATACATGTTTTAGATGGCTTATTGACTAGCTAGGTAGTTTATTTTTTAAAGCGAGTTTTTCTTTGATTAATTTTTACTTGTATTAGTAGTCCGTTGCTCCACAAAGAGATTCTGGGATCACTCTCCTCGCTGCTGTAAGAAACAGGATGTAAATTAGAAGCATCATGATGATGTCCATGGTTGATGCTTGAGGGACTGTGGTCAGAGCACAGTCTGAGAGTGTGACAATAAGGTGACTTCATATTGGTGTAGATGAGTGATACCCACCTTGCTGTAAGGTTGCATATGAGTTGGAACATGTGTAAGGAGGCTGGGAAAGAGGAAAGGCTTGGCTAGTCTGCTGTCTCCAGTGCTTCGTTACTGTGCTTACAGTCATAGTTTTGAAAACTATTTTACAGGTCTTTTCTGCTAAATGACTTTCCCTCTTTTTTCCATGAAGACTTGCACTGATATCCATTTTAATAGATTTGATCAAATATTTAATATTGATTGTATTGAGTTGGAAGGCTTATGATCTTTGCTGAGTTCCCACTTTATTTATTGCTATTAGGATTGTGCCTCCACTAGGCAAAAAACCCTCTACAGTAGCATTTTATGCTAACAGCCTCCAAACTTAGACCTGTGGTGAAAAGGACTAAAGTGTCTTTAATGTCTCGATTAGTTTGTGTCTTCTGCTCCCCTGTCACAGCGTGGAGAACAAAAGCAACTTTCAGAGGCCACTTGCGCTTCCTTGCTACCTCCATGCTCTGCAGACAAATTGCTATCAGACAATCTGGCCTGAGCTGAAGGTCTTCCCCTATACGACAGAGGAAACTCCTCGCCTTGCCCCCAACTATGTCAGGACTTATTCATGTTTATAGGTGGTTGCTACATCAATCCATAAAATAGAAAAAAGAGTTAAAATCCAACTTGGAACAGAGACATGTAAATTAACAATACAGTGGCATTCTGGAGACTGCAGATTTACCAGGGGCAGTTTAATTCATCTAATTATGCTTTATGAAAAGCCTGCTGAAACTGAACTTTTCTACTTGGACATCAGCATCTTCAGCATAGTGGTTACTGATGATTGTGCGTGAAGATGAGTATGTGGTCTGTTTTACTAATCGCATCAAAATCGATCTTTCTTGGATCTTCTCACTGATTTCAAATTCCAGGATAGGGATCTAGGGACTACTAATTGGCCTATTACACAGAAATCTCTTAGGAAGACTCTGATGGCACTTGATGTGCTCAGGACTTATATAATTATATATCTTAATTAGAGAATGGCATACTTACACTCATAAAAAGAGAGCAGCTTCCATTCCTCAATGTTTACCTACTTTTAAAGGAAAGTTTGTACTTCTAGAGGATCTATGGAGGTTATATTCCTAAGGAACAGCTACCTTAGCACAACAAGACCCTGATCCTTCGTATGTCTAAATATTATGGCAATTTGAGGAATAATTAAATCTGGAGCCAGAGCGGGAGATTAAATGGCACTTCCCTAGAGGCTGAGTCCAAGTAAGGAGAGTGCAATCCAGCAGGCAGTCTGTTTGCAATATAAGCCACCATTCTTGGTCAGGTACCATCAGTGGTGAGCTTGCTCCGTACTTTGTACTGGTGGAGTGTGAGCTCTTTCTGACTAGATGCTGTTTAGATGCATAAATCAAGCTGATAAATCCTTCCTCTCAGTAAGAGTTTCCTCACTGCCTTCAGCGTTCTTCTTCCCCACCTGGACCTGTTGGGATAACCTCATTGGGATCCCCACACAGCCCTCCCTCTAACCAAGAAACTTTTGAAATAAATGGATGAGTCAGCTTGAAAAGAAGCATATAAATCTGTGACAGGAGGGGAGAGAGAAGCGGGAACAGAGCAGCAGTCAAAGTCTAGTTTGATACTGCCACAAGTCACTCACTGGCATGATGACCACTGTCTGGGCCTAGCAGAGCATCCTCCCCATCGCAGCAGCCCAGCCACTGCACTGGCAGGACAGGGTGCAAAAAGTAAGGACCTGCGTATGTGAACTTGTGGGGTGCTCTCTCAGCCACATGGGCATTTGTAGAGGGCAGCATGGGTACACACAAAGCAAGAGCACCCATCCTTCCAGCAAGATGTGTGTGCGAGTAGGGGAATTTGCACTCCCAGAAGAGAGTGGTGAGGGCTCGTTACCCTCAAGCCCTGTGAGAGGGTGGTGTGTGCACATGACTCTGAATGCGTGTGTGTGTAACTCTTGGGATTGGTTATAGTGTGCTTAGAAATTCATCGGTATTTATTAACATTTTGGAAGTTTCTAGTATTGTGGTTTATGTGTTGTATCCTGGACGCTGATCCAGTTTACTGTTGCGAGTTAATTACATCATTATTAAATGAATGGATTGCTTTGTTCCTGGTTTGATTTAAACCATGTGAATTGAGCAGTTTTGCCTTGTAATGTACACTAAGAAGACATCCATTGTGCAGCAGCAAGATGGTTGTTCCACAGTTCCTGCCTTCTGCAGGCTGTTGCCAGCTTTCAGCAAGGAGTGGGGTGTCTTGAAATGTTCAAGTTCTAAGGAAAAGGACAAGCCCTCCTTCTGTCACCCTGTGGTAGTTTTCTATTTACATGTGAATGGCACAGCCTTACGTGAATACAAGATATGCTGTGCAGGTAGTTGTTTGGACTCCTTATGTAGTCATCTACTTTAGATTTTAGTCTTCCAGAAAATCTTTGCCTTCAAGTAGCCTAGTCTAGCAAAGCAAGCAGGTTTTGAAAGCAACAACCTTAGTTAAGTATATTTAAAACCAAACAAAAATGTAAACCAGCTTCCCCTAAACTATGTGGATTGGACCAGAAAGGTCCAATAAATTAATCTTCCATGATATGAAATATTGTTTTATTTCCAACTTTGTTATTGTTTTTAGAATTCTTTGAAGGTAATTAAAATCGTGTTGTTTTTAAAATTATTTTTTTAACCTCCTACAAAATCCCTTTCCACAATGAACAAGTGTAGGAAGTTAGTATTACAGGTGGGGTGTGCTGGAGGTTTGAATACAGATGAACGCCCCTGGATAAGTATGAAATGGGAAGCAAAGAAGAATGTCAGTAATTGTCCCTGGTTGGTTTTGTGTTTTTTCCCTTGGTATGCTCTCCAGGCTGATGCCGGGGTTTCAGGATGGTCTGTGGCAGAGCAATCAAATACATGGATCGTAACTGTAATAAGCAGGTGGAGGACATCAAATTAAAATAAGCCAGGCAGGCCATGTGATACTGTCTCTATTTTCAGGCCTAATATTAACACGAGATGAATAGTCTAATTACATACTCCCTACTGTTCTCCCAAAGTACTGTTTCATCCTACACAACAGTGTAGTTGCAGATACCTCCTTTTAAAAAGGAGGCAAATACAAATAATCTTTGGAAAAATGGTCTTTGGAGGAATTATTTCCTTGCCACTTAGTATACTGCAAAGCTTGATTAGGAAGGCTTGGTGCAATCAAAGAGCTTGGTGGTCAGCTGCTGAGTTTATCCAAATCAGCATACCTAACATGGGTTAGAACTTTCACAGATGAGGAGGAAGTATATGAATGAAACTCTGATTTCTAATGGTAGCAGCGCCACATGTGATGAGTAGGCAAAGACTGAAAATATTTACTGGGAAAACCTGCATCATGGTGCATGTTTTTGTTCTACCGAGTTTCAGCCAACCTAGTAATTAATCAACACATACTCAATGTTTACACTCCATTAAATGTAGCAGTACTCAGTGCTTTTGTTTCTTGTAGACCCTGACATATCATTTGGTGGAAGTCTAATGTAACTCACTTCATGGCTCTTTTCTTTTCCTTTTTAAATTTCCAATGGATTTTCTTGTGAATAATTTAGTAAATTTATCATTTTCTCTATAATAGTGTCACATGGACAGTTTGATGAAATAGCTCATTACAGTCAATGAAGTGAAATATGAGTTCCATCAGCACATTTTCATCAAACAGAGTTATAGAAATTAGTTTGCTGTTATCAAGGACTGTGGAATACAAAAATAAAATTAAGCAAGCTATTAGAGGATAGATTTAGGGAGGGTCCCAATTGAGTTGGAACAAAACTGCCACTGTGAAAAACAGAGGACTGCTGTATGCTTAAATGAATTGTGAAGCATCAGTATTAATTGTTAATTATGTACATTAGGGACAAAATTAAATTTGGAACCACCTGAGTGTACATGAATACTGCACACTGTTCAACCACTCAGCCAGGAAAGAACAAAAAGCAAGTGCTTGCCGTTCTGCAGTCACTATCAAGGTTTGAAACTGTGCTAACTAACCTGTCTTCAGCATCATTACTTTTATGACCCCATAACAGAACCCAAACTGATGGAAATCCTCAATCATTAAAGTTATCCATTTCCCCCAGTACTTTCCAAAGTCAGAACTGAGAAAGAGTCCAACCCTATTGTGCTCAGCCTGTGAGAAGTGAGTAAATACTCAAACCATGCCCTTGTGTAGTGGGGTGCAGCTATCTCCTGCCAAACTGAGAAGCTGTTGACAGACAACAACTTGATTCTTTAAGAGCTATTTCTTATTTCAGCAACAGTCAAGAATTTGTGATCAAGAGCGATGTAGTCAAGGCTTTTCATTCTTGAAATAGCACTCCCAATATTTTAACTTTAGCCTTAGATGTTCAACTGACATTTAACATTTTGTTTTAATAAATTATTATTAGACTTTATTTGCTGTGTGCAGAGGGAATTACTTCAGCTGTTTCCACTTATTCATGTTATTTTTGTATGTGGTCCCTTTCTAATTTTACTCCTTAACTAGTTTGGGAATGAATTCTTAGTGTCTTGATAATGATGTTATACAGACTAAACACTCCAGGCAGCCAAATGCCAATTTCATGTGACATTTTTTTGCAGGTATCGTATGTGGTAAAGTTCCTGTGTATGAAAGTAGAGGAGGCAGCCTAAATCCTGCCAGGCAGGAACTTTAAGGGATTACCACAGTGAAGAAAGCTTGAAGGCTGCCTGGCTTTTTATTGAAATGAGAACTGGCTCGCTGTCATACTTATTTTCACTTGAAGGTTATTGTCCTAAGTAAATTCACTTTCACAATCGTGACTCAGTCTCTAATGAATTCTAATAGACTAAACTGCCCGCCCCATTTAGAAGTGTGCATGTGTAACATTCTCTCCTCCACTGAGTCATAGGACTTTCCTAATTTTGGAGACTAAAATTAAGTTTAATTTTGGGATGGCATTTCCCAAAAGGGACATGAAGCTATAAATAATGGAAAGCCGTAACCAGTAAAAACTGTTTGCATTTTGATTTCTCCGTCGTTTCTATTATGTAAGAGTTTCGAAGTGCAGAAACTCAGGCAGATTTCTGGTTGGGGAATATTGCATGGTCTGCCAAATTTACCAAAAGACCAAATTTAGCCGCAAATATAGTATCACTTGCTTACAAATGTGGGATGGTATTTTGTCGTTTTCACAGATCTGCTTTATCTGTCCACAGAAAACATAGGCAGAGCCATTTCTCAGATCTCTCTTCCCATCCTAATGATGGACTAGAAAAGCAAGAGAGGATACAGAAGATGTGGTATCAGTTGTGCTCTTCCCCCATCACTCTCCTCCCACAGCAAAGGAAATGTTACTGTCCCTTTCAATAGGTCTGTTTTCATCCTGGAAGGAAAGTACGGAAGGAGTCAAGACAGAGAGGGATTAAGATATGCAGTCATTCGGCTAAGGTGTAATACAGCAACAGATCCAAATATTTCTACCTGGAAACTTTTTTTTTCCATCCGTTTTAGTGTCAAATTTTTAGAAACAGCTTAGGTAAGGTGAGAGTTAGAACTTGGCAACAAGATTTTAAAAGTCTGTTGCAAGGATATAGGTCTAGAAAACAGAGATCCCTTTTTCATTCTGACATAAATATCGTTAGTATAAGAGACGGGCATTGGGCAGGAAGTGAAGGTAGGCTCAGGTAGAGGAAAAATCTGTCCTATAGTAGCAAAGCGTGACCCATGGTAGGTGAGTAACTGACTAATTTTGTTGTCACAGTCATTGCCTCTTCAGAACCCTGTACCTGGAGATAACACAGAGGAGTCTTCCACCCCAGCTGTTGCCCTCACGTGTGCAAAACCACTTATATATGTTTTTATATTTGTCGCTTTCTCCAGCTTACATGTAACATGAGATAAAGCTAATGACTTTCTGTGTAAGGACATGTAAAGAGTTTATGCTTAATATCTGTAAGCAAAATGCAATTTAGCATTTTAAAATTCTGAGAATATCTGTCAAATTCACATTTTTGTCCCTATTAAAGCTGCTGGTGTCATGGATCTGCATTAGAGTTCCCTGAAGGTTACTGTAATGAACAAATCTAGATTCAATTATTCAAGAGTGCTGGAATTCTGCCTGTACAATTTTCATTTCACTAATGGGCTGGACAGATTCTGATTTTTCTCACACAGTTCACAAATGAAGCTTAACATCATGTTGTTAACTGCTTTTATTACATTTCCCATACGTGAAGCAAAACATAAATCTTAAGTGCAGGAAAATGAGAAAACAGAACAAATGCAAGTCTGAGGTTCTGTTCAAAATATTCTGGTGTCATCATTGACTTCTTTTTAATTTCACTTTAACAGGTTTGCATTTCTGTCTATTTAACTGATGGGCTAGGAGAATGGAGGGTAAGAGTTAACCTGATTGACTTCCATTGTCTTCAGTTCGCTGAGCTCTGGTAAGTGAATCCTGTGCGAGCGTGCAGAAGTTCTGGTTCTCAACTAATTTGAATCTTGCGTTGCTACCTATATCAAGGTATGCACAAAGACACGATACCGTATCGGCATTGTTTTACACTTCCATTTCATGGGTATTAATGGCTTTGCAGACTTGAACGCAGACAGTCAGGCCCAAGTGGCGTGCTCTGTGTGTCTCAGCTTTGTGCACTCTGCTCTGTCACTGTTTTTTGCAGCTCATGCTCTCCACCAGGCCAGGAGAACTTTAAAGAAGGATGCCTAAACTTAAACATTTCTTTTCGGTTTGCACAGCCTCGATTTACAATTTCATTCTCACATCTTTCAGACCAACCGTTCAACTCCTGTCCTCTATGACAGAGGACTTTTGACAACCTGTCAGTACACTGAAATTGTAGCAGACCTTCAACCTTGATCCTGCAAACACAGCAGCCTGTGATTTGGGTTCAGTAAGGCCTCTTTTGGATAATTCACTCGCCTGCTGCAGTAATGTGTCAGGACCTGGGGCAAGTTTTAGAAGCATGTGCTTCCTGATGTATCAAGCATGTAAAGCACTAGTAAAACTGAAAAGTAACCTTTTAAAGAGCTGCAGTAAATTGTTTAAGTCTCACTGGCTTAATCCCTCAAGTATTAAGCAAACAGTTATGAACTGGGACTTGAGAAGGAATCTGAACAAGCTGAGGGTTAGGGTAAATGTTCATAAAATTAGGGTAGTAAAATTAGAATAATAAAACAAATCCAAACTGTTAAGTGAGATGATTAAACAGTAAGAGCTCATTTGTTTCTCCTCTGCTATTCTAGTAAAGCACCTAATGCTATGTTCATTTTAATGACATTCTTACATCTTTCGGGCCTGTAAAAAGTTCTGTACATCCTCCTGTTAGTGATAAAAAGCTAAGTGGATGCAGCAGAGTCCTAAATGACCCTATGATCAATTGCAGCAAATCTAGATCTGCTAGACTGGTAAGGCACGACTTGGGGCTGGGAAGCCAGTGCCACTGCTGGAGGATGGCAGCCAGGGCAGGTACCTCGCTGCTCTTACTCTGCACCCTGGGAAAAAGGGTGACCACAGGATTGTACTAAAGGGTAATTAAAATTGTGAGTTCATTTTGGATGTTGTGGATTTCTCCCTTTGTAGGAGCTTGTCTGTCCCTGTTGACTTGTAAAAAGCATATGATACCCATTGATTAAATGTGGTGCCTGGGACTGAGTAATGTGAATGCTTTTGTTGAGTGACATACGACCATAATTCCAGTGGGGGCTTTAAAGGTTTGGAGAGCCCAGTCACTATTCTGGTTTACCATATCTGAGTACAATTTAGAGGTCATTACACTAACCAACCACATAAGCCTTCCTGTGTGGAAGGACCCGTCAGGTGTTTGTATGGCGCACGTTCAAAGCGAACCATGGTATTTTTGTGATGAGGAGTTTGTGATGCAGCCACAGGAGTCTGGTTTTACAACTCATGGGTTTCCTGATCTACCATTTCAAAGCAATCATTTTTGGAAATGTCTATAAAATATGGCTGATGTCTGGACTGGATCTAATTTTGTAGAGTTTGGGATCTGTCCATATCAAAACAGAAGTTACAGCTGATTTGCAGGCTCAGAATTCCCTGTCAGTACAGATGATTTCTGGACAGAAGAACAGGCTAAGCCCTCTTTGCCATCATTCTACAAAATCTCGGCTTGATCTTATTCTAATTTTGATGTCTAGCTTGACCTTGAGCCTTCTTTCTTACCCTAAATTTATGTGTCTCTAAATATACCTGTTTGCAGTGCTACCCATGTATCCCAATGCCAAAAGTGTTAATAAGATCATCTGTGCAAGACTATTGAAGACATTTACTGTGATGTTCTTAAATCTCAGCTGTTCTTTAAATTATGAATGTTATGTGGCTGTTCATCTTATAGAAAGGATAATGTGACCCTGACGCTCAAATAGCTCGGTTTTTCCTCTTGTAATGTCAGGAACTAATTGCAATTTCCTTTCCTTTAAATCCTCCTTGAACACTTGAATTGCTCTGTTTATACACATTTGTAACAATATGTTTAATAAATTAAACATGTTAATTAATTCAACAGCATGGTTATTCAACCTGTTAATTTGGAAGTGCAATTGTCCGAAGAAAGAGCTATGGCCAGGGAAATAGCCAAGGAGTAACCCAGCATCATGAATGGGATTCTTAGTTCTTTTCTGAGAGTTATGGCTGAAAAAAAACCCAACCCAAACCCTGCAA
>VYZM01006910.1:461951-523757 GCA_013398915.1 Dromas ardeola
TTTGTGACTCGCCATGAGAAATGCACCCAAATGACAGAACCAAAAGACTCTCTTTATAATCAAAATTAATTTTTGGAATGCATTGCGGTTAGTAAGATCTTTGTGATGTGATGTGGCTACATAGAATTGGATCAAAAATTTAGTGGGAGGGAAGGTGATCTGTGACAATAGGGCTGTAATGTGGCGCTTGAACTATTTTGTATAATCCTGCAGCAGATACCACTTGACTACAGGGAAGACTTACAGATCTTGACTCTCCCTGTAATATTTCTTCTGCCTGCTAAGGACTGATCCCAAAAAAAGATTGGGAAGCCAGGTTTCTAAAAATCAGTAAAATAAGACACAGTATTAACTATGCTGCCATCTCAAAGCTTGTTACTAGCACAGCACAGGTTGATTCATCGTGCTTAAAGGCCAAATGGACAAGTGCAAACTAGGAGGAGATCTGGCCGACGGTGGTCTAAGTTAGGAGGCAGAACTGTTTCAGCTGTGAAATCCAAACTTTACATTATAAAAGGACTTTTTATTTCTGGCTCAAAATAAAACAAATCTTGAGGGAGGGAGAAGGTTTTGGTAATAAAAGCACTGCTACCTCCTTCTTTTGACTGGCAGCTGTTGACTGACGTTGACATCCTTGTCCATTTCATGTACTAGACTTTGAAGCTTCACTCTGCTTTGCAACTCCTTCCTTTCCTGTGCCCCTTACCTCCTGGATATTACAATGTTCAGCAAGCGTTCACTTGTCTTTTTTGCACTTCCCCACTTCCTCTGGACAGGGATTTTTTTTATAGGTCAAACAACATAATGTATTGTGGTGCTTCAACAAACCCAGCTGTGGCTCCATGTGTTACATAACCTAAATAAAACGTGTAAGGCAAGTGCTCAGGTCATGCAGTTGAATATCTGCAATCAATCTTCACCAAGCTGGGGTGTATCAGTCATATATAGCATTACAGACCATGGTAATAGCCAGCATCTTTCAGCTAGGATTATGCAGCAAGAGCAATAAAATGAAGAAATACATAATCTTTACACTTGCCACAAACACATAAATCTTTTAAGGGCAATAACACAACATTTGCACAACCTGATGTATGAACTAACTTGTAAAATATGATATTTAGGGAGGAAAAAAGAATTTTTTTTCTCTTAACACGTGAATGGATGCTGTTGCTAACAACTTCACAGAGACATGACAAATGTGCTCAGCACTGGAGCAAAAAGACCCAGTGTTCTGGGCTGCAACATCTTCATTCTGCATGAAGGCATTTTGTTAGAAGAGATTGTGGGATGGTAAAGGGGGTGGCAGTGAAAAGGTTATTTAGGGAAAGGGGAGGAAAATGTAAGTAATTTACATTCTGTCATAGAATAAGCTCGTCTCTAAATCCCACATTACAAGCAGCTGTTTGTCAGCTAGAACAGTTCAAGAAATTAAATAGCGCTCATGCAGTCAGATTCATCAACTCACAATAACTGTTCGTTCACCATGAGCAAAAAAGAGAAAAATATTCAGTTGAAGAAAAATACCAATAAATTCCTCAGTTATTTCAGATGTTGAATAATTACACTGTTTTGCAGCATATGTTCCCTTGACCTTTATAGCATGAATTGAAGAGTATTTTCATCGGATGTCAGAAAGCTCCTCATAAAGGAAGAAATTACATATTTCCTGCCCCACCTTCTGAGGTGTGAAGCAGCATATCATTGCACGGCAAGCAACACAAGATGCGTCCTATACATAAGAGAAGTACAAGCCTTATTTGTCCTGAGCCTCTTCACCATGGAAGATAGGTCATCCTTAAGTATTACAACTAGGGTTTTGTAGATCTGGTTTTATCCTTGATTCTGAACCTGAATTAATCCTTACTTTTCAGCAACTCATTTTTATTTCTCTGTATTGAGAAGTCTATGCCCATGCCGTTGGGTCATCCCTTAGTATAGTTCACAGTGGTGGCCATCTTCCGCTATTTGCAGAGAATCTAGCACAGTGTGCCCCTGATTTTGTTTGAACCATGTACACGCTACAGTGGCCACCACATTACTTTATGTTACATTACGTTATTATTTTTGGATTTGTCTTTGCTAAAAGGACAAGCATTAGTTGAAAGCATGCATGTTAAGCTTCTGTATATAAAAAAGGGAGGGCCTTCTTTCTAGATGTGAAAATGATTATGCAATTATGTGTGAAAAATGAGGAATATACAGGAGAATGAATAAAGAAGGCAGGAGCTTGAGATCACAAACATATGAGTTATTCTTTGACTTAACCAGTACCTGTGCATCAGCTGAGGTTTAGTAGCTGGCCACATGCATGTGGTTGGCTCTTAATATTGGAGAGGTAAATCCTTCTTTTAGCTTTAGGATTCTTCCTAACGATACAATGGAGTTACACCTGACCTTAAATGACCAGATCAATAAAAAAGTAGAAGTATTTAACTTCACAAATAAAAATAAAAATATCCTTCTTTATTTAGGTTAGAATTAAGAACTGGAGACCCTCAAGTTGAAACTGTGTTTTCAATTAATAACCTGTTCATCAGGAAAGTTTTTGCTAAGCTCTAGCTTTGGTGCATGCTACAGTCAGCACATGCAGACATTGTCTTTATGTTAATACATTGAGCAAGAGCATACCCCATATCATGCTAGTAAAGAAAATCAAGAATGCATATTTGGTGGAAGAATAAAAGAAGCAATTTTGACCTGGACTAGACAAATACATTTTTTTTTGCTAATATCAACCTAAAGATAAATAGTGTTCTTATGGAAGTGGAAGGAGAAACAGGATGTATTCAGTGGTTTACTTCTGACCATAACTTCAGCATATCCCACTTAAGGCAATATAAAGGCTTACGTCTCCAGAATCAGGCCGGCACTAAGCTGTGATTAGTGGATGCTTTATGTCACATGTGGGAAGGCAAGACTCTAATTCTTCACTTTGAAAACTAAGGGCCTACAGATGGGCTGTCCATCTGAAATGCAGTCTCCTCACAACTCTCTGATTTGCTCATCTTTTCCCTGACTTTTTTGATTTATACCTTTTTTTTCCCTTTAAATTATGTGGGGTTTTAATTTATTTTGTAATCATATAAAATAGCATTGAAAAAGAGAAAAACAGGAAAAAAAGAAAGATGATGTATGAGGGAAATGTTTATTTTTGAAAATTCCTAGAAAAAACTGTTTCTGGCTCAGCTATGTGCACTTTGTGGCTACCTGAACTACATTCTCTACGGAACACCTTGCTATAAAGAGAAATTCAACTGCACACAATCTAGTGGACAACGTTTGGAAAAAAAAATCACAAGAGTAAATTGTATATACTTTCTCAGGTACTGTTAGTAGAGTAGCTTAGATGCTCTCCAGTAAGTGTAGGACATGTCTTCAGGTAGAATCCTGATTTTTTTATTGTTTTTTTTTCCCATGATAAACAAAGTCAAGAAACTGATTTGGTGGTGAGGCTGTTTTTTAATTCTCAGAGTGTCCTAACAGTTTATTCTACTCTTTTTCCTGTATTTATGGGTAATATATATAAAACTGTACTGAGTGGGAAAATTTCTTGATCATCTGAGAGTTATTCAGAAACTAAACAAGCTGCAAATTTACTTTGAGGTATCTTGCAACGTTTCACTTTGGAGTAGAGTTGATTTTTATTTTTTTTTTTCTACATGCATGTTAATTTGGAAATAGTGTTACTCTCAAATGTCACTGGAGTTGCTTTGCAATTAGATAAAGGCTTGTAAAAACAGTGTGAAATTGTGCTGTTGGTCAGTTCTGTAAATGAGAATGTTCTGACTATTATCCAGTTGGATATTAAAGCTAATTTTAATCCTAGTCTGAACTCTAACAGAACTATCTTCTGTAGGTACTTTCTTCTTTCTTTTTAAGTCAGGTGGATCTGCGTTTCCAGATAACATCTGGGGCCCAACTACTTCTTTCCTTTCTTTTTCTTTAGTGAAAGCGTGACCTCACTGGAAGGCTGGCTGAGTAGGTGCCTATCTTTCGGGTTGCAGTCCAGAAGAATTATCTTTTCTGTGTTACTTTCCAAAAAGATGTGGTTTCTAATTACAATGATGTGCATGCTCCCACAGTATTTTTCGTGATGCCTCTGAGTTTCCAATGAAAATAATTTTAGCAGACAGTGTTTCGTGCTAGAATTAGGCTTGCAGATAGTTCTTACAGTTAGTCAGAGGGTAATCACCACTGTATGCGAGGTAGCAGTTATGGACAACTCAAAGACTGGTTTTCTGAGGGGGAAAAAAACCCCCTAATTTTAAATGAGGTGCAGCATAAGATCACAATATTTTTGGTCTTTTCAGTGTCTGACTTGCAATTTTTGTGCAAGTCTGGGATACTGAGAGACACTTTGTGCCAATACCAAAAAGCAGATCTGTGAATGAGAAGGATTTATGCCCAGTATGGAGTCACTAGTTTCTAAAGTCTTTCCAAGATTAATTTCACACTTCATAATTTCTTGTGGAAGAGTTGTCCAGAAAAGGTTGAATCAATGCAGTAGGAATAGGCTTTTAGATTGAATAGGAACTCTGTTCTTACTCTGGACCAAAATGAACCAACATCTGCTTTGCTGTAGTCTTGCTGACTTCTACAATGATGTGTGTAACTCCCCATGAAATTAGATTGGGCTAAAGCTGGCCCTTACGAGGTTTCTGTTTAGAAGGTTTGCACCTTCCCATATTTTAAAAAATGGGCAGAAGTCCATCTTCTTAACTCCTGGCATTAACTGCACAGTCATCACCTTATTTCAAAATAAAATGTCTACTAAAAAAAACCTAGTAGTACCTTATGCACTAATAGAGGAAAAAAACAATTTCAATAGTAAAACTGCATAAAAGACATCTAGGTTCCTTTTATTACCAGATATGACTGCCATCATTTTGCCCTGGTTTTTACAGCTATCACACCTGGCTAAATCTGTGCTTTCTGTTAGAACATTGATCATAATGAGAGACCAGGCAATAGTTGGCAAACGGCTGTGACACAATTACTGTGGTGTCTCTTGATGACCATATTCAACTTCCTCCAATGGCAGTCAGATCTGTGGGCTACTCCATATTTGCCTGGATAATAAAGTAGGAGAGCAATAAGCATCCAGTGGAGAGGACATGTTAAAGGCTGTAAACTTTTAGGACTGACCGAAGAGAAGACCCAAGATCATAAGTGAAGGCAGATATTGAGCTTCTTCCTCATTTCTTTGTTCTGTATAATTTTTTTGTCTGAGTGAGTGTTGAGGATAACTCTTCAAAGCCCAGTGCAGTCATTCCGTGATTCCCAGGCTGGTTCTGCACAGTCTAGCTTACACCTGAGGCAATACAGCTATATTAATGCAATGCTCTGCCCCAGCTAATTATCTCTGAGCTAGCTCACGTTTCTCAAAATAGCACTATAAAGCATCTGAATATATACTCGGGAGGAAGAAGCTGGTAGACTGAAGGGCCATGGCCCCACTTTCCACTTCTCCCATTAGCACCATCCAATTTACATACGTTTGCCTGGGTGCCTGACGAGGTTCAAGCTACTTAGGTGGCTTCATTCAGTTGGAAACTGTGAGGATGAGGTTTGGGTAAACACTGTATAAACAGCGAGCTAGAGACAATTTGCAATATAGATAGACACATACCATATGGATAGACAAAACAGATGGTGGGTGAGGGATGAGGAGAGTTAGGAACAGGAGCACAGAACAGTGAACAGATTTCCTCCCAGTTGTCCTAGAGTTTAGTACAGGGTCAAAATAAAAGCCCAAATTCCTTGGCCTGGAAGCTCGTGTCTTATCGGTGTTGCCTTAAGTCAGGGAGTACTTTTTTAATTTTTTTTTTATTTTATTCCCTTAACTCACCTGCTCACCATAGCTATTACCTTCCAGAGAATTTGAACTGGACTTTGTCTTTATGTCCGAACAATTTAGAGATTTTCTAATCGCATGGTTTTCATCAGGAAAGGTCAGGAGGAATGACATTTTTCATAGTCAGTCTAGTTTAAAACCTGGCTATGGTTCATGCATAACTGCAGCAACGATTTGCATTTATATAGCACCTTTCATCCCTTAGGATCTCAGAGTGCTTTATAAACCATATGTGGGAATAACTTCACTGAAATAACAGTTAAAAATCCCCTTTGATGCCCCTCAATCTGTGGAATATCTGAGGGGCAGCATACAGTCCAGCACTGCTGCACAGCCCATAGAGAAGGGCATTGAGAAGATCCTGTTTCTTACTAGGCAAAGTGGTAGATGAAGGGAGAACAGAGGTGAATTACGTAGGAGAAAATTTGGCTTGAATGAACTTTGATGGCACTATCCCTACAAAAAAGTTGTAATAAAATTTCAAGATCCCTAGTAATCAGGGTTTTGCTTTTATGCTGCTTCTGCAGGATGATACCTCTGATGGTACAACACATTATTGTGCTGGCTTAAGGTGAACAGATCCATATACTTAATTATTCACCCTATCCAGAATCATTATACATATCTGGGTTAGATGATTGGTAGTAAACTCTATCTGGTAATATTCCAGTCCAAATATCAGGTGAACCTGTCCCTGCTCAATCTATCTGACAATATTACTATGCAGTTTTGTGGTTACATAGTGCATTTTCCTCCAGAAAAAAAAACCACAACCAAAGTTGGGTAGTTGTACACGTTCTACTTGCTTGGAGAGCAATAATGAAGCTACTTTATCAGCACAGAATGAGATGAAAGTGATATCTACCAGAAGATTTAGAATAAATGGAGAAAATTCAGTTAAGTGGGCTTGACTTAATCAGATAAAAATGTGTGTGTTGTTCTCGTGACTAAATTAATCACTTCAGTTACTGACAAGTAAGTTCTATACATCCCCAGACTGTCCTTTGGAAGTGTCTTGCAGTGAGAGCGCAACGGATACGGTGACAGAGAGGCTTTCTGCCATCTCAACTTGTCCCACTGCTTTCCAAGGTGAGCGTGAGGTTATACTTTTCTTTTTTTTTTTCACTGAGTCATAGGAAAAATTTAATTTAGAGGTGAATGTAGCCTCTACACGTAGCTACCAAATGTGCTATTAGGTTTGTTTTTCCTAAGCACTGGACATACAATTCTTACTAGGGAGCAGGCAGAGTGTTAATATATGGCTTGAAAGAAGCCCCTACTGTACAGCAACCAGTGAAACTAGCTGTAGTACAGCTCTTTTTGAACATCCTCATCATCTCTTGAGGGGTGCTTCTTCAACTGTCCTCAAGAGCATCTGTGACAGTGTCTGTGTGGCTTCCGCGGGAGTTGGTGGTGCTCACCCTCATCTTAGTGCTGTACGGACCACCGAAGCAGTGGATATTAATCAGTGCTGTCTTTGTCATGGCACTCATAAAGTTGAGGACCAACGTTTCTGCAGGGAACTTTGCGCTGAAGAACTGTGTAGATAGATGGTAGAGCTAACTTTAGAGGCTGATCCTGAAGAAAATGGAATTATTAATGCCCATAGAGATGATATAATATTCCCCTGAGGACATAATTTGTCTTACGTGAGAGGAGGGCTGACAAATGCCCCTGATAAAGCCTATTATTGTTACTGTTAAAGTGCAAAACGTTGTAATAACAGGCTGAGAACAAACTAACTGCTTAAATGACAGGTTACCTCAAACCTTCCCCCAGTCATGAAGTGCCTTCTTTTTTCCTAGTATTTTATATTTTACTTCTAGGACCAGGGGAACTCTTTGTAATATGGCGTTTAGTTCTTGTGACTAATTTGCTCAAAGAGGAAAAAAGATGCCTGTAATCTATAGTTATTCAGCACTACTTTACTTAAACTATATTTTACTTAAGAAACACCCGGAAGGCTTCCTTTTTTTTTTTCCCCCTAACCCCACCTTCAACTAAATATTTATTAGCGGAGATGTGTGTTTAGTTCCCCGAGTTGTGTGGGATTGTTTAAGTTACTTGGCTGGATGACTGAAAATGAGGAAAGTGTAAAAAGGGAAGACTTCAGTCTGGAAAAGGGATGGTTGATAAAGGAGAAGATACACATCTATAAAGCTGTAAGTGGCACAGAGAAAAATAGAGAATAAAGTAGTAGAACTCCTTGCTGAAAATTCATATGGGTCCCTAAAATAAATAAGCAAGCTCATGGGGGTAAAACCCCCCAAAATATGGGTCTCTATATACAGATATGCTGCCTTTGGTTCATGAGGTCTCTGAGCAACAAATCACTGGTGGGTGTGGGAGCAGTCTGAAGGGCTATCACCACAAACTTGTATTGTTCTTGTCCTCTTCCCTTGACTTTGGAGACAGGTTACTGGGTCAGCTGGACCTTTGGTGTGACCTAGTGCGTTGTTCTTCACTTCCTGGATTTCAAGTTGCCCGGACAGATCATCCCAGCCTGTTGAATTTGCAGGTGGACATTGTATGAAGAAGTGCAGGACTTCAGCTTTCCAGAAATGTTAAAAGTAAAGGGGAAAAAAAATTATTTGTACGCTTCACAGAGGGAGATTGAAAGATAAGGGACTCTTGATAACCTGGTCTAACTGCATCATGGTCCCTTGTGCTGCCTTCAGTGCAGGTGAGCTGAACCTGATGTCAATTATGGATGGCAGAAGAATCCTCCCACACTGAATTGCCTTTGAGCAAAAGTCACAGTCAGAGTGGGAGGAGTGGGTGTCCCTAGGCTGGATCCTGACCTGGAAAGCACCTCTGCTTCTATTTCTGGCTGTGGAATAGAGGCAGAGCCCCCAGATAAACCAGTGTATCAGAATATGATTAGGAAGAAACTTACCTTCTGCTTCCTTGCCACCTACCCAAGGGGTCTAAATGCTTTGACTAGCTCAAGGGATACCTTGGGGCAAAGCATTGTTTCTGATTCTTGGACTTGGTGGGGCAGACCTCCAGATTTCTCTGGGTTTGGACGTGTTTTGAGTTGTTGTATATAATGAAATTCTCCATATAGGCCTCTTTCTTTCTCCCTTTTCTCCCCTGCCTCTCTCTGTTTAACAAACTGAGCCTTTGGGTCCCCTGGAGCTCTCTGTGGCTGTTTTATTCATAGCTTTAGACCCTTCTTAGCGCAGCAGCTTCATCAAATATTTTTCAAGGACAACTTTTCTCCCTAAAGGTTTGCTCAGCAGCAATGACTGTCTCATCTAGGGAATCTATTCTGATTAATTTGACTTTAGCTTTCTTACTGCTCCAGTGGAGTCCAAATTTGTCAAGGACTTAAATGTATATACACACACACCAGGGAAGTTTTACAAAAAGCCAGAACACAATGAGCTGCCACCTAATTTTATTAAGAGGCTCACTCTTTTGAAAGGGACTGCTGTTATCAGCCTGACCAGAGCGGAATGCAGCAAAAATTAAGATTGAAGTGACAAACTAGTTTCTGGCATAACCACGAAATATTCAGGGTCATGAGATTTTTTTCTTTTTTTTTTTTTTTTTAGTTTTTTTAACATGTGGGTGTGTTTCTGGGTTTCTCCTGGGTGCTGGGGCCCGGTGCTTGCTCAGCTGGGCTGTCAGTCTCAGCCTTCTGCTCACAGCGTCCTGGCAGCATGCATTTGTCCTCTTGCAAAACGTTCATTAACACGGAAGGGCACCAGCTATTTTTCACTTCCGGCCTAAATCAGGATGTGCAGCCTCTTCAGACATCTTCGTGTTATCCCAGGCTCTTCTCCCCTTCATTATTTGCTTCAATTTCTGCTAGAAACATGCCTATTTCTTGTAATCCATTCTGTTAGAGGAGCCTAGTTTTTATAGATCCATATCTATTCTTACACAGGTGTTTTTTAGCTGTACTCCTTGCTCATAAAATACAGCTTCTTAAGCAATACTTGACCACTTCCTTGTCTTAGTTTAGCTTATTTAAATGGGAATTGAGAATGGAATTCATATAAAAAAGAGCTAAAAGTTTTCCTTCTGTCATAAGCCAATAGAGGCATCACTTTCTTGCAGAACTAAAAGAAAAGCTGAGAGGAAAATGAAAGGAAGAGCAATCGGACATCTAGCTAAGAGCATCCCTTGAGATGCTGACAGGGTCTTCGATGATACCAGAAACCGAAGGTTAGCGTGACTGGAAAACACCTTTAATGATGGGCCGTGATGAATTTCTAATCCCCAAAGAAAATAAATCGATCTGTCCTTCAGCTGTGGTTTCCCTGCTTCTCTTCCCATAGTGAATGCCTGTTTCAATAAGTGCCTATTTTAAAAAAGAAACATAAAAGAGAAGGCGAAGATAAGCCTAGTCTTCATCCCACGTGTGGAATTAATATCGCAACGGCTGTGAGTTAACTATAGCACTTACAGGCATCTTTGTGAAATTCTTGAGCTGCCTGTGAAAAGAAATTTCTCTACCCCTCCCTTCGTGGGAAGATGTTGTGGAGCCCTTTGTACGGCATTTGGGGAAGGTGGCTATAGTACGTACCCCTGGCCACACAGTGTGCTTCAGATGGCCCTGTGATTCAAATCCAGCCTGTGGCATACTTTCGCCTGACCGGCTGCCTTTGCCACAAAGGCTGTTGAAGTATTGTACAGTTGCTCAGCAGGCTAATACCTTCCCTTGGTCCTGCCATGTTAAGTGCATGCTGCCCTGAGCTGCCATACAATCAATGTGGGGCTGAAAACATCCTTTACACAAGGCCTTAGAAACATGAGCTGCAACGGGTGACTCTCAAGAAGGATCCCAAAGCTGGGATTAGAACAACTCACTGAAACTGGGCTGATTCCCCAGAGCTCAGGAGTGCTGAGCCTCTGTGGTATTGTTCCTCTTGGTTATCACAGAAAGCCAAATGAGTTTCCCAGTGCTCTGATCTACAGAGCTTTTCTAATTTACCATTCGGGTTGCTTCCCTCCCTTTTGTTATAGGGTTGCTGTAGCTTTGGAGGGTCTCCTCTCCGGGACTATGTCTCATTTCTAGGGGCATACTAGAGATGGGACTGCTGTGCCTTTTAGGTCACCTGGTGCTTTTGGTATCAGCACTTCACTGCAAACAAGAAGACCATGAGAATTAATTCTAGCGGATATGGGACAAGTAGACAGGGGCTGTTTGGAGGAGCAGACTCCAGATGCTTGCCTGCATGGTGCATGACCTTTCCTTAGTTGTTCAAGGGTAGCATGAAAGGTGGATGCGTTTGAAAGCATTAGCATTCCTCCATGCCTTCTGAATAATTTTACTATTTTATAGGCGTTAATTTTGTTTGAATTTCTTCCTGTTGTTTTCCTTCCCAATCCCCACCACTTAGGAGGTCAGCAGAAAGCTACAGCTTGCCTCATATTTATTCAGTGACTTTCTCAGGTAAGCATCTGCTTCTTCAGACTTCTCACATTTAACCCCTTACTTTGGGTAGACCTTTGCTTCTAGGTTGGAGATAATTCACTGTTAGTGTCCTCTGCAGTCTGCTTATGACATTGAATTTGGAGGAGGATTTCTACCTATGGGGTTGAAAATTATTCAAGGGAATGTTGTATAGTTGCCTTCTTTTCTGTTAGACATCTTGTAGTTCCCACAGAGGTGTAACTTTAAAAACAATATGTTCTGTGTTAACATATCTAAAAATAAATGCATTAAAAATATCTATACCAGAGCATTGGTAGATTAAACCCAGGTTGCTCCCAAAGGAATAAAATAATCAAATCAATACTTCTCTCCAGGTCAGCGTTCTTATTTTTAAGCAGCTTTTTAAAAAAACTTGTATCTAGCAGCCGTTACCAGCCAATGTCGTGTCTTAGGCGATAAACAAACATTCAGCAGAAAGTTGCCTAACAGTTCTACCTCCCATTTTTTTGTGGGGCATAAAGTTTTGGGTTTGCTTCCTATTTGAACATAATCTTTTAAGAAGACTCTCCTGTTGTTTGGCACGTACTTTTGTCTTCACAGAGTGACTTGTGGGTGGGAGGGGGACAGACTTCAGGCAACCTTATTCCAAGGTGCACCTAGCTCTGAGTGCCTGCTGTCTGGATTTAGGCTGTGAGTAAAAACCATTCCCTGGCCTTCTTGGTTTCCTGCGGTGCTAAGTGGAAGGGAAAGTGATAAGAGAGATGTAGCCGAGGTGCTGGATCTTTGGGGATCCTTGTGAGCAGTAGAGTTCATGCACTGTGTTGCCACAGACGGTGTCTTCAGGAGGAGGAGGAAGTGGGGGTGGCAGCCAATTCTTGGTGGAAGCACATGTGCCGAAAGGAGTCCTGCCATGTGAATTCCCTGTAACTTCTTCCCCTTGGTCCCTCTTTCTCTGAATGGACCTGATAAAGCCACTTTATGAACAATGCATAGGTTTTTACACTTCTGTTGTGTGCTCAGGAGTAAGGACAGATATAGTACAGGTAGAACTGTAGATGCAGGTGGTAATTTTCAGACAAAACTTTTTTTTTCCCCACTGAAGAACAAATCTGCATTTATCAAAGATTTTAGTGAAGATGTTACTGATTTATCTTCCAGAAAAAGGAGCAATGTAAATATTTAATTTTAAATCTTTTCTATGAATTTTGTTTTTTGAAACAATGCCTCGGTTAGGACTTGGCTTGATTTTTTAAACAAAGTAATACAAACATTGGAATTAAATTAAACGCTTCCTGTTACCCCCTAAAAATGTTATTCTCCTCTT
Source organism: Dromas ardeola (assembly GCA_013398915.1). NCBI lineage: Eukaryota > Metazoa > Chordata > Aves > Charadriiformes > Dromadidae > Dromas > Dromas ardeola. The sequence continues at coordinate 474,519 of VYZM01006910.1, forward strand.
CTTAACCATTTAAAAAGGACTCATGAACAAAACCCCCCAAACCTAAATTTCTCTAATTTTAAGAATTGACCTACAGCAGGTCTTTTGATACACAACAAACTTATAAATTAAGAGGGAGCAGCTTTCATTTCTTCTAGTGCTTCTGTGGAGTGATTGTCCAAAATGCTCATTTAAGTCCTTTGTGAACATCTGAAAACACTTTCCAGGAGAGAAAATTCAAATTTTATTTGTAAAATTATGAATCTGAAAATTTATTTAGAAATTTGAAATTGATACTTATTTGGAAATTTGTTTCAATGTAAAACAAAAAAAAAATTAATTTAAACCTTCTTCATTTTATGAGAGCAAATGCAACATCAAGCCATAGAGGGATCCTAAATTTTGGTTAAAGAAAACTTTTATTGGTTTTAAGGCACAGGAAGAATCTAGTGCTGAGCAATATTTATTGGTACTGTCATTTGGTATTAGGGCTAATATATAAGTGTGTCATCTAGGTAACTAGATGAGTGCTAGATAAAGATCGCTAAAGAATTAGGGTCTTGATTTTCAGAGCAGTCTATTGAATTAACAACTTTGTTTCTTGTGCTTGCAAACTCTGCCTTTCTGTGTTTAACCAGGGTAAATATTTCTACAGATGTAAGCACATGTCCCATTGCGTGGTGATAGAATTCAGATGAATACCTTCCCTGGACTATATTAAAATATCTGTATTTTTCATGATCATTTCCTTCCAAGGATCACACAGCATGTAATGTATGCACTTCCAAACCATGCTGCTTTGGCCAGGAAAACTGCAACTTCCTTTCACAGTTCCCATTCTCACTTGTAATGAGGCACATGCTTTGATTTAGAAATTATTGCAGCTAAGTGATTGAGAAGCAAAAGTTAATGACCTCGTCACCATGTCTGGCATTGCCTGAAGAAAAAAAATGCTGTACTATGCCATCCTCATCTTTATTACATTAAACGGAGTCCCAGGGAAGCAATGCTGGCTCAGGATGAGAGGTGGGGTGGGTACAGCGAAGACCTCTGTGCAGAAGTGCAGAGGAGATGCTCTGCAGATGTCTTCACAAATTTCCAGTGGGAGCATGTGCTGCAGTAGGCAAAGCTAATGGCCGGGCCATGACCCCCATTGGTCTTTTAATGAATCTATACCTAAAAGGAGAAATCTGGGATTGTCTTTGTGTTGAGATGCTAATCTTAGAGAAACTGGCTGTGTTAAAGACAAACTATTGTCGTTTTTGACCTTCTGCAAGAAGTACATTACAACCATACATGCGTACTGTTGAAGCAGAGGTTGCCGTGACCTGGTGAGCCGTGCCTCACTCCCTAAATGCTGCTGTTAGAATTAGCTGTCAGTGAAGCCAGTAGCTACAGTAACCTGAGAAATACTACTTTTTAAAAAGGGCCTAATCTGTCTTTTCTTCCGTCAGTTTGATCCCCATGCTACTCACTCTGAAAGTTTTCTACTGACATCAGCAAATATCCGTCTGATTTTTATCTTAGACATGCCATGGGTATCAATCATTTCAGTTCTGAAAAATTAATTCCAAACTTGTTGCTATCATTCTTTTGATCTCAAAGTGAAACACATTTTTATGACTACTTGATGCAGGTAAGCTACTCTCTTTTCAATTTTTTTAAAGACTGAATCTTGAAATACACAAAACAACAGCAGTCAGCCAGCTAATTCAGAGCCTGAGTGAGAAATGGAATGTGAGCTGAAGTAATCTGCTTCTCAGGGTTGCAACTTCCCTAAACATTTTTTTTCTCTTGTATCTAAGGTTGCTTGAAAACAATAACTGGACCCAAACACCTTAGACAAAAACACATTTAGACAAGAGGAGGGGTTTTTGTTGGTTTTTTTTTGTTGTTGTTTTGTTTTTGTTTTTTTTTTTTTTTAAGTACTGACCTCTAAATCTTGCTTGGAGCTCTGCATTTATCCACGTCTGGCCTTGAGTAATATTATATGATTATCACAGACAGGAAGCTTGGAACTTGATTTGAAGAAAATGATGGAAAAAAGAGGACAACTCTGTCAAGGAAGGCAGAAAAGACTGCTTCTGAGTGATGGTATGTTCGCTCTGTGCTTTCAGGTAGACGACAAAGGCTAGCTAAGACATTTCAGCCACGTTGCATCTTCACAAAATTGCTTCAGATGGCACCAGTCAAGCTCAAATGTTCTGGTAACCCAAAGAGCAGATTGATCTAACTGGTTACTTTGACGCTTGAAGTACTTTTGTCTGCTTGGATCCATGTTGTGCACCAGACATTTGCTGTGAATGCTGTAAATTTGAATCTAGAAAAGGCCAGAGAGCAGATTGCCAAGAGAGATGCTCATATATTGTGGATGAAGTCAGTATAAAAATCCCAGACAGATAAAGGAACTAAAACCCATTATGCAAATTTTATATTGTCACAGCTGAGTTGTTACAATTAGCATTATTCCTTAAGTACCCCAATAAACGAGAGCAAACTCTGTGGTAGAGTTTGTACACGATTTGTGAGATTTCTCAGACTAAACAGACTTCTGTGGTGGTTTAAGTTGTTTCGTACTGCAGCTGCATGCATTTGTAGAGTTGGTTGAGATTTTGTATAGCCCTGTGGTTTTTTCTTTGTGTATGTCTTTTTTTTTTTTTTTTAATTTCCCGGTATATCTTAAACCCTGACTATCTTAACCCTGTTGGCTTTTGGCAAAAGAGTTTCCTACCACTCAAAGACGGACCAAGAAAAGAATTCGTTCCTGAGAACACAACATTTGACATGAAGACAAGACCATGTTCTTCTGAAGATGGTACAGTCTCAGGACTGTGATCCTGGTGCATGGCTGTACATTTTCTCCAAGAAAGAATTTCAGTTTTATCTTCTAGACAAAGAGTTACAGCAAAATTTTCTAGGATGAGGATGAAGACTAATATTAACTGCTTTTATGCTAACATGCAGCCTAAGAGGAGTATGACTGCTGGAAAATTAGTAGATATAAGATGAATATATGACCTTATGTCCTAAAGACAAATTCTTGCCCATTATCACTTGGTCGTATGGAGACAAGCAGTTGGAGCTCTGAGATAGCTAAAAGCCACCCCCATGTTACTCTTGTGCTTGACACTTTGCAAAGCACCTTCTCCCACTCCATTTCTTAAGCCCACCCTGCAGAACGCAATGAGGCAAAAGCGCCATCTTTTTCGTTACACCCTTCTTTCACTTATGGGAGGGGAAAAACCCCTTTATTCCCTTGCCTGGGGAAACACGGCAAGATTTACCCTGTAGAATGCAAGCTCTATGGATTCTTTTTTTCTCTGCCTGCTTTTTTTTTAATTGAATGCTAAGAGTGGTTTCTCTACGAATGCGGAGTGCAACCAGTCTGGAATACCAAAAAATGTCACCTTTTTAATTAACCAAGCGATCGTCAACTTGATCGAATTTCTTTGAAGTTTTCCAGTGACTACGTGCACACTGTACGCAAAGAGATTAGTGATGTGGGAATGCCAGTTTTGGCAGTAAGGTCAGCTTCTTGATCAATAATAACTCAGCCTGAACAGATATTTAATCTAAAAGAAAGAGGTCATCTCCAATCAGGTCCTTTAAAGAGATTGACCAACAAAATCTAATCACTGATTACTGAATATTTAGTCAAGCAGTGACCTTGCTTAATCATACATTATTAGCTAATTCCTCCATTCAGCTCCATCTTGTGAATTAAATTTTGTCCTAATTAATACTAGAACTGTAAACAGTTTACGTGACACTGACTTCATAGGCCAGGGCCAGCAAAATGAAATCCAAAACCTTTCTGCAAGGCTGAATCTTTCTGTCTCCATATCATTCCTAACAAATGTTTCTTCAGCCTGTTCTTAAGGACCTCTAATGATGGAGAGTCCACAGCTTCACAACATAGCAGAACATTGTTACGTATCTTTATCTCATGTGCTGGGGCAAAGTAAGAAAGGCATATGTCCTTTCATAGGTATGTTGAAGCAGAGCATCTCGCTACCAAATCTGTCATCAGTGTTAACAATGAGCAGATTGAAGTCCCACTAGAAGTTGGGTAAAATACTAGAGAAATTGTATGTTCACATAGTGTTTGTATTATTGATATCTCATTTAATTTTTAAGAGCCCGGTGTAAGGGACCCAGTTCACACTGGGTAGCAGTAAAACAGCCAGCAGGCTGAATAACAATGAGGGGGAAATAGTCTTCAGCTCCAGTGTCACCTTGCTGTAATAAGGTGACTTACCTCCCTCAATCCTGGCTGAGCAGGGGTGATTAGGGGGAGGAAATCACTTTGAGTTTCCTAAAGATTGTCTCCAGAAGAAAGCACTGAGAACATCTGTATGCCTAGAGTTAATGAAGTTGCAAGTTATTCAGGCTGCATCTATATTGGAAAAAAACCCACCCAAAACAAAAAAAAAAAACAAAAGCCATCCAGACTTGGATAACTATACTCTATTGGCTCACAGAGGGAGAGTATGTTTGAAGACCAACATTGCATCCAGGATTGTGAAAATAGGATTTTGATGTGAATGTTGAATCCCCAGCTCTAGCATCCAGGATGCGTGTTAGGTGCTAACCTGCAATAAAACTACCTGTTTGGTTTTTTTAATTTAGGCTAGGATTGTGCTTTGTAGTTCACTTTCTTGTACCCCATGGGTTCTGAAATGCATAAAAGCATGGTACAGTAATACATAAATCATAGCTTTGGTTCATATTTAAGCCTATGAGGAGGTGGAAACCTGGGCTGCTCTACTTCTCCCTGAAAGCAGTAAATCTGCACAAATCAGCCCTCCTGTGGGGTGTGTTTTGGCAACCCCAGCTGCCTCACCTGCACAAGGACAAGTGGCCTGTTCTCCATCAAGCGCCAAAATGATACATGGATACTTTCACTCGTCGCCAAGTTTTGGAAGGAGTTACCTCAGCAGAACCAAACCAGTGGTTCCCATGGCTAAGCATGGACAACTGAGAGCACACACCGAAATGCCACGGCATCCCACGTGGCTCCTGACTGTGCTTGTCCTTTGATATGCCATAGGTGAGCTATACCTGACATGGTGCCTGCGCCAGACCCCTCGGTGTGATACGAAACACGCAGGCGACGGCTGTGTGCCAAGCACGTTCAGAGGCTCTTGTGCCAGGACCAGGCTTGGTGCTGGTCTGCAGCGGGAAGCTCTGTGTGCTTTTCATGTTCTTACAGGGGAATCTTCTTTCCTGCCAGCGTCACCTGCACTTGCTTATTTCTTACACATTATACTAACACTTGCTTATGGGACTCTGAGCCCAAAAATGTGTTTGTATATTTTTCTGAGCATATCAACGGTTCTCACCAGAAGTGCTGCCTAACTCTGCACGCTTTGCCTCTGTGTCCTTTGACCGTCTCAGTTACAATAGTGCCTTACTGACATTGGCTTCCTCTTAAAGGCAGTACTAACCCGTTTCATGTCTTAATACTCATCAGTGATCCATGAAATGCTACAGCAGGCACTAAATCAGAATTTTCTTCTTTTTTTTAAAGGTAAAAATGAGAGAGAGAGATATGAACTATATCTTATTCAATTATAGTTGGTAATTGGTAACTAATTTTTTTGTTTTAAAGCCTTTAATATCAGACTTCTTTTGTATTGCAGTAATTTCTTATGAGGGAAATTTTTAACGGTTTGTATTTATTGGCCTCAGACTTTTGAGTTTGGAATGGGTATTCTCACTCAAATGTAGAACTGGACTCCGATGTGATGTCTCCCAGCTCAGAGTCATACAGTCTGTGTTGGAGCTGAGGAAAGACAGAGATTTCAGGTTCTGCTTGGTGATCTTGAGAGGCATCACTTTACTATTTTGTACCTCAGCCATCCAACCAAGAAAGCTATATATAAATCAAAATCACAAGCAAAACTAAATAATGCCTCAATGGGCACATTCAGTGCAAAAACTTATTTTCTGTGTTATTTCTTTCCTTCAAATGGCTGTCCTAGTAGGCAGTCATACTGGGACTTCATTTTACATGAAAAGAAAAAGTAGCTTTCTCTGAAGGAGCCGTTGTAACTTAGCCTTCCAAATCTGCAAATATTAGACCTAAAATCTACTGAAATCTGGAAGACGCTGATCTTGCAGAAGCCAATGTTATAACCTCACACACGTTAATATGCTGCTTGCTGTGTCCTCTGGTCAGGGGCTAAAATTAGTCAAATGTTTGTTTTAATACATCTTTTAAATATTTTAACATGGTTGTTGAACTCATGTTTATGGTGTTTTGATAAATAAAGATTTTAGGAATATTTTCAATATTAATCACATAACTGATAACTGATTTTAGGAAGGATTTTAATTTTCAGATGGGGTAACTGCTATAAGTAGAGATGGTAATTCAGAATTGGTTAAATTTGTCCCCTAAGGTTTTCAACCATTTGGCTGAAATGAAAACTAGGAGGAAAGGGAGGAGTTGAGCCATAGCAAGCTATGTGAAGTTAGTTTTGTTTTATTGTCAGGTAAATACCATAAACCTCATGTAGTGTCTGATGCCACAAAAAGATTTCTGTAATTTTCTTTTCCGTCATTCCATACTGTATGTTTTCTTTTTCTTGGGTTAATGCGTTCACTTCCTTATCATGAACAGAACTGAATCCTCAGTTCTCAGTATAGTTAAGGGATGCTGTGGGTGCTCGGAAGGATGGGTGCTTTTGAGGTGCAGGATCTATTGGCTTCTCAGTGCCATTAGTCTCCTGATTCAGCACAGCTTGATGTCAACAACAGCCTCCTGGGAAAAGGAAGAGTAGCCTTTCTGCTTAGCTGGTGCTGTTCAAGTGTCTGAATTCCTTTTATATTTATTGTATATCACAACGCCACAACATTTCAGGCATAGATACATAATGAGAGTGGATATGCATGTTTGCACGTCCTCGCGTGTGCATTGAATAGGAATTTTTCCCAGAAATAAATTAGTTTACATTAAAGTAAAATATTGGCAGGGAAAAAACAACAAAGGCTTTAACCCTCTAAGGTGCTGTGCTGCCATGATAGAGTAGCCTGTCTACATATGCAATCTCCCTCTGAAATGCCCTGGGCTAAGCAGAGCACATCATAGCAGGGGAAGCTAGAAAAGGCGGCAGAACTTGTTCCTGTGCAGAAACCTGAGATTTTATGTCCCAGATGGTAGTTTTATGGGCCATTATGATACCCCAGACTGACTCAATAGGTAAAATGAAATAATGAAAATCATCCTCTTGCTGAAAAAGAATAATAATAAAAAAAAAAGGCTGATTTGGGAGCTCAAGATCTGGCCCTCACTAGGGCTGAGTAAGTCACAGACCAACTGCTGTGATTTATGTGATGGTACGGTGTGATTAACTTTCCCCTGCATCATTAGAGAGTCTCTGTGGGTGGTGATGTGCCAGTTACTGTTCTCAGCTGGAAGGAAAGTCAGCAATAAACAGCCAGATGGGGGGGAAAATGGAGAAGGAAATTCTTCATCAGAGCTGAATTTTTAGATTCAAACTGCCCAGATTTTAGGTCAACTGAAAAAGTATTTGCTTTGTTAACCTCAGAGACTTCAGTTGTATTTCTCTATAACAGCAGGGTGTGGGAGATCTGTCACCTGGCTTTAAGTCCTTGTCTGCAGTTTGCAGAGGCACCCGAGTGAGCTCTAGCAGTGCCGGGTACAGTTGTACATAGCCCGTTTCCACACCCTGCACAAAAACATTCGCAGCAGAGGGGTGGGGATGTGTGTGTGTCACGTTGTTTTGTTGGGTGGTGGAACAAGGGCTCAGGATGCGTTGGTAGGACAGCACCCTGATCCTTGGCCTTTTCAGTGATGGAAGTTTTTTTTTTTTAAAAATAAAGTCACATGAATTTCACTGTGACAGGACTGTAATTTGTATTTGGCACTAACTTGCATCATCTGCTACTGTTTTACTGCTAAGTTGAACTGTTTTTGTTCAGCCACAATGTTTCACAAAGGTGTATTTGGTTTAAAAGAAAAAGTGATCAGATGTAAAGGTTCAAATCTCTGCTCATCCCAGTTCAGAGGCATTAATAGGAACGTTAGCTGGAAACATGTGCTTCTAGATTTTGAGAAAAAAATCAAAGGTAGAATGAAAAACATGCAAATTTTTGCAACATAATTTTAGTCTAATGCAGAATAAAAATGGAACTTTTCAAAATATCTGAAAGAGAGGGGACACTTGAGAAATATTCTTCCACTTCACAGAATAACAGAATCACAGAATGGTTGACACTGGAAGGGCCCCTGAAGGTCATCTGGTCCAACCCCCTGCTCAGGCAGGGCCACCTACAGCCAGTTGCCCAGGACCATGTCCAGATAGCTTTTGAATATCTCCAAAGATGGAAACTCCACAACTTCCCTGGGCAACCTGTGCCGGTGCTCAGTCACCTTCACAATAAAAGTGTTTCCCAATATGCAGATTGTGTTTCAGCTTTTCACATTGTGCTGAAACACAATCTGTGTATCAGTTTGTGCCCATTGCTTCTTGTCCTGTCACTGGGCACCACTGAAAAGAGCCAGGCACCATCTTGTTTACACTGTTTAGGTGTAAAGACTGTCCTCTTTGCACCCTCCCTTCAGGTATTTATACACTTTGGTGAGATCCCCCTGAGCCTTCTCTTCTCCAGGCTGAACAATCCCAGTTCTCTCAGCCTTTCCTCATAGGAGAGATGCTCCAGTGCCTTCATCTTTTTAGTGGCCCTTTGGTGGACCCTCTCCAGTATGTCCATGTCTATCTTGTACTGGGGAGCCCAGAATTGAACACAGGTCTCCAGGTGTGACCCACCAGCTCTGAGAAGAGGGGAAGGATCACTGCCCTTGACCTGCCAGCATTGCTTTGCCTAATGCAGCCCAGGGTGCCATTGCCCATCGTTGTGGTAAAGGCACATTCCAAGATGAGTTGTGCTTTTAGTTTACTTTTCTTTTGTTTTTGAAGTTCCCAGTCATGTGGTAGTAGTCTGCGCTCCAGAGGTCTGCGGTGTGCTGACCTTGCTGAGAGCAGACCTTGTAGCTTTGAACGCTTTTAATTGCTTCAATCTACTCCCCTACCCCCTGGTTTGCCCTGTCCTATTGCGTCTTTTGCAAAGTCTCGCTGTATATCGCGTACCACTGACAAAAAGGCAGTGGCATGGTGTAGCGGATTTTTGCATTCAGACAAGCAGGATGAGTTTAGGGAGGATCAATGCAGGGGCAGCAAACTGTGAAATCACTATTACAAAGGACTCGTTCTGTAAAAGAATACAGGAAATCATGTTAAAACATCTCCTCTTGAGAGGGCCTTAGGCACCTCGGTTTTGCAAGTGGGGTAATGTTTCAAAACGCATTGTCACATTTTACACCAGACTCTAAGGCTGTAAACTGTAAGGCTGCATGCAGTAGTGAATGATAAACAGTGCTGAGCCCTGTTTCCTAAACTCTTGTGGTTACTTTACAAAATATCTTAGATTTTAATGTTTCTCTGCACAAAGATAATGTGCTTTTGAAAAATCACTGTTATAAGAGCATATGGCATAACAGCCAGTCATACATGTTTTTGTGATACCTCCGCCATCCAATTAAGCTTATGAACCTCTTTACTAATACATCTCCATCAGAGATGCGTCTCTCTCAAATAGGCATCTTTGCAATAAATCATGGTTAAAACACCAGACCACAAAAAAATGTTTCTTGTGCTCGTCCAAGCACGAAATTTCATTTGTATGTGGCTTCTTCTATAGCGTTGTTCGTAGTGATGTCAGCATGTCTGGTTTTCCCTCCCGAAGGCCCAGAACTGAAAATACTTGCATCTGGATCAGTGACAGGTCTGAAATTTACTGTCTTGTGAACCATCAGAGCTAAACGCTGCAGCTTGCTGTCCTTCAAAAGTCATGACTCACTACTTCCCAACAAGATAAGTCTTTGGTTTCGAAGTCCCTATATTCACGAAATGTGAATCTTAGCATACCTGACTTATTGCATGTGGAATATGGAAAGCTCTAAAACCTATTAATTGTTGTTTCCCTCCATCTGGGGCTTTTATAATTGTCTGTTACTATAGTAATAGCGCTTGACTTTACACAATGAGAATTTAAGGAGAAAAAAGACAGAAACCTTTCTGTAAGACACACAGCTATTATGAACGGTATCTTGTTCTTAGGTTGTGTTTCTCCCTCTTCCACAGATAATATTTACATATAAATTTTCCATTTCTGGATAATTTTATCTTTTCTCATAATATGTCACAGCTTTAACTGGCTTCATGTGAATTTGGTATGCTTCGTGTGTTGTTGTTAGGTCAATAAAGCTTTAGTATTTAGAGTTTAAGGTAACTCAAAAGTCGTAAGACCAAGTGTAGGAAATGGAAAAACTACATGGATGCTCTCGATAATTTAGGGAGGGAAAAGCTCTTTCATTGTAAACTTGCTTTAATTAGGAGGGAGGCCAAGCTGGGGATAGTTGACTGGGGACACCGAGCAGCCGTTACTACTCCAATCATTTTTAAATTATTTATACAAAGTAGAACTTTGTAAGAGGAGAGGGTCAAGACTCACTTCCCTTTCTTGCTTCCTCTTTCCCACCCTGTTCTGTAACCTCGTGGCTAATCCACGTTTGCATCAGCAGGAGCTTTCACTCAGGTCTCTTCAGGCAGGAGAAAAAAATGAGCCAAATCCACCTTCACTGTGGGTGGAAGGGAAAGGCATTTTCTTGCTCTTCCTCTGTAAACGTTGCTGTGCACTTCCTTTGCCTTTTACACTGTTCATCTAAGTCAGCACATTTAGTTTTGGACCTCTTGGGCTGATCCATTTAATATACTGATTTTTTTTTTTCTAGGCTTTTAATTTCAGCAAGGAAAACAAAAATGCAAACAAAATATCTGATTTGATAAAGACTAAAGCGTGTTGCTTGGTTGTCTCTCTTTTACAGTTGGATAGCCCTCTGGAAAATCAGTTATTTGCACAGCCCTCACAGTGGCAGACAAATCCTCTCTCCTGAACAGACCTTGAAGAAGAGTTCTGCATCACTCTGAGCTGAAAGCTGTCTCAGTTGTCTGAGTGACACTATCACTCAAATTTTTGACCTAAGTCAAGCAGAGTCTTCCTTGAATGACTGATCTTCTGAGTACTGTGTTTGCCTTATGCAGTGCAAACAGGTGCATGGCATGAGAGAGAATTAAAATGATGTTTATATATCAGCGTATACCTTTTAGACAACATATGTTCAGGACCTCATCCTGAACTGTCAGTGATTGTACAGAGGGATTCTTACCTAGACAAGAAATGCAGATGTTGAGTTTTAAATGGAGCTGCTCGATCCATTCCCCACTTACAGCTGAGCTTTACAGAGTACCATTGCTGGTTCTCATGGACCTTGACAATTTGCTGGGTATTACTTAGTTCTGCTTTTTAACACATCTTGTTACACTATGCAGACAGTTTTCAACCCCAAATCTCATCTTCTGTCTTTTAAAAATCATTGTTCTATCTTTATAGCGAGAGAGGTCTAGCAGGGAATAGGGACATTATATCACTTTGCACAGTAACGGGGGAAAGAAAAGGGAACTGTCTATAATTTGTTTCTCCATCCAGACAAGTCAAGCTAAGTTATGATGAGAGCAGTGCAGCAGTCATGATCACCTACCGTTTTATAGCTGATGTGATTGTTTTTATGAAGCCTATAACATTTTTAACAGTGCTGTTGTGCTGATCATTGTTCTTGTCTCAGCAGAACAATATTACTACAGTCAAGTCAATTCGGCTTGCAAGCAGGGCTTGCTGCTGGCAGGGTGTGAGAAGAAATCGCGCAGAGGAGTCTCTTTTGTCACTCAGATGCAGGCAGGGGACAAGAGAGAGCAGGAGCAAGCACTGGTCAGTTGGTCAAACCCATCAATGAATTATTCAAAGATTTTTTCTTTTCCTTTTGGCAAGGTGATGAACAATTCTGCCACATTTCAGATAGCAACCTGCCATTTAGTATGACTCTTCAGCTGTTATTATTCACGCAGCGGTTGGGCGAAGGGCACAAGCATGGCTAAAAATAAAGACTGGAAGAAAGGGTCGGGTTTTTTTCATTGATCACTCTGAATTCTTCAAGGTGCTGCTGTGCAGAGGGTCAGACAAGAGTCAACACAGGGCTGGCTACAGCAGCCCCACAGCAGAAGGAAAAGGCAGGTGGTGGGCGGGTGAAGAAGGGGTCAGACAGTACATCCCCCATTCTCCCAGCTCCTTAGTGCTTGGTTCTTCTGCCTGCATACTAGTGGCGCCCATTTAACTGCTTACCTGGTAGCTCCTATTTCTTGCTTGAATTGCAGCAGAACATGACTCGTAAACAAATGAGTACCATCTTCCTAGCATGTGGTGAGGTCAAGTGCTGTGCTTGCTCCTCTGCTGTGTTGGTGGCCTTGCTGAAAAATCTTTCTTACCCTTTACAACTCCCTACAACAGCCCAGTGGTCTTTACCACTGTGATAAGAGGAAAGATAAACTCAGCCTACTTCTCCAGTCCTTGGATATTCCTCATGTCATCTGACTGGCTCCCTCCTTATTCCCTTCCATTTACCTTGATGTTACCTTGGAACTTTTGGTTCAAAGTCAGTGAATTTACACTGGTTAAAAAAAGATTCTCATTTCCCTCATTCCTTTTTCTGCAGTGTGTCCTCCACTATTTTTTGCTTTCCGCCATCTGCCTGCTGCTGGTCTGATGTCAGGACTTCTATTAGAGTCCACTGTATGGTTTGACAGTTGTCCTGGTGTTTTGGCCGCAGGAGGCATTTTTAGATCCATCTTTCTCTTTAAGCAGAGTGTTAGTTAGCCTAATAAAGGATATTAATTCTGAAAGAATGGGAAAAAACAGACAAGCCGTATGAACCCTGATGTAGATGAAATCGTATGTTCCGGAGGCAGGTGAAGCGGAAACTCTACCGTGCTTTTGTCTTGCCCTTCAGCTTATGGAAATTATTCCTGGGAAAACTTGCCACTCTCTGAAATACATCTTAGGTTTAATGTTTGCTGCTTCTGCTCTCTTTCCTATAACAGTTATTTGGAAATGGATATTTAGACAGACTGAGAACTCTGACCTACAAATAAAAGCACTATATTTTGCACAGCTAGAGGAAACTATTTAGAAAAACAACCAGAGTCCAGAATAGGTTTTATGTACACAGGTGTAACTCCTGTGAAAGTTACTGGGAGTTGCAAATAGTTCCTGCAGGCAAAAGTGCCTGAGGAATTAGTATTTCTTAGCCTAGGCTAATACAGCGGGCAGAAGCCCAAGACACTGACCCAAAGTCTGGTGATTTTTTGCTATGAAGTGAAATTGCCACTAGCTGGACATGCAGAGAGTTGAAAGTCTGCTGGGGACAGATTCTTGTAATCTTGTTCCGTAAGTGAGCATTATACTTTTGACAAGGAGAGTGAATTATCTGGTCTCGTAGTGGAAATTCAAGTGTGGAAGTGTTTGAACTGATTTGCTTTTTAAAATTTGGGGTGTATAGAAGTGTCTGTGAGCATCTCTGTGCACATGGTTTAAAAGAGTTTTTAAACCAGTGGTGAATAACTGGCAACATAAGATACCAGGCTGAACTCTTCTGCTTCCACCAGATGAAATTTAAAGAGCTAATGGACACTGTGGAAAGAACGAGAAGGAAACTTCTGGTTTTGGCTAGTACTTTCCTCCTTTTACCAAAATAAGTTCTGACATCCAGGCCTGAGTTTGAACTAACAACTGCTGCATGACTGCACTAGCAGTTTCCAAGTCATTTATTTTCAAGTGCTCTAGGATACTTGGAGTGAGAAAGGTGTCACAGAAAAAAAGGTTTCATTTCATTCTGTTTGACACTTTGTTTTTGAGCCTTCCACGTTACAATGGTACATAGACATTTTAAAGTTTACTGAAGGTCTTCTGTATATGCATGTGTTTACGCCAAAAAACCCTGTGGTATACTTAGGGAAGACTTAAAATAAATGTATTACAAATCTCGAAGCAACAGGTTCCTGCCACTCCTTTATAAGGCTCAAATTTTCCTAGTTATGATCCCTTTACTTCCCATTAAAACATAATGAACCGTTTAAACTTGAAGACTGTATGTGCATTTATGTAATGTTTTCTCCTATAAGATTACTGCCTAACAATTTAATAAACAGAGGCCATATTGGAGGGTAAAATTGCTGCATTTCATGGTATGAGAGCTTTGCTTTCTTTTTCCATTCACATAGTTGTGTTCTGGAATACATTTTAAATGTACTTACATAAAATACTTGTAGGTATGTGTTGCACATGTATGGTCCTAACGGTTGGACACACAAGAAGTATGCCTTGGATAAAATATATTAATGGTGCTAGAGATCTCACCCTCACACTTTTGTTTTGCCAGGTCACAGAGAGCCTGAAGCTATAGATTTAACATTCAAGCGCATGGTTCTAAGAAACCAGCACTCACACCTCTGGTTGGTTTTGCTGGCAATCCATCTCAGCAACATCTGGTCCCTAATTGGCTTTGATGTCGGTTTTCCCAAGCTTTCAATATATGGCCTTGGAAAGACCGTTGCTCTCTCTATTAAAATAACCTGGCTAAAACAAAGGCTCACATCTGCCACAGATTCAGAACGAAGAGAGGGAGAAGAAAAAGTTGTATCCAACCTGTGAGCCAGATGAGTAAGTGTTTTAGCATGGAGGGTCTGGCAGCTCAAGGTTTGCAGAGACCTGTAGAAGTCGGAGGTGAGTGGGGTTTCTGGCTTCTAGCCCCATGGAGCTATGTGACCACAGGCAGCTAGTTAAATCTCCGTGCCCCTTGCCTGGTCCAACAGGAAAACTGGATGAGAGACAAGACCTGGTTAGATACCAGATGCTGTCTCTGAATGGAATTTTCCTAGGAGAGGTAAATGCAAACAACCGTGCTTTTACCAAAGGCCTCGTGCACGCCTATCAGAACATGTGCAAGTGAAATGTGAGACCAACAGCTATATCTCCTAATTGTTTAGTATGCTGCCATTGGAAATAGTTTTTTTTTTATCTTGGAAATATGGTGCTAGATAGATTTTTTTCATAGTGCTGTGTTTCTCCTTTATATGAGGATTGCTCAGAATTTATTCAATATGGAGGAAGCGGCAGAATTTATTCATGAGACTGGTAAAACAAATTTGTGTCTTTTTCCTGCTTTGTGTCTAAAGTGGGTGACATGCCTTGACATCTGCAGAGGAGACGTAAATATTGCATTGTCTAAGATTCTGTTTCTGATGACTGTGTGACACAAAGGAAGAGCAGGGCTGGGGAGATTCAGTGACATAATTCAGATGGTAGGGCACGACTGCCCGAGTGAACGGGGAGGAAAACTTCTGTTGGGGAGAAACACTATTTGTGTGGCAATGTTACACCCTTCCAGCAATTCCACCACCGAGGAGTCACATCTGCACACCACCTGAGTACCTCAAATGTGCACAGCTAGAAACATGAACTGGTCGTGGGTCTCTACCCAGAAGCACATTTTCTTCACCATGCGCCCATGCATGTGGTAGGGGTGGCCTAATTGTTTTCAGCATGTCTAGGAATCTTTATGGTTTCCAGGAGGTTTTTATGATACGTGGAAATCCACATTAAAGAGAATTAACAGGTGGATGGGAATTGCTCTTTTGCTCATTGGAGAGAAGTCAGAAATGGAAAATACAACATGAAACATGCTCTGAGAGATGGGAAAGGGTTTCCTTTTACAGAAGGGTGTTCAGCAGGTATGTGGGAGGTCTTGATTTCACTGGCGGTGTGAATTTTATTTGGACATCTTGTGGGCTTACCTCCCTCCTCCTCCTTTAGAAGGAGTCGTGGTGTGACAAAGCTTGATATGGCATAAAGTGAATTGTAGCAAAGCCAAGGCTGTGCAATAGAGAATGATCCGTCCTAAAGGGAAGAATATTAAAAATAACCTGTTTCCATGCTGAAGCTGAGACCTCTCAAGCATTTGTCTGGAAATGCAAGGGGAAATTCTGGCTATTTGTACCAAATAGTTTAGAGCGGGCACCAGGAGTGCCCTCTTGAGGAGAAGCTTTCCTTGGTTTCTGAAGGTGGATCAGGATTCCTGATGCAGCTCTTTCACAAGACAGTTGAAACATGTTTTGATTTTTTTTTCCCACTTTTCTTTTCTCTCCCAATTTATCATGGTTCTGACTTACAGTAGGTTTTTTTTTTGGATAACATTTACTTTGGAGAAATGCAATTTCCAAACAGAAGTTGGCAGTTTTCCATCCTTCTTTTCTTTCTTTACTCACCTCCCAGGACTTTCTTTGGTTTCTCAGCCGTCTGTCTCCATGTTGTCTTTTGGTTTACGGGAAAAGCAAGCATCAATACCTGGAGCGTGAGATGTAGTCATTATAAGCATACTCTCTTTGACTACATGGTCTATATGATGTATAATGGATCATACGCTATTTTATTTAAGCAACAGTGACAAGATATTCTGAGGGAGTCTCCCACTTAACAATCTAAAATTTTGTCGAAACACAGCTTCTTTAACATTCTGCATCACAGCAGCTTTTTTTAGATTGCTTCCTCATGCTTCAGATATCACAGTCAAAACTCACCACGCTGCAAGCCAGCATGACAATTTCTTCTACAGCAACTATTAAATTCAGGGCAGCAGATCTACCATCTGCAGCCCATCTGCTGGCCCTAACATCTAAGACGCAGACATCAACCATGAACAGCTAAACCCCACAAATTGTCAGTAATGAAGAGTCCATCATAATCACTTAATGTGTCAAACACCTGTGTGAGCAAAACTGTGAAGGAATGACTTTTGCAGGAGAGTGGATGTAGGATTAGATGGAGCATTACTTGGTGCCTGGATGGAAATACTTGTGCTGAATGTTTAGAATGGAAAGTGCGGTCATTGTAGCACTTCATAATGAAAGGATGACGCATCAGTATAACTACCTACGTAACGCATATGGTAACAAATGGTTAACATGCCTGCCCATCTATTGCTATTGCTTGCAGCAAATAATCAATCCGGGAAGGCATAAAGCAGCACACATCCCATTTGGCAGCAGTTTTCTAAAAGAACTGAGGCTGATGCTTAAAACCCAGCAGTTTTTCACAGGCTTGCCAACAGCCATGCCACATATATAGGCAAACTCACACAGAGGTCCTACTTTGTTGAATGTCCCCAGTTGTTTACAGCCCAAACTGGAGAGATGGTGCATCACAGCTGCTGTTGCATAATCTGTCCCTGATAAGCAGGATACCCTCAAAGCATTGTGGGATTCTTGTAAATGACCTGCTGTGTCTGTTGTGCATATTTTCCTTCGCTTGAGCTGGTTGATAGGGCAAGTGGCTACCCACTTCATTGCTCTGCCAGAGAGGACTCCATTATCTGCATGATGCTGCAAAGAGGGAGAATGAGCTGAGACCATGGGGTACTTTTTTGTTTGTTTGTTTGTTTGTTTGTTTTGTTATAAATCCTGAGGAACAGCGTTAAGAGTCGCTGTACCTTCTATTTCTGGCTCAGGAGTGGAATCCTACATAACTAAAGCTACAAGCATGTCTATTTAAGACCCTGTCACGTGCCATAGAGTGTGTAGTCTCTGTTTGCATGGGCTACTTCTAGCCTGCTGTGGTGAAGCGTGCCCACCACTTGTGGTAGTGTCTTGCAACGGGGCCAGGTAAAATGCCATTACAGATAAATTGTGGGAAGGTTCAATAAAAAACGCCTTGAGGATGGGACAGAAAGAAGAAAGTAATTGACATAAAAATGAAAATTACGAGACAAAATGGTAAAGGAGGACTGTTTGTTGTGGAAGGAAGGTAAAACACATGGAGAAAGAGAGAATGAGAATTGGGATGTCAGCAGATTGTAGTTTGTGCCCTGGGGATGAGGATTGTGAACTTGATGCGATGGGAAGACACAGAAGGGTGATGACTAGAAGAATGACCTACACTAAACTTCTGACTTAGGAAGCAAGACAGAAATGGAGCTGCTTAAAGAAATGGAAGGTGCTATGGCCCTGGGAAATGATCAAAATGTTTAGCAGTTGAAGCAGTAATATCACAGAGTTGATATCAAGAAAAGAAATAGTTTTCCCCCATCCCCTGTTAGGGATTTTCCTTTTACTTGTTTGTGGTTTTTTTTTTTTTTTTTGTATTTAAATTGAAGAAGATACATACACACACACACAAATATATTTTGTATTTATTATATTAAAACATATGTATAATATAGCATATATTATACACACACACACACACTTACAAACATAAAATTTCCCACAGACTGAAAGATCCCCACATCTGCTGAGGAAAAATGATACTCTTGTCACTTTCAAAACTGAGAGTGGTAGTGAAGTTGAGCAGGATGTTGATGGCAGTGAGGAGATGCAGAAGCCATCCACGTCTCTAATTCTGAACAGACCTGATGGAAATATCGTCCTTATGCCAGGATGGCAGGAGCCATTGGTCCACACAGGAGTTCAGCAGGACCCCAAGCACAGTTCCTTCAGAACCACGCTGTGGATTCAGCAACACATTGCTGAAACCAAGGTGTTCCCAATAAAAATAGAAATTTTGGAGTGGATTTTCTTTTAAATTTCCAAACAGATTTGGAAACTCAGAGCTGGAAAGATCTAGGAATCTGGGAAAACTGGAAATGTAAAGAATGCTTTCACTTTTCTTCTCTGTAATGAAGAAAAACGAATACCTTTTCCATGTTCTCTGCAAGGATATTGTTGAAAACAAGTTGATTTCAACTGACTGGCAGGTTTGAAAAGAGTCACCATCTGGACAGCATTTTGGCAGCAGAAATCTGTGGACATGAGACACCGGTGTCAAGATTTGTGAGACTCCAAAGCCTGTATTAATATTATTGTAATACATTTGTTGTCAGTCTCTTTTCACCTGCAGACCTTTAAGTATTTTCTGAAGCAGGTGTCAGCCCTTACACAGAGAATTCAGGCCCATTGACAACAATTTTCCTTTTCTTGGTTGTCTTTCACTGACTCTGTAGGAGTGGACAGATGTCGTAAGGGTTTGTGGAGTATACGCTGAGAATGACTGATCTAACGTAAAATGAATCAGATGTGTGTAGTGTGTCCCCAAAAAATTATTTTACCACCCTTTTCTAATGACCATAGGTCAGCCTCCAGCCTTGTGATATGTAATGGTAGTCAAATTTCTAAAATTTTACATGAGACTGGTAAATTGAATGACCTTGAAGTGCTGGGGTTTGCACCGCACATTTTTTGGGTAGCCAAAGGTGATGAAAGGTGATAAAAGACAAAGGTGATGAAAGTAGAAATAAAAAAAGTTCTTTTCTTACTTGCTAGCTCCAACTCAGGATCTTTGTGTGTACTTAGCCAAAAAATTGATTTACCTAAAGGCATTAGGATGGATTAGTCAAAACAGTTATTATCCTATATCCAGTAGTATCATTGCAGTTACGAGCCTGCCACTGCTTTTGTTGTTAGACTCCTATCTAAAGGTTTTAAATGTGGATGAAAGATTTACTTTGGACTGGAGATTTGTAGTCAAAGATGGATGGTCACATTTTAAGGGCCTGAGCAGGTTTTTGGAACTCCCAGCTTACTGTCACCTTGAATTTTTTTCTTCAGACTGTCAGTCTGTGCTAGTTCACACAAGTACATATGTTGTGGTCTTACCTCTGTTGACAACAGAAAGTTGGCTACCAATTCAAGTTATTTGGTCTCTAGAAAATACAGAACTATGGTCACTTTTTCTGTTGAGTACGTATGAATGACACCAACATTAGATATAGGAAGATCTATTTTCCTAAATTCTGTTGTTCTGTTTTGACTATTTTTACTTCCAGAAGACCTCAAATCAAAGCAAAATTGTCAAATTTCACATAGGATTGAGTGAAAGCAATATATCCTTCACTAGTACTTAAGTAATTTCGTTATTAGTTTGTCTGGGAAGGTTCTGAACCTTGACTGAATTTCAGGTTCGTTAAATAAGGTTCACAGATATCTACCGAGGGTAGATATGTAATGACTTTTAGTCTTTACCAACTTGAGCTGAATTAAAACCAATAATGCAGCGATTTATAGAGGAAAGGTTCATGTGCCCCTTAAAAGCCGCGAGCATTCATTCTTTTTAAACTTGTTTTTAAGTTAAATTTTAAAAATAGAGCCTTTAGACATCATAAAAAACTAGTCCATAGCTTCAGTAAACCACTTATCACAATGTATTGTGCTGATGTCTAAATATTGTGCTTTTTTATTTTGGTCGTTTTTTTTGTTTTGTTTTGGTTTTTTTTGTTGCTATTGTTTTTTCATGAGATTTTATTGTGTCGATGACTTTCAGTTCAGAATGGATGATTTTATTCTTTTGGCTTTTGACATAGCTTTTGAAGCTAATTGAAGAACAACCCCTTGTTCCCTTTTTTGCTTTCAAATATTTTCCAAAGACAATGTCATCCTGTAACATGACTACAGTATGAACTTCAAGTACAGATTCATTAAGCTTCTGAAATAATGTGTAAGATTATAGGGATAAAGTGCTGAGTCTTTGCAGCTGGAATGGATGGATTTATTTCTTTTGACTTTGGAAGTGAGTAGAGGAAAGTAAGTACAGAGTAATATAAAGAGTAAAATCTCTGTAAATGATTGGGGTAGAAAAGAGGGATGAAGCATACTAGCAACTTCAGGCTCTTGGTTATGGCTGGAGCTCTGCGAGACTTGGAATCTCTCCCTAGAAGTTCCAGTGACCGTGGCCAAGATTTTTGCTATGTTTTTTATCAGATAATTTGTTTTTTCTCTCATGGACATTTTCCAAGTGCAAAACGTAAAAAACCCCACACTTTACTGTGGAATGGGTGGATGGTCAGAGTCATCTGGGTTATGTCTCTTTCCCTAAAAGCACTGGTAGGATGGTGTAGAGTAATTTCTGATGTTTTATTTTCCCCTACTCCTCTCTTGCACTATTCCTGACACAAAATCTGTAACATATCCTGGCATTGAACAATCCTGAGGCACAGAACAAGAGAAAATGGGACTTCCTAAACTACTCATCAAGATTCGCAGAAAAAACCAGCAGCTCCTGCACCGCTCTCAACACAGAAGAGAGGTAAAGTTAGCAAAACTTTGTCATTCAGAGCTCCGGCCTGACGAGTGGAAACGAAACATGGCACTGTTATTCATAAAATGAGGTCCTCCACAGGACCTACGACTGCAATTTTGCCAGTCCTCCTTTTCTGTCAATGAAGCAGTTAACAATGCTAATATTTAAGCCATCATCTGTGGTTATGCCAGTTAATGCCCCAGAGAAACAGACAAGGACTCATAGTTGCCATTTTAGGCTTTCTGCTGCAAGCATTTTATTAGTCGCAACTGATTTTGAAGATTTTGGTGGCAGCCTGTGACACATAAAGATTTCTTTATAGGAGAGAAAAGGCCTTGTGTACAGAAGAACATGGCACTGACTTCATTAAATCAGCTTTTCTGGCTACAGCATAGTAGAAAATAGCACAAGAAAATAGCACATCAGCCTTCCTTCCTATCACGTGGTCATCGGACGCCATCTCCAAACAGGCTCAGAGGTATACAAAGGAAAGATCATAGAATCATAGAATGGTTTAGGTTGATAATAAGTGTTTCATCTAGGATAGAAACATATTGAATTTTCTACTTTTCCAAGCTTTGTGTGTCTGAATATGTATATGACATTATCTCTGAGTCTATTTGTTTACCTTATAGCGCTGCTCCCATAACATCTGGTACTTTGAATAAAGAAATCCTTTCGTGCCAATGGACCGTATAGTAGGATATAAATATTAACCAGACTAGTAGCGTGTATTTTCCTCTCCTGTTCTCAGTAATGCAGTTGAATTAAAAAAGACAGCCTTAAATAACATGTCCCTACTAACTTACTGCTGTTCTACTTTGTATTCATAACTCTTCTGCAATTGCACCTGCTCTGATGCAGTATTGTGTCAAGAAAGTAATATTAACCAATTGCTTCTTTTCCCTGCATATTAAGTAGAGTTAAAAGAGCAATGTTATGGTAATGAGATAAGGAATTCCCTATTCTGGGAACTAGCAATGTATTTATAAGGTGGCAGACAGAAATAACTGTTTCTAAAAATACATTACTTATCTCTTATTTTTTAAAATCTACTCCAGTGTTTCATTTATGCTACAGGATTTAGAAGATGTTAAACTCTGGATCTTCAGTGGATTCAAATAAAACATGTCAGTTTTAGGTCGGTGACATCGCAGACACATGCCAAATATTTTAGAGTCAATAATAAAAATCCCATCGGCTTCAGGAGTGTAGTGGCCACCCCTTCAGGTAATTTGTAAATAGGAAAATTCAAGGCTTGGTGGAGTCTGTCATCAAGCCCATTCGTCTTTTTTACCCACTTTCACTAGCGGTGCAAGGGCCTTTCCTCAGCTTCATCATGACTTCAGCTGCAAGCTACATTAGTTGGATTCAGTTGCAATGAAGCTGTCAAACCTGAGGAGATGCTAGACTTTCTGTTTTCTTTCAAGCACAGAGATGTCTTCAGCTGCACTCTGTGATTCCTAACCCTGGCAGTTTTATGTGCTTCATATGCTATCCTGCCATACCTGGCATGTAGGGCAAATCAACAGGAAAATGGCTGGAAAGTCACGGTGGCCCTTCCTTTGGTATCTTCTGCATTTTAACCTTACTCCCCAAAATGCAACAGATTGTCAGGAAGGTAAATAAATCTCTTCTCTCTGATGGGCCATTCATGTATTTAAGATTGTATTTCTGAGGAAGGCTTTTCAGTCAGATTGCTTGTTTGAATGTATCTTGTGTCATGAACTAATTTTTGGCACGTGTAGGATACTCAATTAAAGGACAGACCAGTCCATAACTTAGAGCCAGTTATGGTTATTTCATACTTTTTCTTCAATGAGGTAACACAGACAAGATGAAAACCTTTGGGGAAAGCAGCTCTTTCACAGCCTAGAAGAATCTGAAATATCTTTCCTATTTGTTTGATCCAGACTACTAAATCCAAACTTCCAAGACAGTGGCATTCTCTAGT
The DNA here is from genome assembly GCA_013398915.1 of Dromas ardeola. Lineage (NCBI taxonomy): Eukaryota > Metazoa > Chordata > Aves > Charadriiformes > Dromadidae > Dromas > Dromas ardeola. Next base: position 497,494 of record VYZM01006910.1, read on the forward strand.
GTTTAAAAGAAACTTTTTCTCACCCTTTGAACTTTCTGACATCCAAAAGGCAGACAAGTCATGGACAGCAGAATGTCAGCTTCTGGTTTTTGTTGTTTTTTTTTTGTTGTTTTTTTTTTGTTGTTTTTTTTTTGTTGTTTTTTTTTTGTTGTTTTTTTTTTGTTGTTTTTTTTTTGTTGTTTTTTTTTTGTTGTTTTTTTTTTGTTGTTTTTTTTTTGTTGTTTTTTTTTTGTTGTTTTTTTTTTGTTGTTTTTTTTTTTTTTTTTGTTTTTTTTTTTTGGTTTGGGTTTTTTTGATTTTTTTTTTTCCTTTCTCCCCAGGAACCACAAAGGATCTATCACACTGTTTCAGCCTTTGGTTTTCTTTCATATTATCAGATTGTGCCTGTTTAAATAAGCCCATAAGAATGGGAAAACTTTATTTCAGATAAATAGTTTGTGTTTTCTAATGAAGAATCAGTTTCTTGATGACGGATTTTTAACACTGATTTTAAATTTAGGGAAATAATCTCTAAAAAGTAAATGAGTTTCAGTTACAGACTTTTAAATAAAATACTAAATATATTGGTTAGACTCTTGATTTGTGCTTCTGAATAATTAGCCCCTGGCATTCTCTTTGTATTTGCAACCTTGCTTTATTTTTAATACAGAATATAAATATTACTACTTCACCTGAAACAGCAAATAGCTAAACTTCTTCTGATGCTATAAAATAAGTTGCAATCAATCTCATTAATTGTTTCATTCAAGCCCTTGAACTACCCAGCTATTATTTCTATACTTCATTGCCTTACCGTTTTGGTAGAACTAAAGACGGAAGTGTCACTTCAAAGCTATAAGATTTAAATACAATTCCAATGGTGTTTTTGAACAACAAATATTATTTTTTTTTTTTTTGCTGAGGACTAGTCAGAAACCTGGACTTTTTGAAAATAACAATATTTTATACTTGTCTAGAAAATACTCACCCAGAATGATCTTGAAGGAACTTTTAAGGTAATAATATACATAAATCAAAGAATAGGATTATAACGTTCATCACTCACTTTTGGGAAGTAATTAGAGAACTTTAATGTTTTCCATAGCATTGCATATGATTGGATTTTGTGTATTAATGCAAAAGATGCCCTTTCATCAGTATCGTAAGAATTTTAATGAATCCGAGTAGTCAAGACCTTTCAGTATCACTATATCCTTAACCTCATGCCCTAATAACAGTTCAGCTCTGAACTGGTAATGAGTCCACAACCAAGCCCTCGGTCACAACACTCCCAAGCGCTTGAAAGTTCAGACCTCAGCTTGAATGACTTTGTTGCAGACTCACCTTTAATAGCAACTCAAGGGAAGGACCCTGACTGTAGTTGCTTGGATCTCACGTCTAGTCAATGACCCAAGCTAACCTCAGTTAGTTTGTGAAATCTTGCAAGATCACAGTCCAAGATAAAGGAATAAGAAATCAGGATAGGCAAGTTAAAAAAAGGTACCTTGTTCTTTTGGGGTCAGCCTCAGCGTAAAAGGTTAACTCTGCTGGTCTGCTTGTAATATTGATAACCTTGAGAGAAATGTTGGAGTGAAACCACCGTGTGAAGAGATCTTTTGTGTTACCCTGCACCTGGGCTGGTGTTAATACTAATTCCAGTCTGACAGAAGTTATTCTGGAGATTTCATATGGCCTATACTGGCTGGCTGCCACCCACTGCGGTTATTAAGCTGAGCTCTGCAATTTGTTTCTTTATCTCAAGCCGCGTGCGCTCAAGCTTTCCCTGAGCTATTGTTGTCAGTTTGCGTACATTAATATATCGCGGCCTCAGGACCACTAATACACAATGCCACGGTATAAGTTCTTGTCTTGTTGAACACTTCATAATTCACCAGCGCTTGTATCTAGCTAGTGAATTTCAAAGACAGTACATCACGCTGTGCCTTAGGAGACTGCATCCTTCCTTTGAGGTTATAAGCGAATGCGGCTCTGCTGTCACACAGACACTGAAGTATCTCTTGGGTTCAGGCCTCATTCATTTCCCTCTACGTTATCTCAGTGAAGCCCTGTACAACAAAAAAAAAGAAAAAGAATTGTTGTAATTGCACTTGATGCTTTACTGCACGTGAAAGGCCATTCAGGCTTTAGACGGGAAGGTCTTTGTGATGTGCAGAAAATCAGCAGGCTTGGGCAGGGGGCAGGCATCCTCGCCTCTGGGCAGAGGGGCTGCAGGGTGTCCTTCTGCCCAGCACTGTCGGGATCCAGGTCTCCTGTCAGCCAGTTTCTGCTGCTAAGAGCTGAGCGGGTAATAAGTCAGCAAGCGGTTTTTAATATTTTGAACAAAAATAATTTTTGTTGGCTATTTTGGTTTCCCAAGTTTATTTTCCTTTGGATTATCTTTACAAAGGGTTCTTGTTTGGTCAGTAGATGGAAAGGGAATTTGCTGACTCTCATGGTTAAATCCTCTCTCTCTCTCATAACCATCATGTGATGCTACCCTGTCCTTTTCAAAGGCAAAGAATTGCTCTTCAGAAAAAGCTGTAACTTCAACAAGCTGTAACCTCAAAGACAAGTGCTTGCCGACAGGGATAACTTAGTTGTACCATGATCAGAACAAGTGACTCCCTCAGATGAAATACAAGTGAAAGAAGTGAAGCTTTCTGCTTGCAGTCAGAACAACGCCAACAGCACCAGCCTTACCAGAGCATTGCTCTGTAAAAACAAGGAAGAAGAAGTCAAATCTCTGTCCTCAAATTCTGAAGTCATATTTAAAAATACTTGGGAGGAAGCTAGGACTGAGCAGCTCCAGGGTTTCCTTTGGTACACATGGCCTGACAAAGAGATACATGGTTGGATGGATGGGTGCTCGTGAGCATTTCTGAAGGGCCTGCGAATTATGTGCTCTCATGACTGGGGAAAAAGCTGCTTTTTAGCGTTTTAACCATGCAAATTTATCAACTTCAAGGTAACATATAACCCGTGCTAATTAAGCAATATCATGGCTCCCGATCTGCAGGCAGTTGTCTACAGCAATTCTGCTGAGCTTACTGTTTGGGAGACGGATAATACTTTATCCATTAACTGCTACCTGGGAGCGACATTGAAACTTTAAAATAATATTTTAAATGCATTATTTTTTTGGATCTTGTTTCTTCCCTGCCACTAAATAAAAATGCGTTTTCTGACACTAAAAACAAAATAATCGTACAGGTATAGCTGTGGCCGATGTCCCAGAAATCAACAATAGAATAAAAGATTAAAGGTGCTCATTTGATTTAGAGACATCCCAGATCATGGGGGAAAAAATCTTGGTACCTAGTTTTGCCAGATGCTAAGTGCATGTGGTGGTTTAACCCCAGCTGGCAACTGGGACCACACAGCCATTCACTCACTCCCCCTGCTCCCCACCCAGTGGGATAGGGACAAGAGGGAGGAAAAAACCACCCCAAAACTCGTGGGTTGAGATAAAGGCAGTAAAAGAAGAGAAAATAATAGCAATGGTAAAAGAATATACAAAATGAGTGACACAATACAGTTTCTCACCACCTGGTGATCGATTGCCCAGCCCGTCCTGCCCCCCAGCCCGCCCCCATTTATATACTGAGCATGACATCTATGCTATGGTATATTCCTTTGGCCAGCTTGGGTCAGTTGTCCTGTCTATGGTCCTTCAGCATCCATGGGAAGCTGAGAAAGTCCTCGGCTGTTTAGCACCGACTAAAACCATAGTGTGTTATCAACGTTATTCTCATCCTAAATCCAAAACATAGTACTATGCCAGCTGCTAGTAAGAAAACTAACTCTATCCCAGCCAAAACCAGGACAGTGCATTCCAGCTTTCGGTGAAGTCAAAACACGTTGGAGAAGCTAAGCCCCAATGGCTTTGATCTCTGAGAATTTTGGCCATTGGCCCACGCTTGAAGGATGATTATAGGTTTTACCATCCCATTCCATCACCTTTTTCCATCCTCTCTTCCCATTCCTCAGCATTAATTTTTAGTCTGGGTCAGTCAGAAGGCCAGCGTGACCAGCAAGAAGAAATGGAGGTTTTGCTAGCTTTGGGCAGCGTCACCAGGAATTTTAGCTGAGGGGAGCGTGTTAACCCTCATGAACCTGGTTTTAGCGTGAATGAAGAGGCGCTTCTCATCTAACTGATTTGCAGTTGTGCTGAGGTCACCCATCTTGAACGACTCAGAACAGTGGTGTCCTCTTTAAAAGAGTAGGTTGCTGGAAGGATGGTAATAAATTGAACGTAAATAGAAAGGGCAAGTAATGCTTTGAGAATAAAATGACACCACCCTCTCCCATGTTCCTGCCAGTACCTTACATAGTTTATGTACTACTGGAACAGGATGTTAAGGCAGAGATGCCTGAGTGGTACAATGTCATTTTAATAGCTTTCCGTGGAAATTTAATTTAATGTTTCTTCATTTTCTCTCTTATGAAGTACCATTGCAGGAACAGAGAGAGGATGGTTTACACTTATGGAAGGTGCCAAAGGCAGAGAAGAAATATGGTGTTCTGTACAGTAGAGGAAAAGAGGAGAAAGCGAGAAAAATAGACTCTGTTGCTCCAGCTATAAGACACTATGTATTTCAATTCAAGCCTCTGTCGTCTCATGCGCTGAATCCTCCCTGATGGGTTGTTCTGTAATCTTCTCCTCTCTAACAGCCATTTTTCTTATCAATACATCACTTCAGAATGAAGGCAGCAGAGATTTTAGCTAAAGTTGTGGTTGCATGATAACATAAATCTTCCCTTGCAGATTCTAGCACTAGATGAAAAACATTATGGTCCTGTGGCACAGAGTCCTGATCTGCCTCCTTCTTCTGGTTCAAGTGCATGTAGAAAACATTAGCAGGTGAACCTGGAGGCTTTATAGCAGATCAGCCTTGCCTGTGCCACTCCTGTCTCCCACCGGATTGGCACCATCTGCTCTCTTCAGTCAGTTCAAATCCGGTATAAAGCTGGCATAAGCTGTATGTTGTGTGAGTTGGCTTACTTGGCAGAGTTTGGCAATTATTAGGCATGTCATCTATGCAGCCATGCTGAAACAAGACTAAACTTGTGTACTTCTTCGTTAGCACAGAGATCTGGTGTTGGTGTTGACATTGATGGGCATGTAGACAGGAGAAAAACGGTGGGACTGGGTGTGTTCAGAACGATGTCTGCTTCTCGCACAGGCTTATCAAAGCCTTCTTACTCTCTGTGCGGAACTGCTACCCATATAGGATTGTTTGTCTTTTGGTGAATGATTCTTCTCTTGTATTACACACTTTTGATGTCACAGTAGAGACGTGAGCTCAACTGTCAGCTTCTTCTGAGATGTAATTGATTTAAAAGAAAACAAAAACATGCTCATCGGTAAGGCTTTGCTGGCTGATACGTAGATATGTTTAAATGATGTATAGTGGAGCATAAGTAACTATGGGCTGTCGTCTGAGATGAAAGATGTACAGGTTTTGGTTCAGGAACTTGTCCAAGTAGGCAAACTTATAACAGACTTTTATGCCGTTTTTCCACTTCTGTGCTTGATATAAAGTATGAACAAATGCCACTATATGCTGGGGACTTCTCATAACAGTGCTGCAGATTTCTGTCCTTTGCATATTAATGTGTGGGCATGTATTTGCTAATATCACACATTTTTAGTCCAATATTAATTTAACCAGTGTTATATTTGTCAATAGCACATTCCTAAATTGCTAATAAAGACAAATAAGTGTAATTACAGGGAAGCAAAGTCATAAAGGAGTCACTCACAGTTTCCAAATAAGAGTTATGATAGCAAACCGGTTCACAAACTCTGAAGGCCTTGGTTTGTAGTTGGAGGAGGTGATATACTGCCTCATATGCATTTGTGAGGAGTAGTACCTTAAACTGGGCAGCAGGTTATTAAAATTAATATGTGTTGGCTTTTGTGACTTGTCCATGGTTGCCTACCAGCTCACTGGTAAAACAAGGAGCAAAGCTGACGTTCAGCTACGTGTTTTAATCTCTTACACTAACATGTCACTACATAGTTTGAGGTCAAATGTGGCAACTATCAGGTCAGCGCATGAAGTCACTAGCAGTTACCAAGGTAGTCGGAGGTCTTTTCAGAGCACATGTGAAAAGTGCTCCTGGAGGTCATTTAATCTGCTGGTTACGCTTTAATTTCCTGTTCATATGTGTGTCTGTGCCTGTTGCTTCACTGTGTGAAGCTATTTTTAGCATGAGAATTTTTAAGTGTCAAAAACGTGCTAAATCACTTCCTTTCAAATTTGCAAGATGTAAAGGGGCAGCCTGGGTCTCTCACTTTTGATTTAATAGGGGCCAAGGGCTTATTTTATAGACTCAGGTTGTAGCAGCTTTCCTTTTGCTGAATAGTTTGTCTTCTGCAATCAGAATTTGGAGATTTGTATTTTCTAGTTACATTTAAAGAGGAACATCATAGGAACCGGTTTCATAATTTAATGTTGCGTTTTCAAGTTTAATCTGACTTCACAACAAAAAGCTCTTACTTCATACCTTTGTGCTCTTCACTCCAGAAGTCATTATATGAAAATGATTTTATCTTTACTTGTAGCTGTTTCTCTAATATGCATTATAAAATCCCCAAACCAAAGCAAAACGAGCGGGAAAAAAAAGACAACCACCAGACCAACAAATCAAGTAAAGTTTTCAGCTGAAAAGCTGTTCATGCTATCATGATTCCAGCATAAAACTCCAACTGTAAAAATGAATGTTTCAAGATCATTTTCCAATAAGCTCAAATTCTGGATGGGCTTAAAAAAATTACAATTGACGACCTTTTTTTTTCATTTTATACATATTTCACAGAGCTTCTAGAGTTAAATAATTAATAATGGCTAGCTACTATGCAGTGTAATCCCGAGTAGCTCGTTGTTTTTGCATTTTTTATTACATTTTAATATCCTATGCAGCTTTTTTCTTGATGCTCCGTGTGCTCTTTTTACACTGCCTAGTCAAGAAATTTGAATAGGCTAGATAAAAGAGAAAGGGTTTGCTAATTTTTACCATAAATATTTTAAAATCTTGACAGTAAATTTTTGTAACTTCTTCAGTTTTACATGGCAATTAGACACCTCTTTTTAAACAATACATTAGCACTTCTTCCTAGCATTTTGTGCTAAAAGAGCAATGTATTAATTGTTCTTTTTACTAACCTGTTGTAATGTAATGGGGGGGGGGTTAAGTTACTATAGATGTTGCTCCTGGCTCAATTATGACTTACTTATTTCTTCAAAGGAAAGCCCAGGTATACTATAATTTTTCCTTGCTATTGGTAGCAGCATACAACACAAGTCTTGCCATTCTGTCTGCCTGCTGCAAAGTTCTCAGGACTATGAGATCCAAAGCATCAATTTAAGAGCCACATACATTTTGTAATCTCTGTGCAATATCACTTTTAGTAATTCCAACAATTAACTTCAAAGTAATCTTTGGCAAGAGTTCTTACTATGGATTAGCATGAACATTTTTAGTTTTACATTAATTTGGAATCATGGGACTCCTACCAAAGGGAAAAAAAGGAGGCTGAACTAACTTTTACCTTATTGGATTTTAAAATTTGTCTCAACAGAGAATCAAATCTAGATAAGTTCATATGTATAGGAAGTTAGTTTTAACCTCTATTTTAGGCATCAAGCCTAGGTGTTCTGAATCACCTTCTCTGGAGATTGCTTACCTCTTTTTCCTGATACAGAAAAGCTAGATTTACTCTGTGCCTGAAGTAAGTGTCTATCCTCTTTTGGATATTTGGTTCAGTGAAGGCAAGAGAATACTAAAAATTAGGCTTCCAGGGGAAAATGTCATAAGGTTTTAATTAAGGAGAGATGTTATCCACCTTACTGATAATATTTAAAACAAATCATAGATGGACTTGCAAAACTTTGTGGGTGTGTAACTATGTTTTTGAGATTGCATAGCTACAAGACAGATGGCTGATGCTGATGTTTTGCTGTTTTGTTTGATACCAGTGAAAAGGGATTTAAGAATGTGTGTTGGGAAATCACTCTGGATTTCATAATTCACCTGTAATTTACATATCAATATAATGCTACTTTTTTGCTCTCTGTTGAGTCTAGTTCACAGATATAGGGGTGACAAACATTAATAGTGTCATTATTGCTAGTTAACATAGCTCATTATTGTGTTCTAGTAGTCGTTAACTTTGCAAGGAAATATTGATTCCTATGGAAAAAAAGGCTGCAAGTTAAAAATAAATAAATGAAGAAATGTCTCCAGGAATGATCTGTGCACTGCATATGCATTTAGTTCTTATCATCACTGTGCTTTCATGCAATTCACAAGACTGATTCCTTATAGTAAAAATTCTAATGGAGCAATCAACATGCATTGTATTCAGTTCTAATCTGATATTTGTTGCTTTCATAATTGTAATGCCATTTCATGAGGAAACATTTTCCCTGTGATCAGAATCTTCTTGTATTAAGATTGGGAAGTGACTTTTGTTTATCCATGACATATCTATAAATCCTAGGTATAATTCTTCCAGATTGTGAGGCCTGTTTCATCATTACTACATTTTACTAAGTGTTCTAAAGAGCTCAGAGGCATAGGCACTTATACCTATTTTGGGGTGTAAATAAAATGAATTTTTTTTTTCTGTAACTACACTGTGTTAGTATATAAATCAAGTACATAGTGGCTATGCTTTCATCTCAGTATTCAACTGAGCATGCCCAGTTGATTGTCAACAAAACGGGCTTCTTGCACTCTTCTCAGGGCTTTCATCAATTGTGAATACAAAACAAGTTTCTGCAGACTTAGAGGATGGCTTTTATTCCACCTCAACAGCACCATGTGTCTGACTTGTCTCTTCTGGTTCTATCACATTCACCACTGATATTGAATCCCTAAGATAGATGTGAAGTGTTGTGGGATTTTTTTCTCTGAGTTATTTGATTTCCTTTCCTTGCCATATTGTTATGATCTGGGGACATTTGAGATTGTAAAACTTGCTTGTTAATTTTTACGTTGTTTTTCTTTTCTGGAAATCTTCAAGTCTATGGTCTTCAAGTATGTTTGCAGATTTTTCCAGGTTAAGTAGATGGCTACTCAGAAGTGCCTTTCTGGGTGTCTGATGGCTTCATATATAATTTTTCCTCATTGGCTTCAGGACATGGTTTTATGGATTACACAATGTTAGAAATTCCCCATAAGTCTTTATTTTCATTTGTATGCTGAGTTAAAACTTATCTAGTGGTTAGTCCAAAATATGGTCTAAAATGCAGCAGTATTTTACTTGAGCTAGTATGGCCTACCTGGAATGCTCCAAAAAGTTTGACCTTGTTCATGCCATCCTGAATGGCGTACTGTTGGTTATTATTTATGAAGTGATCTATGTTGTTCTGTCTCAATGACTTGCTATCTTCCCTTAATTTTTGGGTCAGTTTGATTCCTTCCCCACAACTGATTTATAAAAAAATATTAAATAGTTAGCACAACTGTGCTCTGTGGCAATGCCCTTGGAAATACAGTGTGTTGATTTCCAGTGAGATCAACAAGACCTATCCTTGACTGTTTTTAATCCTTTTAATGTATGCAATGCTGATTTTGTGTTCTAGTTTATTAATCAGGATATTGTGCAGAGTGCAGTTAGTTGTGCCTTATAGAGATCAAGTGTATTGTATAACATTATTAGCCTTTATCAATCAAAAATGTAATCTCATAAAAATATTGAATTACACTGAGACCTATTATATATAAGAGCATTTAGATTAGTACTTCATTGTACTGCTGTCTTAAATTGAGTCCCATATCAGCTATTCCATAATTTTCTTTGGGATCAACGCAGGATGACAAAGTCTGTAATTACTTCAGGTATTGCCCCACTTACCCTTTTCTAAGTCTTGGCAGAAGATTATTCTCTTATCTTGGTCCTCTGGAAATTATCATTAAGTATTGGAAGTGAGCCTTTGGTCTCATTGAAAATCCACATCAACAATTCAGACATCTCCTATACCAGTTCTTTTCTAGCTATTAGTTGAGAGTTTTCTGGATTTGCTGAGTCAAAAATATTTATTAATTAAATGAACTTAAAATAGTTTCAATTTTAACATCCTGCTTTGCTACTAACAGAATGGGTTCATCATGACCACTATGTATACACATCCTTTACTTTTAACAAGGAAAATACATAGCAGAAATATTTACCAAAAATCTCCGTCTCTGTGTTATTAACTCTTGCCCCTTGTTTATCGCACAATGTCCCAATACAGTGGCTGCGCTTCCCACTGCCTAATTCATATTCATTGCTATTACCATCCCATTTTCTAAATGATATTTTTCAAGAGTTTTGTTTGTTTTCCTCTGTTTCATCTGCTTTCTTAATTAATGTATCCTCTTGTCTTGACCATAGGTTTGGAAATTTTGTGGCCTCTAGGGAAATGTTCCAAATCACAATCCACTTTTTTTTTTTCAATTTAAATTTTTTTTCACAGAAAATCCGGCTTATGTTTGTTTCCATTTTTCTTAAAATCAGTCTTTGAAAACACCAAATACATGTTATTGATATGGACTCAATTGCTTTTGTACACAATGGGCATAATGAAGTCATGAACTCCTGTATTCAAGCAACAGCTTTTTACTTCTGGAGTCATTTCCCGTTTCTGTCATGATGATGTAAACTTTAGATTTTTTTTTTCAGTTGGAGCTGATGCTTTTTGAGCCAGGAAACTGTCATCTGTTGCTTGTGTGTTCTCTGGTGGCTCTAACACTGGCAGCATGAGACTTCCCTTCTGACTTCTGCCTTTGTGGTAATTTAACCGTTCTTCCAGTCAAGATAGATACTGAAGGAGCTGCAACTGATATTCTTAGATGAGTCATCTGAGTATCACCTAGTCATGGGTGATTCTGTTTGAACCTTTGAAGATGCTGATATTCCCAAAATTAAGTATTTAACCTTTTGGACAGAGGACGAGTGGGACTTCAGAGGGATGTGAGGAGGTTAGGGATCTGCCTTTCTCTCTGTCTTAGGGCTTAGAGATTTATTTTGATTTAGCTCTTCCCTCTCTCCTAAGAATATTATGTGAAAAAAATGTGGTTCACTCTAGGTTTTGGGCATTGTGACTGGAATATTTATGTTCTTCAATAGAATATTCTTGGAATAACCAGGAGTTATTTCTGCTGTAATGTGAGCCATGCTTTTGCAATAGTTTCTCTACTTGCTCCCTTCAGTCATGTCTCTAGTGAATTCTCAGAATTCTTGCTGCAGCCACAGAAAAAAGAATATTTTTTTATTAGGTGGGCATGAAAATAAAATCAAGGCTTTAAAGTCCCCTCAAGTTCTTTCTTCTTCTACCATTTATCATTTTGCAGCCTGACAGGTTTCCTGTATGCTTAAATAAATTGTTTCCCTCTTCCATGAAATTCAGTACAATCCCGTGTAGTTCAGACATCTCCACAGCAATGGTTGTTGCTGTAACTTCTTCTTATGGGAAATATTCTTGTACACTAAAACCTCAGATTGGATAAGTGACTTTTTATTACACTAGATGTAGAAATATTCAATAACTAACTAATCAGTGCAAGGGATTTTTCAACAGCAGTGCTCCAGAGTAGCGTACCGAAAATTAGAATGGTGTCGTTGGTTTAGTAATGATCATACCAAAAGATATATTGACCCACTTCTGCTAAGAATCCATCAGTCACTAGAGCAAGACAAATCTAGCAATATGAGTAATACTTCCAGCTGAAAACCTTTAGCATCAAGCCATGTAGGCTATGTTATTGTTTTAGGAATCGTTCAAATGTAACTTTGCATTTTTCTTTGCCAGCAACTGGCTACTGTACTACAAAAGTACAATAATTCATTGCGGTGGAAATGATTTCTAAAAATGCCCAGCCTCCAAACTGTCCATCTTCCTCAGCGTGTTCATCGAGAAGCATTGCTTTATTTCTGGTTTATTACAGGAAAGAAAAACATTCTTGAGCTCTAGATGATTGTTATCTTTTATTGTGGTTTTGGATTATTTTTTGTTCTTTTTTTTTCTTTTGGTTTGGGGCTTTTGTTTTGTTTTGTTTGTTTTTTGTTTTTTGCACTTTATCTGAGAGTCTGCATGTCTTCCTTCAAATCTAGATTAAGCAAGATCAGTTTGGGGCTTGCAGATTTTGTTAATTGTTTCTCAGATAGTGGACAGTTTCAGATCAGAAACAGGTTCCACCTGCTGACAGTCACTGTCCCCTCTCAGAGCATGTTGCCAACAAACCTGAGTTTAGTAATTTAGTGCCAGTTTTCAGAATCACTCACAAATTAAAGACCGTAAAGACACTCTGTATAAAGACTGTATAGACACTTAGGAAGTATGGGTTAGTTGAGTGGACAGTGAGGTGGATTGAGAACTGTCTGAGTGGCAAAGCTCAGAGGGTTGTAATCAGCGGCGGAGTTTGCTTGGAGATCTGTAACTAGCGGTGTTCCCCAGGGGTCAGCACTGGTTCCAGTCTTGTTCAACATATTCATCAATGACCTGGATGAGGGGATGANCCTGGGCAGGCTGGAGAGTTGGGTGGAGAGGAACATAACGAAGTTCAACAAAGAAGGGCAAGTGTAGGGTCCTGCACCTAGGGATGAATATCCCCATGCACCAGTACAGGTTATAGTTTGACCTGCTGGAAAGCAGCTTTGTGGAGAAGGACCTGGGAATCGTGGTGGACAACAAGTTGACTATGAGCCAGTGACCAAGAAGGCCAGTGGTATCTGGGGTGCATAAAAAAGAGTGTGGTCAGTAGGTTAAGGGAGGTCATTGTCCCCTTCTACTCTGCCCTGGTGAGGCTGCATCTGGAGTACTGTGTCCAGTTCTGGGCTCCCCAGTTCAAGAAAGACAAGGAACTACTGGAGAGAGTCCAGTGGAGGGCTACAAAGATGATCAAGGGACTTGAAGCATTTCTCTTATGAGGAAAGGCTGAGAGACCTGGGTCTGTTTAGCCTGGAGAGGAGAAGACTGAGAGGGGATCTCATCAATGCTTATAAATATCTAACGGGTGGGTGTCAAGAGGATGGGACCAGACTCTTTTCAGTGGTGCCCAGCGACAGGACAATGTGCACAAACTGGAACACAGGAAATTCCATCTGTACATGAGGGAAAATCTTCTTTATTTTGAGGGTGACAGAGCACCGGAACAGGCTGTCCAGGGAGGTTGTGGAGTTTCCTTCTCTGGAGATATTCAAAGCCTTCCTGGACATGATCCTGTGCAACTTCCTGCACACAATCTAGGTGAACCTGCTTTGGCAGAGGGGTTGGACTAGATAATCTCTGAAGGTCCCTACCATTCTGTGATTCTGTGATTTAGCAAGCATATCAAAGAGAATGCTTTCCAGAACACTGCCTTTTCTCTTTAAACACTGGTTTTACAGCAAAAAATACAAATGCAGCTCAAATATTTAACAATGAAACAGCAAAAGAAATGAAACATAACAAGAAAGAATCTAAACGAGCCCTCTATTTAACCTCACTTGTTTCTCATTGATTATGCATCTGCTGTAGTAAGAGGCTGTCTGTTTCTCCCCTCTTATCCCATGTATTTTAAAAACACATAGGAAAGGAGCATCATCATACAATTTTAGTTCTTTTCTGTAGGAGAAATATTGAAAGAACAAGTTCTTACTTTGCAGGAAATTATATAAACCCTATTTAAATCAGAAACTGGAGTTCTAGGGAAGTAAGCTTCTTCATGAAATGGGGAGCTATCATCATTCCTAGTGCCTTGTAAAAGCATAAACGGAGTATCTGTTAACAATGATTCTGAGGAGCAGATATGTATGTGATTCTAAAATGTTCATTCAAACAGTATCATAGTGCAAATTCATATCATAAAACTTGCTTGATTTCACTTGACCCAAACTACTGGCCTTACCTTCTGGTTTTTAGACCTTAGTGTGGGAAGTTTTCTTGCTTGCGAGTGGGAAGCTTGGCAACCTAGATTGTGATGTTTGCAGTCTAGTTACATGATACGTCACCCTGGCTGTTTGGATCAACTCCAGATGTGGCTGGATCAAACCTTAGATTTATCTGGCAAGTCGAAGACAGACTTCCTAAGTTTTCTTTCTACTTTTGACCACCTGCTGCCCCATCCCCTTTATTTAAGGTTAGCTGTCAAATATCATTTATTTTTTGAACTCTGTTACGGGAAAGGATGATTTCTGTCCAGTAGAGAAGGCTAATAAGAAAGTTTTTGGATGTATTGATCAAGGCCCATCATGTCAATGCAATAGTGGTGCATTCTTCACACAAAAGTGGTCAGATTTTTTTGCCTTTGAAGGATGAGTAATATATGATTTGGCAGTCTCAGGTTCTGACCTACAAATCCATATTTTTAAAGGATTATTTTTTTGCAATGATTTCCTTTTATACACCTCAGAAATTATTTCTGAAAGTGAATCACAATCTGGAATTTCTATTCAATTTGGTTGTGTTTGAAAAACTGTTTTAACTTCTTAATTTAAAATCTACTAATATGCCTACCTCTTTACTTATGCTTATGCTTATCAAACACAGCACAAAGACCTTAGTCCTCAGAAGATTCATTGATTATTCCAGGGGGAAAAAAAAATAAAAGGAAAAAGAAAATGGAGCTAAAGCTATCAGGAAGAACTGAGAGGGGGGAGCGGGTGGGAAAAAAAGAAAAAGCAGCCAGTTTGGCACCTCTGAGGGCCTACATCTGGAACTGATTGAGACTAAATTGTTTTAAAAAGCCTGTGGTATCACATAAAAGATGGGAAACTCATTCAGAGGCAAAGCTGGAAAGCTTTTAACTGGAAAAAAGAGAGAGGGGAAAAAAAAGAGACCTCCCTCCAGACCTGTAGTTTTCCAGCAGACTTGTGAGTACTGCAGATGCTTCAAATATATTAAATATATATGTATATATGCCGTTTGTCATTTTTTGATTGATCAAGGTTTTTTCTATGCTTATTGAAAGCCACGCAGAGGACATATTACCAAGCCAATTATGTCATTAGCAAGAACTGCACATCCAGTATGCCAGATGAATCTCCTCTGGAGACACCATTTTACTTTTTGATGCAGAAAGCTGTGATTTATGTCCAGAATACCAAAGCTAAAACCCAATGTCCAAGGCCTGTGTAAAAATACCCATTATCTCAGAAAGAGCAATTATTTTCTGATGTAAATTACAGTACTGTCTTGGAATGGCAAAAAGGCTAAACTAAGATCAAAATGCTGTTCTAAACTAATTCAGCTGAGAAGAGGCATTAAGAAATAATTACCATAAATAATGTTCAATTATTATATTTGAATAGTACTTTTTATTACAGCCTCATGCAAATACATTTGTTTATCCCAGTAGCATATCCCTGTGCTAGGAGTTTTCATATTATGCTTCACAAATTTGGAACCATTAAAAAGCAAACAAACTACTGTGGATCACATGCATATAACTACAAATCTGAATATTCATGACTGCAAGTGTGGTATTTCACCCTGACTTCTGTTGACAACGGATGATGGCATAGAAGAAGGGGTTGGTGTTCACAAGTGGAGTTCTTTCTGGATTTTATGGTATTACTTAAAGATCCAGAAAGCATATTTTGTACTTTAGTTTAGCGCCCATAATCTAGCAACACAGTTTTTGCCTGATCTGTTTTGATAACAGCATTTTGCTCCTGTTTGCTCAAACCTGTTTTAAGAGACAGGTGTAGCTTAAGGGAAGAAATATCCACCATTAAAGTTGAATTCTGGTAGCACCATATTGTTTTATCTGGACTGCTAAAGGGGATCAGTAGAACATGTACTTTAATGTGAATGAGGCGAAGTGTATCTCTAAGATAAGTCATCCTGAAGCAGTACCTTTGCCTGATCAGAGAAGAGAGATTAGTCATTTGAATACAGACTGCATCCTTTGATTTGAGACAGAAATATAATTTAACATGGTTAATTAAAATTGGCAACTTTTTTTTTCTTTCTTTGCTTAAAAATAAAATAACATATTTCAAAATTCAATCGATGTTTCAGGGAAGGAATTTTTTTTTAACAAATAAGAATCTACTGACAGGTACAAACTCTGAATGTGCAACTGAAGGACTTCACACAACGTCCTAAAAAAGGGTCTATCTAACCTGGCTCCAATAGAGGTCAATATACATTTAGCTGTCAGCCTAAAAATCTCAGATGATGTCTGGAGATTGAATGCTGTTCTTTAGATGCATTTGTTAAAAATAAAGGTACATCTTCGTACTGGGAGTTAAGAGGCCTTCAAAAGAAAAATCTTTCTGCTGTCTGATGATCAGTTGACGTTAGGGAAGATAAGGTCTGGCTGAGCATAAGGTTGTTTGATGATAATTCAATGTAAGAAAACCTCTTGTCCAGTTTCTGAATTTTCTCATTTGTGTCCATTGTATCTTTTAATGCAGCAAACTGTTATTTCTTTATTTAAACTTATAATCCTACGTACAAATATTTCACACTAGTAAATAGAAATGCTTAAGTGGGAGTCCTTGTGCAATGGGAGGGATGAGATATCAATACATTATACTTTATATGGCTACATAGAAAGCCTATATACCGTACTCCAGAAGACAAAACAGATATTTCCTGTCTCTGATTTAGCTGATACTATGCATAGCAAGATGCTGGCATTAAGGAAAGAACTGTAGGGGGATAAAGGTTTGATTTACCAGTATTACAATGCCATAGGTTATCAGATATTCTCTACCCTTCATTCCTAGATTGAGCTCTCAAGGCATTTGAAACGCGTGTTGTCACTGCCATAGGCTCAAGATAACACGCTTAGAGAATAGCAAGAGGGCATATAGGAAGCCTTCTATCTAGATAAGGAGTGGAAGAGCTGGACTAGTCTTATTTTGACTTTAATTTGGTTGTACATACATCAAACATTGTATTTTTAAAAAAATCTACTGCCATTTGAACTATCCCTGTTATTTTGCAGAGTTTAGTTATTCCTTTCTTTAGAAAAAATGCTATCAAACAGGTTTACGCAAGTGCTAAGATGACTCAGCCCCCTTTATTATTTATAGATAAACAAATTAAAAAGAACATAACCAGCTATATCTTTTTTTTTGTTTTTTTTTTAAAAAAAGCCTTATCAATAAATGATACTGTTGCTGTGAGAATCATACTGTGTAAATGTATTTTCTGCTAGCTATACATTAAAATCTTGCAAGGGCATGAGGAATTGAAACTGTCTTTCTAATGGATCATAAATCTTAGAAATTATTTGAATTCATGGATTAAATGTCAGCTTTGAAAGCTTTTGGTGATTTATTTTGAATCTTAGAAGAAAGGACATTTCTACTGCAAATCAAATTATTGCATTTTCATATTCTGCATTAGTTATTTCCTTCAAAGGAATAACCTGAAGATGCTTTTTTTCCCCTCTCTTTGAAAGTTTCTAGCATTCCATGTTGCGTTTGTAATTAATACAATTGCCAAGACCAAAAGTGGAAAAGGGCTAGGGAGAGTGCTTTAGGTGAATAATGTGCACCATATGTTGAAAAGAAGATGACAGCAGCTGGGTATACTGATATGGTTTCTCAGGTGCCAGTACACACAACTCAGACAGAGTTTAGCATGGTGTCGCTGGAGGAAAGGGTATTAGTTGGGTAGAAAAATGAATTCAAGTATTGTAGCAAACTTTTACAGTTCTTGCAATAGAAGGGAAATACCAAAAGTATTTATTATTTTGACATGGTCATTTCAAAATGTGGTAGAGAGAAGGCTGCCCCCCTTCAGGCAAAGTGAGAAGTATTGACAGAGAGATGATCTACAGTCAGTAAAAGCAATAGAAGGATCCTTTGGCCTTGTCACTGATTTAAATCAGATTTGGAAACACATTAAATACAATTAACTTCAGACATTTAATTGTAATGCCTACATTAAGAGCTGAGTTACTTTAAGCACCTCTGTAATTGAAGAAGATTGATAGATGTGTCTGAAGGCAATTCAGCCTACTTAGTATCTGGACTGTCCCTCTGGTATTATTGCATCGTCCTCTCCATGATAGAGAGTTTCCAGACTCAGATTCTTCAAATGAGTGGCTAAAATGAGACAGGATGAATCCAGGTTTAAGAAGCCAAAATAATTTTGTACTGATGAAGAGAAGCAGGGAAAAAATTATTTATGGAGCTAGCTTTACATGGACCGAACATAGTGTGGCTCTGTTTATTTGCCTTAGTTTACCTGTAGTTTGGTAGCATTTGTTGCTGCAGCATCTAAGGAATTTTCTCTCAAATGATTTCTTCTGCTGTTCTGCTGAAAAGAAAAAAAGTAGCATAGAAAATCTAGACTCCATAAAAAAGTAAAGGATGCTAATCTATTCTTCAAGTGCCTGCAAAGTTGTTCTAGAAGACGAGCTTATAGGTGAAGATGTAGTCTACCTATTCCAAAATCAGGAAAAGTATCAATATGGCAGTGTGCAGTGTTCCCTTTTACTTGTTCAATGCAAAAGTACTGCATCTCATGTGTCCTTTAAATACACCTCTGGGAAAGTGCTGACTGCAAACTAAGCTTAAGATGTAATAAGTACAGGGTTAAGAGAAAGCTCGTACAAGAGTTAAATTTAGATTATCAGAGAGAAAATGTAGATGAATGAATTGAAATCTTTCTGAATGTTACAAGAAGTTAGAGAGAACTTCAAGATCTTCATGCAACACTAAGGTGAAGGACTAAATTTTAATGAATTAAGTATTATGAAACAATTTCAGAAAAAGATTGCCAAACAAGCAAGGAAGGTTTTGTTTTAAGAGAAAGAGGGGTTTAGGTAAGAAGAATTGCACATTTGGTGTTATGGACAAAGGAAAAGCCTTAAGGTTCTACTAATCTTTGCCTAAAGGCTCAATAAAAGCCTCTGTTCAGTGTACAGTTATAGGCAGAACAACAACAGACAGGATGTACTGCGAACAGGGTAGGAAAAAAACCCTAGAAATGCTCTAATGTCATTATACACATTTGAGAGAACACTTTCATTCTGAATACTGTGGTCAAGTCTGGTCATTCTTCCTAGCAGGAGTTATGGAAAGAGAAGTGATCTAAATATAGGAGATAAAAGTGATTGAGACTCATGGAAATAACTTTATATAAAAATAGACTGAAAATGTTGGTACTATAATTAAGAAAAAGAAGGAAAATGAAAGGACGTGACAGAAACTGGTGAATTAAGAAAATAATTTGGGGTTTCCCTTTTCATTATGCAAGATCAAAAGGAATTCAGCTGAACTGAAAGTAGTGCATATAAATCTGATAGGAGAGTCTTTCAGGTTGCTATGTTTTCAGTTGCTATCCACTACGTTACTTGTGCTTTCCTTCGATACCAGTGCTGTTCACTGCTGGCAGAAGCCTGGTTCTGATCTAGTAGGGCATTTTGTTTCAACAGCAGAGACCCGAATCTCGATTACAATAATAACATGTCACTGTTACCCGATGGCTATGGCTTAGACTATGTGACATGAGTTAATGCTTTCCAGCCATTTTCCAGAGAAGAGAAGACTGCACCCCCACTGTAACCTTTCCTAGCAGTCTCTGGGGGAAGACTAACAACTGCTGAAATTCCTGAGGGCAACAGTGCAAATCTTTTTCCTTTACCTGGGCATGCCATTCGTTTGCTGTAGGATGGAAATCCTCTAGTAGATATTAGTTTCCAGAGTAGCCACCCAACTAAATTCATGCTGACTGCATCCGATGGGGAGAAAAAAAAAAGAAGTTAAAACCCAAGTGAATATACAGATCTGCTAGCAAGAATAGCTGCCTCCATATTTTTTCTTCAGTGGAGTTTAACGTCCATTTGGTGGTATTGAGCAGAACAGTCTTGTTAAGCATAGTGGAAACAGGCTAAAACTATGTGGCAAATACGTGGCAAAAATATCAGTTCTGGTTTGTTGCCTTTAAAGTACTCAAAAACATGTTCTGGGAAAGTGCAGAATGTCTGAGGAAGAAGTTTGCTGTTAGAAAGGAGGAAACAGGAAAACATAAGGACGTGGGAAAAAACCAACAGCGATAAAAAGTGCACTCATGGCCCAGAAGAGCAATTGCATCCTGCGTTGCATCAGAAGAACTGTGGCCAGCAGGTCGAGGGAGGTGATTCTCCTCCTCTACTCTGCTCTCATGAGACCCCACCTGAAGTACTGTGTCCAGCTCTGGATCCTTCTGCACAAGAAGGACATGGACCTGTTGGAGCAGGTCCAGAGGAGGGCCATGAGGATGCTCAGAGGGCTGGAGCACCTCTCCTGTGAAGACAGGCTGAGAGAGTTGGGGTTGTTCAGCCTGGAGAAGAGAAGGCTCCGGGGAGAACTTATAGTGGCCTACCAGTACCTGAAGGGGAAAAAATAAAAACTGGGGAGGGGCTGTTTGCAAGGACATGTAGGGATAGGATGAGGGGCAATGGTTTTAAACTAGAGCAGGGTGGGTTTAGATTAGACATTAGGAAGAAGTTCTTTACTGTGAGGGTGGTGAGACACTGGAACAGGTTGCCCAGAGAGGTGGTGGAGGCCCCATCCCTGGAGACATTCAAGACCAGGCTTGATGAGGCTCCGAGCAATCTTATCTACTTAAAGATGTCCCTGCTTACAGCAGGGGAGTTGGACTAGATGACCTTTAAAAGTCCCTTCCAACCCAACACATTCTGTTATTCTATGATTCTATGAAAAGGATTTCCATTCTCTTTTAAAATGCATTGTAAGGTGTTAAAAAGGCTGGATGCAAAGCATTCCTGCAAATGAGGGGCTGTGGGCTGTCACTGTGTAACACATACATAAAAAGCCTCTATGGCTGTGTAGGAAACGGCTTTCTTAGCCATACAGATGAACAAAAACCCCCCAAGTCTGTGAACGGTAAATTAAAAATGTTCCATATGTGTTCAAAGTAAATAATATTCAGCATCTGAATAAGTGTTTATAGATGCTGGCTTGTTGTGTTAACGGATAGTTATTGTACCATACATAGCACTGCTAGAGAAGATAAATACCTGAAATTGAGACATTCTTCTATGACAATTTAGTTTCAGAGATACTTAGAAACAGCAATGGAACATGTTTAAAACAAGATTTCATGTAACTTCATATATATATAACTTAATTGAAAGACACAGTCCTCCTCCCCTTGGGAAAAATGAAATTTGAAAACTCGATTCAAATTATACTGGAGATATAGTTAACCCAGAGATTAATATTTTGAAATGTTGCTGCAATAGCCTACACGGGTGAAAATGCATTAAAGATTACTGAGCTTTACTTTGGCCAGAAAGTAGGATGGAGGAGGGGGAAGGAAATGATTCGGTTCTGGCTGAAAAAGGAAGACAGGAATTTTGGTGAATAGCTGTTTAAAAAGCTTTGATGGCTAAAAGAAATATTTTCAAGTACAAAAGAAATACCATTTAAGCGAGATGAGTATTAGTTATAGCTATTTTTGGATGAACTAATGCAGTTCTGAGTTTGTGAAGTGGACAAGACTGCTGTTTGCCGGTTGCTTTTTAAAGAGGAAGGAACTTGAAAGGAAGCTTCGGCATCTGCCTCAATGGGGAATGCTCAGGACCATGCTGTGTGTGAGCACTCTGTTTGCCTTCCCCATTGTTTGTCTGAAAGCCAAGTGTTTTCTGCATGTTTTAGTCTGAATGATATGACTGCAGGAGGTACAGAAATGCGTGGTTGCTGGTGAGTGAGTGATGTTCTTCCTGAGGTAAGGTGAAAGGTTAGTTGTACATGCTTTTCTCTGCCAGTCCTTGCCTAGCAGAGACTCCTGAATGAACACGGCATCCGCCTCCCACATAAGTCTACTAGTCTGTCTGATTTTATCCAAACTGATTTCTCAGTAGTTCATGTGGGGTGTTGGTGCAGGAGGTCATGTAAAATCAAACTCTGAGGAGAAAATGACGTTTTGTAGCTTGATTCTTTACTCTATTACTTTTCCATTAGTTTGATTTTTAACTCAACATCTTGTCTTCGTGTTCTTTGTTCTTACATTCTGAGGAAAAGAATTATATTGAACTAAAAAATCACGATTGGAATATGGTGTGGAAAGTAATAGAGGTGTGCTATGGGAGTGGATGATGCAATTAAATACCAAACTTTCACGCATAGTCTATCTTTTTTACCGTCTCCTGATTGGGGTGCCTGACATTTAAAGTAAAATACACAATAAAGCTGCTTCACCTACCAAATATTTGAAGTACCATGTCTCACCTTTTAAATGTTAACGCTGGCACTTTAGACAGCTATTATCCTGTTCCATCTCTATGTAAAATGTGCACTCCCACCACATCTAAGGCTAAGGATCTCTGGAGCAACAAATGCCTCATTGTGGGATTATACCTGATTATTTGTACAGAATATTAGCCTAAGAAAGCAGTTCAGTTTTAGGTGTAATGGGTGGGATGAACAGCTTGATACCCTGTTTTCACAACTACATTAATTATCTTAACCGGTTTGGTTCATTGCAGTCCCCCATTTGTGCCTATATTGACTTTTGAGATAATCAAATACATTATTTTACAAACTCCAGAAGCCTTTAAGACAGAATAACGAATGGATCATTGACTAAACTACAGTCAATAGGCTATTATAATTCCCCTTAATACAGCAATATTGAAGAGTTCTACTTCATTTGAAAGATTACAGTTACTGAGCAGTAACTGCAAAAGTAAAAGAGAAAGAAAGCCACTCAGAGCATCTTACAATAAGGAGACGACATGAAAAATGATAGTTGTGAAAAGAGTAAGAAAGTAGTTTTCAAAGTCAGTTTAAGTTAAAAGGTAGTTGACTTTCTCATCCAAAAGTAACACTGTTTCTGCTGCCATTTATTTGGGATGGGTGAACTCCTCTTGCCTAATTTTGTATGTTCTCAAACATTGTGAATTCAGAAGTTTACTTCTGAGGCCGGCACCACTGTATTAACATTTCAGTTAACATCCTCTGTGACCAAGAGTAGAAGGTGGGGACAGCGTGTCTAACATGGACACTAACAATGTCATTAAAATGGAACCCTGAGGAACTGCTGTTCTGCAAACTTTCTTTCCAAATAACCCCCACTGAGCCATCATTTGACGTATTATGTGGACTTTTCAATATGTTTGAACAAGTACTGAGACTCTTGAGAGAAAAAAGAAAAAACTATTATGGCCCACTGGAATGATGCAAAAAACCCTGTTAGCGTAGCTATTGTAGAATAGATAAAATCAGATCTCATTTTGGAAAGACTCTCCTTTTGGAAAAACTCTGAATAGTCACAGAGAAATGATACATGAAATGGAGGAAGTTATTAAAGGGCTTCCACATACAGAGGAACTTGTTAAAAGAAGGTGGTTATTGATTTTGTGATTACTGGGGAGCATTCAGACTAAATGACTCCTGTGAGTGTAGTCAGATAGATGAATGTCTGTATGCCATCAGTTGCACCTGCCATTAACTGAGTTTGCAATTAATGGAAGGCCACTTTTTGAAACCAGGTCTGCAGGGGATTGCATGGGAACATAAAAACCAGGGAAGTATCATAGTTTTAATCTGATAAAGTGAAAATAAAGTGTTTACAAAGTATCTAGTTGTACGTATGTGGGAATATTTGGGTATTCTGCTTTATAAAATATTCCGATTTTTTTTTGTTGTGTGTGGTGTGTTTTCTGGGTAGTGAATGCAGTAGCAGCGAGATAGTTACAGAAGCAGGTGCAACTTCAAATAAAAGGTAAAGTTGATAAATAATGTGAGCGGGTGAGAAGAAAACAGAAGTGATCTAGAGGCAGAAATGCAGCTGACCCCGAGGGTCTCGGGGTACCTTGGACATCTGCTCCTCCAGCCAGGGAGGAGCCCCGGCCAGTGGAGGTGGCCAAGGGTGGAAGTGCTGTGGCACGCTCAAGAAGATGAATGATGCGCTCACTGAGCTGGAAGCAGTGAGCCTTCCATTAGTGGATACATAGCTTCCGACTCGTGATGGATGGCTTCACGCTATCCATCAAAATGGTGCAGATTAAAAAAAAAAAACAACCAAACCCTCGGGAAGGATAATTTACAAGATGGTGCTAAGAAAAAGAACCAAGGGATATGTTAAATTAAGCCAGTATCAGTGAGCAAATGTATCAAAGCTCAGTAAGCTATTCGGCATCCCTTTTCTCCCACCATGAGGTAAATGACAAGATAGTGGCAAAATATAAGATTTATTTTAATGAAGTGTTCTCTGAGACAACCTTCAACCTCTAGAAAATGGAATGTAAGGATGAAGGGACAAGTTCCTCAGTGTTTAACTAGCACTCACCTTAGACAAATGTTAACCAGATGTCCATGAGGTAGAATTTAACCAAACTTCTAAAACATTAGATATCAAATGATGGTAGGTAAGTTTTGTGGGGTATTTCAGCATTTTTAATACAAATAATTATGAAATGCAAACTCCTCAGGAAGCAGCTGCAAAACTTGCGTTTCAACATGTCTATCAAATTTCCTCTTGAGGGTACTTTCAGGGTAAGAATGAATACAATCGATAATGGCTTTGAAGAGATGACAATAATAGCCTTCAGAGGATAATGTATTCTTCAGCCACCAAGATTATAGGACCGGTTATTTTAGAGGGGCTGAGGAGTTAGGCTTCCAGTGGCTATTGAATGAGACTCAGGGACTTCATTTCCTTTAAATGCACTTTCAGCACAGGAGTCTATGGAAACATACCTTCGGGGTTCTTTATGCCCCCCAAAATAAATGCAAATGGCTGCAGATGTGGCTGGAATAGTTACCTTTTTGCATGCAGACTTGTTTTATGCTGTTCAGAAAATAAATGCCTCCAGATGGCCCACCAGATTTTATATATGTTACTAAGCTCAGTATTGCACCGAATGAATATTTTTCATGCATGCATTTTGCTGAATCTTGGAGGTCCCTCAGGTTTTTGCTTCTCTTGCATTTCAGGAATGTTTATCTTTCAAAATGGCTTATCAGGTCCAGAAACAGCTGTGTTCCCTTGCCTGGCAATGCTGACTTCTTTCCTCTTTCCCCTTGCTTTATTTTTGTGTTTACATGAACTAAATATTCAATCTGAGATACATTTCGTACTATCACTGATTCTTCAGGGTTAAGGTGTATCATTTGATATTCAACCACATGTGGAAAAAACGTGTAAATAAATATACCTGTCTTCATGCATACTATTTAAATGTTGTACCTCAGGCACAGTTTTGGTTATTTCCCTTTAATTACCTTAAGACATGTCCACACATTTACATGTATACAGTCCTATGTTTGTACCGATAAAACCTTCTTCAGATATTAGCCATCTCTGGTCTAAGTAATAAATAAAGCCTGTTCAGGCACAGTAGAGATTAGTTTACATATATCATCTCACTAATGAATCTGCGTGGCTTCTGCACTAGAATTGTTCTGGCTAATTCAGGGTGTAGGAAATTAAGGGTGTAATTGTCTGTAACCATCTAAGCAGCTGCACTTTAGAAAGCCAGAGTGAATCTACTGCTGTAAAGAATTTTTCAAGAACCTTCCTGTAAAAAAATCTTCTGAGTAACCTTTTGAATTCACAGTTGAGATACTCCTGAAGGTTGCTTCCCATAGAAGACACAGAAAATAGCTCTGGCTAGACCTGTTCCCTGCAATGTGCTTTTCTCATAATCTAGGTGTGCGTGCAAATCAGATTAGATTTCAAAACCAGAATAGTTTAGAAAAAGCAGCATTCCAGTACTTTCATGCACTTTTTGTATCACCAACATCGACTGTGTTGTTGATGCGGCTCAGGTGCATATCTACAGGACATGGAGCCTGCCTCATTCAGATGACTGTTGTCTTTAAAGTATGTTTCTATTGTTTATGGCAGCAAGAGCTGAGGAAGGTTAAGAGAGAAATGGTTACCCTATTAACCAGTATAATAATAAATAAAGAACCCAGCTAGAGCTTCAGAAACTAGTAATTGTTATTAAAGAGGTGCTTATAATCCATTGTTTGTAACACCCATTTGAATCAATGAGAGTAGTTTCTAATCCAGATCATGTGCTGCCTTGAAGGGAAATCTGGTGTAACAAGGAAATGAGGTACAAATTTAGAAAGGTTTTTTTTTTTTTCTTTTCTCCCCAAGTCAAACTACTCTTCTCAACCTGAACTAAAGAACTTGGAAATTTAATATAATTGTTTGGGGGCAGCACAGCATGTTTTTCATCCTCCTTCCTTCTTTTCATCTGTTGCTATTCACCCATTCAGTTTTCACTGTCCTTTTTCTCTTCTTCCTTCTCCTCTTCAGTTCATGGCTAGTCTTTCGTTTATCTTTACTGAGTTTAACTTTCATGTTGAATCGCCTATCTATGTGAAATAA
>VYZM01006910.1:523787-547085 GCA_013398915.1 Dromas ardeola
TACATGTATACAGTCCTATGTTTGTACCGATAAAACCTTCTTCAGATATTAGCCATCTCTGGTCTAAGTAATAAATAAAGCCTGTTCAGGCACAGTAGAGATTAGTTTACATATATCATCTCACTAATGAATCTGCGTGGCTTCTGCACTAGAATTGTTCTGGCTAATTCAGGGTGTAGGAAATTAAGGGTGTAATTGTCTGTAACCATCTAAGCAGCTGCACTTTAGAAAGCCAGAGTGAATCTACTGCTGTAAAGAATTTTTCAAGAACCTTCCTGTAAAAAAATCTTCTGAGTAACCTTTTGAATTCACAGTTGAGATACTCCTGAAGGTTGCTTCCCATAGAAGACACAGAAAATAGCTCTGGCTAGACCTGTTCCCTGCAATGTGCTTTTCTCATAATCTAGGTGTGCGTGCAAATCAGATTAGATTTCAAAACCAGAATAGTTTAGAAAAAGCAGCATTCCAGTACTTTCATGCACTTTTTGTATCACCAACATCGACTGTGTTGTTGATGCGGCTCAGGTGCATATCTACAGGACATGGAGCCTGCCTCATTCAGATGACTGTTGTCTTTAAAGTATGTTTCTATTGTTTATGGCAGCAAGAGCTGAGGAAGGTTAAGAGAGAAATGGTTACCCTATTAACCAGTATAATAATAAATAAAGAACCCAGCTAGAGCTTCAGAAACTAGTAATTGTTATTAAAGAGGTGCTTATAATCCATTGTTTGTAACACCCATTTGAATCAATGAGAGTAGTTTCTAATCCAGATCATGTGCTGCCTTGAAGGGAAATCTGGTGTAACAAGGAAATGAGGTACAAATTTAGAAAGGTTTTTTTTTTTTTCTTTTCTCCCCAAGTCAAACTACTCTTCTCAACCTGAACTAAAGAACTTGGAAATTTAATATAATTGTTTGGGGGCAGCACAGCATGTTTTTCATCCTCCTTCCTTCTTTTCATCTGTTGCTATTCACCCATTCAGTTTTCACTGTCCTTTTTCTCTTCTTCCTTCTCCTCTTCAGTTCATGGCTAGTCTTTCGTTTATCTTTACTGAGTTTAACTTTCATGTTGAATCGCCTATCTATGTGAAATAAGTCTGTAACCTCATCACTTTATTGAGTCTGGCAACCCTAGCTGAACCTGGGTTCAGCTCTTCCAAAAACCAAAAGGACTGCCCAGTCATTTTGAGGCTGACTTCACCTGTCATTGCAGTAAACAAGACTGAAGGAGTGTGATTGCAGAGCTTAAAGATTTCCAATGGGAGAAAATACTGCTGACTCCTTAATTCTTTCTTTATCCACCACAGCAGGGATTCACAAGTGCCTGGCTGGTATTTAAAACCATGCAAATTCACCATGGAATTAAGTCACAATGTTTTTACAGTGAAGATGATTAAGCACTGGATAAAAACATCCAAGGGAATAGTGATTTCTTCATGTACTGTCTCCAGTTCAACTTTGGACATTTTTCCAGGAGATAAGTTAAGCACAAATTTTCATCTTAGTATGTGGGTTCTAAGCAAAATATAAAATCTTGGGACATAAGGGTGGTTGGGTTGTCACAGTGGATGACTTAATCATCTCCTCTGGCCCTAAACTCCGTATCAGATGCTAAAGTCTATGAATTCTGAATTGATCACTAGTTTTTTGTGTGTCTTCATTAGCTTTTGCTGTACCTTAACATAAATCTTCAAATTAATTATATAGACATTTTCTCCTTTCTTGGAATTCAGTTATAGTCAATGGCTGTGTTCACAGTATAAATACTAGCTTCTCTGATCACCTTGTATGAAAACCCACACTCTTGTCAATAATCTACTGATGCAGCTTGCAACAGCAGAAAGTTTAAACAGTACTGGGGACATTTTATGGCAGCATGTTCAGTTTCTTCTAAGGCTGCTGTTGTCCTCTGGGCAATCTCTTTGAGGAATCTCCGACATAAAGTAGCTTTTCAGTTGTTTGGTGTTTTTTGATGGCAAGAGATATCCAAGATACTCATATTGTTTCCTTGAGTGATTTAACAGTGGTGAAATGAAGGAAAATTTGTGATGATCTTCTTTAACAGTGAAAAAAAGTACCAGTCAAGAGCACTCCAACTGGTTGAGACTGGGGGAGAGGGAAGTTACAGTTGACAGTGACATTATTCTTTTGCATGCAGCTCTGTGAAGGCCCATGCATGCCACACTTTTGCATGCTATCATTTTCAGATGCTGATTTATTAGGACTTCCTAGATCTGACACAAGGGCTCTTCATCAAGAGCTGCTTCTGGAAAACAGTCTGCAAAGAATTAACCAGCTCATTTGCCAGGAAAAACGCAGGCAGTGTTCAAACAGAAAGACTGGACAGAAAATTGCATACTTTTTCCCAACTGTTCATCTATTTTTCTGAATACTTTAAACTGTAGTGTATGAAAACCACAGGAAGAGCCATAGAATGATATAAATATCATGCGTGACTAATAAAATAAACCCTCAGGAATCCCTGTGCAGACATTCATGCATTGGAAGAAGGAAGTCCAAAACATAGAGACTAATACCTTCACAGTCAGAACAATCTAATGTATGTTCTTGCCCCAGAGAAGGAATAATAGAAAAGCAAGCTGCAAAGGGAGGGATCCCACACTGTGAATTAGGATATCCATGCAGAGGTTAAATGTGGTAAAGGAAACAGTTGGGGAACAAGATGTGGACTCTGATGACCTATGTGAATGGCCATAATGAGGTCTCTGCAGCCAGGGCGTACCCACGCTGAAAGTTTCTCATGACTGTTGCTAGAGATTTTCTAAGGGATCCTGGAATGTTCTGCAGAACCTCTTCCTTGCCTGCTGTGTTTAATATGATAATGTTGCAAGGAGACTGTGAACTGTTCCTATTAGCAAGTCCTATAGTATGCTTATTATAGTAATGGAAATTACTCTTGAAATGCAGTCAGCAGTGGAGTATAAATGACTGTGTGAGAATGAGTTAATCAGCTGTCTTTGTTAAATGTTTTTCCATGTGTGGGAGGCCTTGGCAGTTAATGCACTTTCCCCTGATTTGCAGCTACTGTCATCATTGCTATATGTGATTGATATGTCTGCCTTCACAGATTTGGAACCTGACACTGACACTAATAAACAGCTTAAAGTCACTGATAATAATTTCAGAAGGGACTCCAGAAATTGAGGGGAACTATTTTTTTTATCCCAAATCGCAGCATTGTATCCTGGGAATGGTGACACAGCTTTGATGATTTGCATTTTTTTTTTGGCATACAAGTGTTGTGGACAGGTCTGTTAACTGAAGTCAGCTGTAGAAATCAGGAAAAAAAATAAACAAACTGCTCCCCCTTAATAACTCCTAGTTATTAAGTATAAAATTAAATGTCCTGCATTGGAGCATCCTCAGTGCAACACTTAAGCTGATTTCACAAGGCTTGTTACACATTTACTGGTCATTATTGATTTAAAGACATGATGCAAAATATAGCCCTCTTATAATTTCATTGTTCTGAGGGGATAAAGACTAGGTATAGAATCATTCCATCATTTATGTTCCTTTCTTGCTATTTTGTGGGGGACCTTCAGGACACAAGAAGCAGGTTAGCCTTGTATTAACTGAGAAGGAGCAGAATGAATTGCCAGGTTAGGGACGAGTTACACCTACCACCTCTATCTGCTTCATTTTGCTGTTGTGTGGTGCTTTGGAAAGAGAAGAAGGTAATCAGATTTGCTTTTTAAGAAAAGAATCAGTACAAATCAGCATAGAAAGTAAAGCAGTAGCAGGAGTAATATTTTACAGGATATCTCTTCTCTCTTTAGATAGTTTCAGAGAAAAAGTGCAAGTGAGATGTGAAAGCACTTGTTAGTGAGGATAACCTGTATTGCTCAGCTATTCAAAATGGTTGGAAGGGACCTCTGGAGATCATCTGGTCCAACCCCCCTGCTCAAGCAAGGACGCCTAGAGCATGCTGTCCAGGGCTGTGTCCAGCCAGCTTCTGAATATCTCCAAGGATAGAGACTTCACAACCTCCCTGGGCAACCTGTGCCAGTGCTTGGTCACCCTCACAGTAAAAAAGTGTTCTCTGATGTTTGGATGGAGCCTCCTGTGTTTCAGTTTGTGCCCGTTACCTCTTCTCCTGTCACTGGGCGCCACTGAAAAGAGCCTGTGTCTGTTTTTACACCCTTTAGGTACCTATACACATTGATGAGATCCCCCTGAGCCCTCTTTTCTCCAGGCTGAACAGTCCCAGCTCTCTCAGCCTCTCCTCATAGGAGGGATGCTCCAGTCCCTTCATCATCTTCGTGGTCCTTCCTTGGACTCTCTCCAGTATGTCCATGTCTCTCTTGTACTTCTACCAATATTTACAGACATGTTTGTGCTGTCAGTTCCCAAAGTGGACAATGACTGCCCTAGTGTTGAATTGGTTTTACTGAGAAGTGGAAAGTTTTATAAATATCTGCTGTGGCTCTTTTTATTTAATCTATACAGGACTATCACAGTACACTGTACACTTATATGACTGTACACTGTATGTTCAGTCATATAAGCTATAACGTAGAGTGTGCGCCTCCATACCATGAACAAACTAAATAGTTTGGTAGAGTGTGAAGTGAGATGCTATTGCAACAGCGTTGGCATAATATATATGTTCCTGAAAACTGTTTCAAAAATGACCTTTACTAGGCAGAAGGTGAAGTTTATCATGTTCTATTATTTCAACGCCTTTTAATTTTATCTATCATATGTCTACTAATATACTTGAAGATGTCAGTATCTTATTTAGAGATGACCAAAAGGTATTTCCCCACAGATGCTGAACCGTTAGGACAACACAATCCATTGTTTTCTGCTTTATAAGTAGTTAATAGATGAAGGCTTCTTTTGTATACATGGGCGTAGTGTCTGGAATCTAGAATTTAACAAAATATCCAGAATAACAATTTACCGCAGTGGGCTATAACATAAAACAAACAGCCCCAAAACCCACAGCTGAGAATTAATTAAATCAGGATGGAAATACATGTTTAGGAAATCATAAAAGAGCGTCCTGACTTTCATAGAAACACAGTTACCATCAATGCCTATTAAATCAGGCCAATACCTGTGTCCTTTCATATGGAATGTAGGGCCCTCCTTTACCTTGACTTTTTAAAGATTGGGCTATTGACACCATGTAAAGAAAGAACTTGTTTGACCTTGACAGCTGGTATTTTATATGTTTTTTTGGTCTAAGAGAAAGAATTTCATGATCTACTTTGTCTACTTTTCCTTCAGACTGAGCTGGATAAAACATGATTTGTCAGGGATATGCCACAACTATTTAGCACATGACGTGTTCTCAGACATGACTATTAGGCCTTTTAATACCAAATGGAGTTCATAACTATCTCAGTGTTATGAAAGATTTCTTTATACACTGCAGCACCAGATTTTAAAAGACACTGAAATGAAAATATTTTTTTAGCTCCCACTACCTGCAAGACAAATGATTTCTAAAACAGAACTTTCCGAAGGGCAATTGCCATATTCTAAGATGTATGTTTTGATGGGTGTATGTGGGATTAGAGACAGAGGAAGAAAGGGTGATGGAGCTAATAATCTATTGGATTATAGTTTTATGTCTTTAAAATAAAAATACGTCACTGCTAAGAATTGGATAGCACACTCTGTGTGTGAATAGTCCTTCCGATGCCTTTTTAATCCTAATAGAGTAATTGTACTTGCTTATCTTGAGGCTACCATAATTTGTTATGCATTGAACTTGGAGAATGTGCTCAGCACTCTACGAGCAAAAAGGTGGATTAAAAAGTACATGGATTATTTGCTCAATTAATGAGGAAAGTCTGTTTGAGGGAAAGGTCTGTTTATAAGACATTTCCATTAAGAGGGAGATGAAGTCATGGCCTCCACCTCCTGTAATTTTAACAAGACATTCTCTTCAGTTTTTTGCATCCATTGACAATGCATTCACTAGAGATACCCGCTCTTACTTCCTCTTCCTCCCAGGCTAAGACTATTTTGTTCAACGTAATCCACGAACTTTTCAACACCCATCTCTCTAGCCTAAGATTTTGCTGTTTGTGGCATTTTAAGAAACTTGTTGAGGCAGTTTCTTTGTCTAAAGCTTTTTCTTATAGCTGTAGCTATGAGAGGTTTCCAGGGGGCTTATTCTTGTCAGGCTTCATTAAGTCACACCCCTTCATCAAGTCTGATAAGGCTGTCCAGTAGTGATTATGTGATAACTTTTAGCAGTGGATGCAGTTGTCAACTGGACAATAACTTCTTTGAGCTTGGAAAGATTTTACTGTCTTTGGCTTTCTTCTAGCTAATGTGGTGATCTTTGGGGGAAATAGCTCTATCCTAATTGTGGTAAATTGTATCGGTGGATTTCCCATAGAGAGTAAGGGAGTAGAATGGTCGAAGACAAAGTGAATAAGGTTAGGCTTTCCTTTCCAGTAGAAACACTTCACAGCTTGAGTAGGTCATCGAGTGCTATCAGAAAGGCAAATGGACAGCAGAACTTACATGGTGGCTATTGTAATTATATGCATGAATGCAAAATACATATATCCGTCTCCTTGTAATATAATTCTGTATGCATGAACATCTCTTTTTTGTTGAAGATGAATTTGAATTATTAAATTGCTGCCTATTAATATAACCTGCTGTGTAGGTACTTCAAGGTATCTAAAAAGCCCTATTGTTCTGCTAAAATCTTAAAGGCTCAACAAGTAGCAAAAAAATCCTCTCCAATGGATAGGTAGTTATTTTTTAGTGGAATTATCCATGCAATCATCTTTGCAGCCTATCCAGATTTCTTCATGCTATCATCTTTCCATAAGTGCCAGCTGAATACTGTCAAAACCAAAAGTATATTGTGTCTCAAACAATAGGCACAGATATGTCTTATTAGCAATTGCAACAGGAAAAGTGACATATGTCTAATTTTATTGTTATAATATCATTAAAAAGTACCCATACTTTCCGATTGAGAACATTTATGTCATTAAGGCAAATAAAATATGGCTTTTATTCTTCCATTCCAACATGATTTTGCCAGGAAATACATGAGAGACTTGAAAAATTAAGACATTTGGTTGAATAAAACTGTCTACCTTTTCAAACATTCTATTATATGAATAATTGCTGAGTTTGTGGTGAAACTATGAAGTCATTTGCAAATGTGGGAATGTAGTGGTACAGTCTAACAAGCAAAGCATTGTGTGTTGTTGCTTTATTTTTAAAGTGATACAGTTCTACATCACAGGCATCCTGTTTTCTTCATTGCATCCATGATGCAGCTCACCCCAAAGAAGTCTGAATACATTTTTTATGTGACACAATGGATACAGCAGAGGGAAAATAATTAAAATGATTGAGGAAAGTTTGCACTTATGAACTCAATTTTGGGCTCGATTAGGTCAGTGCAGTTTTCAAGTCTAGTGGCAGATAAAAGAGGATAATGACATTTCAGTCAGTGGAAAGGTTATTCTGACTTCACTGGACTTTTGCTCAGTTATCT
This sequence comes from Dromas ardeola, assembly GCA_013398915.1. NCBI lineage: Eukaryota > Metazoa > Chordata > Aves > Charadriiformes > Dromadidae > Dromas > Dromas ardeola. Next base: position 531,293 of record VYZM01006910.1, read on the forward strand.
CAGTTGTCAAGGTCAGTTATCTCAATGCAGTGTGAATTGTACCAGGTTCTCTCAAGTATTTTACTCCATATTAATTTCAGTTAATTACGAAAATTTTTATTCCTTTTAATTAATCAATACTAGCTGTGAGTGGAAGGTGGCACTTCCTGCCTTATTGGCTAGCTGGACTTACAAACTGTCACTTCTTTCTGGTTGAGAAGTACTATATTAACTGTCTTAAGTTGTTTAGTCTTCTAAGAGAAGCGCTAGAAGTATGAATAATTACTTATGAATAAGTACTTGCAAATCTTAAAAATGCTGATCTTTCTCTGACAGAAGATGAAGAAAATCAGTGACCTTCTGCATTTTCCAGACTGTATCCTTTTCTCCCTATCTGAATGACCTAAGATCTTACCGCCGTTTCCTCTGCTTGGTTAGGATAGGGAACGGCAAACTGATTGTACTTCCATATTTCCAGCAAAATGCTGAGGCTAAAAAAGAGCTATACGCCATTTTTCTCTTTAATTCCTATTATTATTTGTGTGTGTCCAAATCTTGGCCTGGCTTTTGGGAAATGAATCTCTAAGAATTTGTAGGAGTTGATACCCTTTACTCATAAAACTGAATTATAAGACTATATGGCTTTGGCAGGTCCTTAAATAAGCTCCTTCCATACTTCTCTGCCAATGCATTTCACCCCTGACTTTTAACATCTCCAGTTTTCCTCTCTTGGGCTATGTACAAACTGAGGCTGCCAATTAAATTATAACTTAATGAAACGATTATAATTTGAAACACACTCTTTCAATAAAAGTAGAAGGCTTCAATAACAGTCAGTGCAATAATGATGGAATAAGCCAAATGCTTTTAGTTACATCCATGCACAGATACTCAGCTCAGTGCAACTGGATGGAACTCAGTGGTGTTACAGCAGAACAGATCTCTTTTTCTGTAAGGTAAATTTTTTGGAGGCGCATACTGTATGCACTATTAAGTCAGTCATAAGTTCTTCTTTGCCGTGGTAAGTATGCAATAGTCCATGCATGCTCTGCATTTTTGCTGTTTCTTGAGACTAGTATTTACAATATTTTATCTTTTGTGCTTCATAATTTGCAAATATTTACATGATGGGCTACCATACAGTTAATAGGCAAAAAGAGATGCCCCAAGGACAGCATTCAAAAGAGTTTCTTTGTAAGACTAAAATCCTATAATTTCTCTTTCATACTTCAGGGAATCAACAGCCAAACATTATTGCTTACCCTCTTTGCTTAAACTCACAAAAATGCAATCAATTCACGGTAAGAAAAAGAAAATCAGGACCTTTCAGCCTCAGAAAATAAATGGATTTTTAGTTCCTTTTACAATTCAAGATGATGCTGTTTATATGATTTAGAATGCAGCTAAACTTTACCTTTGAAAGGTTGCCACAATTCAGGTGTTGTGGGGAAGTTCTGTCTGTCACATCTTTGCAGAGACAGGGCCTTGTTGTTTGGCCTTTATCAGGTATGTCGTATAATCAGTATAGTATAATAAAACAGTACAATAAAGCATATAATCTTTTTCCTGATGAGAATTCTCAGGGACCACAATAAAACAGGATCATATATATATACATGTACATGTCTCAAGGGTTCATTGACAAGTAGCCAGTAGACGTACTCTAGAATCTAGAAAATGTCTTCAGAATAATTCTTCCTGCAGACTTATGTCAAGAAGATTGTAGATACCTTCTTTTGTGTAGTTCCTCATGCTTCATACTTTACAGTGGACACTACATGCTAGCATATTTGTTAACAGTATTGGAAGAAGAGCAAAGAAACCTTAATTAGGTCACTTTTTAGGTGTCACGTCTTTGTTAGTTTTGGTTACAGAATTGCAAAACCAAGATAACATTGCTCATGCTCTGAAGACCAGTATCTCTCCAAAGTGCAAAGGAAAGCCGGTGTTATTCTAGATGGAGGCCTTGCTATTGCCTGCTTAGCTCACTTCAGCAGCCCAAGTGTTCAGCCCCCGACAATGAACTTATGAAATCCTTGCTGCAGTTGTAGAGCACCTTTGGAACACCATCAGTGCAAGCCCTGCTGAGCCACTTCTGTTTCTGGCAAACAGCTGTGTTGCAATTAAATTGATTAGGGATGTGTTAGGACAAGTGAGAGGAGGGGATTGTTTCTCATGACCAGGGGCTTAGTGATGAGTGGAGCAGCAGCCAGTACCTTGCAGCTCTGATCCTAGAAATAGCATCCTTTACCTCAGTTCTAGACTGATAACAAATGAAAGCTTTTCTAACAGACATTTCTGCTCACCTTTAAAGATTTTGACTAGATGTTTTGGTAGCATGGGAAATAGGAACTACAGAAGGTCATTTGGTAATCAATATACCTTAAGCAGATCTCAGCACTGCAATGAACATGTTATTGTACAGATCAAATGAAGATGATCTGTTCAGCCACGCAACCAGCTCTGGAGAACCACCACAGAGGCAATGCCTGAGATTTATACAATGTTTAAATGAGAAGAAAGTGAGTCAAAACACTAGGGTCTTTTCAACACGTTATTAGTCAATTCACTAGTCAGATTGTATTCAATCTAGATGAAAGGAATCAATGATACATTTAATTAGAAGGTTATTGCTTTTGTGAGAGGACTTGCAGAAGGAATTACAATTCTCAAAAGGGGTGTTCAAAGTGTTTTTCGTAGGGCACACCGTGACACTTTATATACCTAAACCATACAAATGAAGACGTTTCCTTCGAATGTTGGTAATTGCATGTCTGTGCAGCTAAGTAACTGACCTGATTTTCAGAGGTGCTGGGTGCTGACTTCTTTTGAAGTTTACAGGTCTTCACTGCCTGTGAAAAGTAGGCCACTTATATAAATGCCTAAATATAGATTTTGGTGCTTGACTTTAGGATGCCAAGCTTGACAATTTTGGCTTTAATAAATAAAACAGACCTTCTAAGCTGAAAGTATGTCAGTAAACTTGGTTCTAGCTAGGCAAACATTGACTGGATTACAGCAACAAAATGTGCATCTTTTGGGTCCATTCCACAAACGCTAAGTGCATTGAAAAAAATCCCAGCAGAAACAGGGGAGTGAATTTTGAAACTAAACTCTAGGCACAAACGAACACTGGCTTTTGTATGATTTCTGGACATTATACAGAAAAATGATTTGACAGACTATCAATGGAAATTTGCTCATATCATATTTGTGTATATGTACCTCAGAGCATAATAATCAGAGACTCACATGCAGTCAAATATGTAGCTTTAGAAACTATATCCTTGCCAAATTTAGCACTTTTTATACCTGGTAGGTTACTCAAAGTTAAAAACTCAAACAAACCAAGACTAGACCTACAGCTGCTGTAAATCCACGTGCTTCATGCACTTCAAAGAAGGGAGTATGCTGATATAATGCAGCTGAGTATTTGGCCTCTAGACATGAGCTTACTTTACATTCAGCACCCAGGGTGAGATCTACAGGTGGTATAAGTCAAAGTAGGTCAAATGCAAGTTAGCGGAGCAATGCTGATTTGTGGCAGCTGAGCAGCAAAAAGTAGATTATGATGACAAGGTGTTTCTCATTACCCTTCCTAAGCACTTTTTTTTCTTTTTTAACAGGCAAACAAATCCACATATTGAGGTGGAACAGTATGGGTTTGCAGTTCCTGTTTTAACAATGACTTCTTTAAGACTACTGTATGGCTGTGACTCTTCAGCTGTAGATGAGAGCGCTGGCTCTGCTGGAGAAACACAGTTTTTCATAGTGCAGAGAAGAATGTGGGAGCATTGTGAAATGGATTGATCCTGGGGGAAGAGGAGCTGTGGGATTTCTTCCTATAAGGTAGTGGCCAGCATTATCCAGAGAGACATCCTTGTTGGTCTCTTTCTTTGGTGTGAAGCCATGGTTTCCAAGTGATGGATCCCTGTCTGATGTAAATTAGATTAGATCTGTTGATGATGAGAGTGCTTTGCTGATTCAAGTTCACTGTAACGCTGATCTGAAATGTGCTTCTTTTTGTACTTTGTGTAAGATTCCTGTAAAGGTACAGAATATAGTCTTATAAGGAGTACACTAACTAGAGGGAGACAGGAAGAAGTACCTAACAGCTTTTGAATTAGAATTCTGTTATTTTCTTCCTTTGTACTAGGGAAAGAATGGGATTGGGTGCTTTAATACCTGATGTTTGTATTAGGCTAGGTAGGTAAAAGTCGAGGAATTACAGCTCTGTATAGGTGGATCAGCTCTGAGGCTTATGAACAAGGTAAACCATGGGAACATTCAGAGCTTCCTGAGGGGGACAGAAAATATTATATAGGAAACTTAATGTGATTTAAGATGTGCGTAATTGCTGTTTAGAATTGAACAGGAATTACCTTTGGTTTGTCTGAAGGTACAGTAGTTAGGGTTGGTAGGCTTGTATGTTTGAGCTGAACTGTGTGTTTACAGCCTTTGGGAACTGTGTCCAGTTGCACTGCGAGGTGTTCAGGGGCCCAGCATGTTGGACTGGAAGTCCAGCTCCCAAGATCTAGAGCCAGGCTGTTGCACCCTGGCTAGGAGACCTTGGCTTGAGAAACTATTTCGGGTTTTATTAAAGCCCAGGTGATAGGTGGAAGTGTGAAAAGGCTTCTTCTTACAGTTTAGTGAAACAACATAATTCAAAAAGTGTGTTTTCTGGGCAAAAAAACCTGTGGCATTCCTATAGCTCGCTCATCTGTTTATTGCACATAAATGCATGAGGGGGGATTCAGGGAATTTTCATTGCTGTATCCCCTACCCCTGCCTGCAGGATAGTATCTGCTGCCAGTGCAGAGCCCACGGCGGTCCTGAACTTTGGAAGGCATTGGTAAATTACAAAAGACCCCTAACAAACAGGAGAAATGTTGGCCTTCCTCATTATTTGCTTCACATTAATTTTTAACAAAAAAAAGTTGTCTATGTAGTCTGAGTCTGGCCTAAGTAGAGAGCTTTTTGGTGTAGAGAGCAGGAAGCAGAGGGGATGCATGCTTCTGCAGTACTTGATACATGTTTATGTACAAAATTCCAGGGGCTGGGACTCCAGCAGCTTCAAAAGGCTTTATTACTTTATACTTTAATGCAGACAGTTGGTTTTGTGGCTACAAATGTTCTCATACCTGCTTTCTTTTTAAGCTGCTGGCTGCTGTATAGACAGCCAGTGGATAAGGGACTGCATGTTAATCCTGAATCCAAAGAAGCCCTGACTTCTTTTGGGAAGCTCTGAGGCTTCTAATGCACTGTCCCCAAACACTTGGCCAGAAAACTCAGTAATATTTTCAGTGGGATTTTGGATACCTATTTTGCAATGTTGTCGCAACCTTATGAATCTGAGGAAAAACCAGTCGGATAACAACAGGACTACTTTATGTTGATCTGGCCTCTTCTTTAAGAAAGAAACGGGGTGATTCCAAAAGGATGTCAGGCTAAAAATTGAGCCAGGGTGATGCTTACCCAGCAGCTAGGAGTTTACATGCAGATCTGGTACAAGCGCTTTGGAAAATCCTGTCCTTTGAGATATTCCTGATGTTTATTTAAAATATTTAGTTTGTCATGTTGACTTTTTTTTTTTTTTTAAATCCAGATGAAGAATTTCAGGAGAGGTTTGAGAGGCTTTGAAGATCTGGCTTTGAGGTTGATTGTACAGAGGTTTGTTTCTTTTCTAGATATTAGACTTTATTTTTGCTACCTCTAAGAATGGAAAACATGCATGCATATACATGTGCAATTTAGATGGCGTGACTCTTCAAAATCCATTCTCTTCTCTGAATGTTATTTATGGGGGCGGGGGGGGAGGAAATTGGTGATCTCTTCTTCTTACATCGCTAATAATATGTTGTGGAAATGATTCTAGAAGTACCAAGAAAGGGATTTGGCATAAGTTTCCTGCAAAAGCAATAATCACGTGCTCTGCATTCAGGGGTTTTGGTATGTGCCCGTATGGTGCAGCGTCCTGCTAGGAGTAACCAAACCTCTGTCTTGGCTCAGTGCAGTGTGACAGCCCTCGGAGGTGGTATGACAAAATGCAACTGACCTTCCAAGGCTAATGAACCCTGTCTGTTAATGAAGCTTGTCAGTCTAAGGGGCAATGCTTTGCTGATGTGGTGAAACATATGCCATGTTTTCATATGTGTGGTTTGCAGCTTTTCTGTTTTTGTTTTTTTTTTTTAAAAAAAAAAAAAAAGAAGGGGGGAAGCAAAACAGACCAAAAAAATCTGTTAATTGAATGCAGGGTAACTAATATAAATAGGTTCTTCCTTTTCCATGTCTAGATGTCTAGAATCTCTTTCCTTTCCAGAGAAAATGAGATGCCAATGACTTACAGGGCAGACATCGCAGCATAGTACTGCGTCTAGATCTGGAGCAGCTTACTTACTACCTTAAAGCTTGATGCTTTATGGACACTCCTACAGTGTCTCTCATTCATGCCTTGGCATCACTGCACAAGCACTTAGCATTCATGGAAACTCCCATGAATGTTTCTTCCAGAGCAAGGGACACAGAACAAACAGTGAATTGTTCTACTGATAAATCTGTGATTTTTAGAAAATGTCTTTCACAGTTAAGGTTAAGTACCTGATTCAGCGCTGTTCTGAAGGATGGACTTGAGAACATCATTAAATACTTTCTTGAATTGATTCTACAGAGGCCAATTCAATTATTATTTTCATAATCAGATATGATACTGTTGAGGCAAATACAACATAAATAGCCTCTGCAAATTCGCTAGCCATGAAAAAAGTGATAACCTGCAAAACTGAAATAGGCCTGGAACTGAGATGGAGAAGCAATCTACCCTATTTTGCTACATTGCATAGAAAATCCCATTGCAGAGTGAAGGCAGATCATGCCTGCTGCCAGCTGGGACAGCAAGAGCCACAACCACTCTGCTGTAAAGTTTCTTCATCAGTACTAATTTTCAATCCTGGGGAAGAACTTGATTTCGTATGCTTGAGGGAGAAGGAAGCAAAGCAGCAGCTCTGCCCTGTTTTACAGCAGGCAGTAGTCCTTTTTCACACTTCGGGGGAAAATCTTTATATTTGTCTCTTTTCTGCCTCTCAGATGCAGAAGTGTTATGGTTTGAGGAACCCACAACAATTTATTGTTGTTCAGACAATCATTCTGTCACCCGACGACCCCTCCCCAACCCGGGAAGGGGAATCGGGGGGAAAAACAAGGAAACCCGAGGGTTGAAATATAAACAGATTTAATAGAATAAGACTAGATAATTAGCATTAATAACACTAAAGAACTAATATTGATACTGACACCACTATAAAATATAGAAGGATTATAGTCAGCCAATTCTATCAGCAGGAAGCAGTGTGCTCCCAGCAGTGGACAGCAAATGTGGGACACTGTGAGCGCTACAGCTTTGGGAAGAAGGGAAGGGCTTGGGGGTCTGGCACTGGGGCAAGAAGTTGTCAGGATCACAGCCATAGTAAAAGAGAGAGAACTCCTTTGCAAACTTTCTAATTTATATTGAATGTGACGTTCATGGTATGAAATAACCCTGTTGGCCAGCATGGGTCAGGTGCTGGGTTCTCATTCCTCCTGCACCTGGCTGACTCAAAAACACTGAGATCTTGAAACCTATATACCATAGCCGGCTATAAAGCAAATATTTTCATAAATTCAAACAGTAGAGTCTTCTGAAAGTGCCGTTTTCCCAGGCATTAGAAGAGAAATCAAACCAGGACAGGAAGCCTGAAATATAACCTCTACTGTTTTTTCTGCTGTTCTTGAATCTAACAGCTGGGAATGAAGTCCTAGTACTGATACCAACCACCTCACTAGTTTTCATATGCAGGTTTTGTCTTTTTTTCCTCTGTATTAAATTATATCGATCTTTTCTAGAGACATCCGTACTATTGATTCAGTTATCTAGTTCTGCTGTGTACAAGTGCTGAATTTGTCTTATATAGCTATTTTTTGCTGTTCATAAAGTATTTGAGTTTGGGTGAGATGTTCTTTGAACTCTTTCGAATTAACCATGTGTTGCAGGTCCTACCTATGATTGCTAACCAGTCTTTTCACAAAAAAACATCTTTTCCATCTCTTTTGATCTAAACCAAGGTGACTTGCTTTATAAGCAGTTTTACAGTAGAACTGCAGATGAGGGTAAGCTGGTTTGCCTTTTGCAAAATGAGCAGCTGCAAGCCTCTTCTTTGTGATTGTCAATCTCAAGTAGCATCTTAACATAAATATTCTACTTTTGTTGATCTCTAAAAGGCCAAAAAATATTTGGTACGAGCAAGGAAAAATAAATGTCTTGGGGACAGGAATAGCAAGAGCTCCTTTCCTGAGTATAGCTGTAAGAAGAAATCATAATGGGATCTGATATCATTTTGGTGTTTTATCAACTAAAAGAAAGTCCATTCTTTACCGCTTGTGTCACTTTAAAAGAAAAACAAAACAAAAAACAAACAACAAAAGAATAAAAAAGTAATATAGAGTTCATTAAATACTGATTTATCTTAAAACAAACAAAAAACCAGCAGTCTTGCTCTTGCCTTATTACAGATCCACAATAATTCCTAGCGTGTTTGGTTTCTACAAAGGGAAGAGTTTTTCTACTGAAGTCACTCTGAGTTGATCTGACTATCGGTCATCTTGCTGTTGTGGTCCAATGTAGATCAAGTCCTGAATGCTTTCTTCTCATTCTGTATCATCTTTTCTTCTTGGCTACTTGAGGAAACAAGAACTTTATGATTGGAAAATAATTTTTAGATCTTCAAGATGATCTGCCAAGTTTAGGTTATCAGCTAATAGCATTTTTAATTGCCATTGATTTGAGAAATAAACCTTTCTCCCCAAACCCTCGATTTTGGGGGAGATTTGTGGGTTGAAAAGTTCTTCAACATTGTTATTCTAGAGCTTCTCTGAGTTCAGATTTCCTGTCTTTAGGGAATAAGTAGCTTCTCTGTTTTTAGGGGAGGTGATGGTGATTTACAGTGGGAAGAGCAGGTACCCTTGGTTAAGTAGAGTAATCAAATTATGAGGAATTGAGGATCTGCATTTTACTTCTGGTCACAGTCCTGCCTGTGTCTTAGTATGTGACAAGTACAAAATAATTTCAGCCTAGTTAAGCCAAACTTCATTACCTTGCAGGAGCCAGGGGGCAAAGATACCAACAGGTAGTTATCCTGGTTCAATTGATACAAAGTGATTTAAGCTACAAGAACTTGATTCAACAGATATGGAGCATGCTTCATGTATTAAAATAGATATGCTGGTGGTTGGGAGGAGGGTAAAGGGATTCTCTAATCATTGTAGGAGAACACATCGTGTGAGGTGGAATTTCTAGACTGTATTAATGCACAGCTCTTCCCCTTTTACACCAGTGAGATTATGAGTGGTGCAAAGCAGAGAGGAGTGAGGCCCAGGAATGAGGGCAAAAAGTCCTCCCACCCTCCCTTCTCTAAAACCAGAGTTGCAACAACTTCCCAGCATCCTCTCTTTTTTCCCTTTTCTTCCCTCTCTCCCCTTTCTCTTAAATTCTTAGAGCAGTTGGACACTTGGGATTTTTACTGACTTTGTCAGGCCTAGCTCATAAAAGCTTTTCCCCAGAAGTATAGATAACACAATTATCTCCCTTAACTTTTGCATTAGTCATGGAACACTAATTAGGAAAAGTCTTCCAGGGTCAGTCTTTTGTTCCATGCAAGTCAACAGTCTGGGACAGGGGGACAGAGATGGTAGGAGCTTGCACACAAGCTGTAACTAAATACAGTGTGTATTAGTGCTCTCATTACAGATGAGTTAATTTTATTTTCCTGGGGGAGTATCTGAGAAATTGGCAACATTTTACTAAAATGTACACTGAATGTGTACAAGAAATGTACTTAGTCCTGCTTTCCTGGCCTTATGCCACCGTCACCCAATAGATAATGGAACACTTGGGTAATTTTGCTGTACTTGTCTGATTTTGGGAGCAAAAAACTATAGTTTTTAACCATCTCTTTTTCAGGAATTACATATTTCAGCTTTCTATGAGTTATACTGGGACAGCTGATGCTGACCCTGATGAACAGGTGATGCTCGGATAGTCCTGCAGAAGCCTTGGAGCACTTGTGGGGATCCATGGGAAGAGGTGTGGGTTGGTGTGGCTCAGCAGCGAGGGTGGAGCTTGCCCAATGAGGCTGCAGTCCATGTGGACCTTAGGCTTAGAAATCTGGAAGCTTGTTCTGAAAACCCTGTGTGAGAGTTGAGAGTAATTTAGCGGTGTTACGTATTCAGCTACTCCTATTTAAAAAATAAAAAAAAAAAGGCAAATGAGATTAAAGTCCATTTGTTCAGCTAATTTACAATTGAACGAATTCATTGAAGGGTCAGTAATGTGTTATTACCCGTGATTTTCTTGTCACAAGTCCAATGTTAATTGTCTGGTCCAAACTGTTTAAAAATTCTCACTACCTGGTCTGTTCATCATATCAGCCTCTCAAACTGATTCTCACCTGCTTATGTCTTCCCAGAATGCTCATTTATTGCTTCCCTGATTGCATGCTTTGTTTTGCTGAGACTTAATTTCTATTTGGTCTCTTAAAATAGAACCACAGAGAAGATGCAGCACAACTTGTACTGTAAAAATCTAAAATAGAAACCTGGAAAATCTTATTTCTTAGTCTAAGCTCAGCTTTACACAACACATATTTATACTTTACAGGAAGTAATTTGGCTTTATTCTGGATCTAGAGCAAACTTTTTTTTTTAAGTGAAAGTATAAAAAAATATTTTCCTCGGAAGTTGCCAGATGGAAAGGGAGATTTATTTTAGTTCACTTTTTTTTTCCTTGAAGCTTTCACTCAATAAGTAATATCATTATTTTATCTGTATGATTCTATAATAGTGATTAATGAAGGCTGCTATAGTAGGATGAAGGATGGTTGTGCTAAAATATCTTTGAATCCAAAACAATCTAAGTTTTATAAAAAGAAAAAAGCTATTTTTTTTTTTAAACTATCTGCTGATAGTTTACATCCAAAACTACCTCTGTTTTGGCTGAGCCATGCCAGATGAACATTCCTAGAATATCTGGGCCACCAGTCTTTCTCCTGAAAATGCTGCTGTAAATTTGGAAAAGCAAGGCGAAATCAGTCAAGCTGGGTTACAACGTGTAATGAGATCAGAACTGGGGCCAAACTGTAAAACCATCGAGTTTAACCTCTGTGGTGATTCTGATGCACTCTCTCTCTGTGTGGTTTGTTTTGTGTTGTTTTTTTTTTCTTTCTCTTTTTTTTTTTTTCCTGTTTGTGTGAGTGTGTTTGTTTTTGTGGGGTTTTGTTTTGGTTTTCCTTTTTTCAAATCTGGAAAATTTGGACCCCAATTTTTCATCTTGCTGTGGATATTCCTGTTTGTAGAAAATCTCTAGCAGTGTGTTGGCTACTGTGACCTGCAGTGGATCTGTCTTTTAAAAGCTTTAATTTGTATTCATTTCCTACAATTATCATGCTGTAAACTCTCCATGCAAGACACTATTTTTTGATTACATTCACCTTACTGGTTCACTGAGCAGGATGATAGGAAACTGCACATCAGACTAGTCATTCAAGGTACAACTGCCTGCCTGTTTCTTAATCAAGATTCAGCCTCCTTGTAGATTTATAATTTAAAAGCAGGCACTAAAAGTATTTCATCCCTGTTTTTAGTCGTAAGACTGCTGAACCAGCAAATCCAACTGGCTGAGGAAGTCTGATCATATTCTTTAAAATAATGTGACATGCTGTCTGGGTATTGGATGGATGTACATCATGTTGAATCAACCACCATACCTTTCAGAGAGCATAGTGACCTCCAGTGAGAGACATTTTCCTTGCAGTTGCTTTTACTAAGTGGCAAGTTCCTGCTTTAAATAGTAGATGTTGAAATGGAACTGATCTTTCCCTCATGCTATGTATCACCCATCACAAAAAATTACTGTATCTTACATTTTTTTAATAGAAAAGAATTATTTTTTTTATTTGGTGTCCATTGTTGGAGGATCACAGCATCCTTTTCTGAAATGCTGAAGGTGCTATTTTTGTGGCTCTTAAGCAGTACTGTGTCAAGCTGCCCAGCCTCAGTGGGCTGTCAGTGGTCCACGGGATTTGTCAGGGAAGTGAGTGATGCTGGCTAATGGGCTGGGGGGAGGAGGTGGCTTACAGCTTCCTTAAGCAATCCCCTTGGTAGATCTGCCTCCTTAGCTGTGGTTATAAATGCAAAATGAAGTGGCATTCCCTGTCCCAAGCAACTTACAGCTTCAGTAATGAATTACAGCATCACATGGCTTTATAAACTGCTGTTAGCCAAATTTATGGATGAGGGAAGTGGATGCCTGGTTAAACTTGTAACTTTTCTGTGGTTCCTCATGAAACAAATGACAGATTCAGGAGGAAAAACCAAATCTTTCACAGGGCTGCATGCATACTCTGTAAATGAAGGGCAATATCCTATACAATGCATGAGGAAATTAAAAGTGACTAATTTAAGGAATACCTCAGATGAACACAGCATAACTTTTTGTCAACATTGACTGCTTTGCTTCAAGTTAAGGAATTACTGTCCCTTTGGAACCATAATACTGGGCACATTTAGTAAAGCATATGGGTCTGTATACCTTTACAAGTGCAAAATTTACTTCTTTAAAAATAGTTACTTGAAATACATTCTCAGGCACTGAATATAGTGAGGAGGAGATGCAGAGAGCCTGTAGTGGAAGGAACCTTCTGTACATCAGAGGTAGCAGCATTGCCTGTGTATATTTATAACTCATTCTGATGCTTAATCATAGATTTTATTTATTTAATTTTAAGCCACAAGTTAGATGCTTGTGAATTCCAAAGAAAGCAACGCTACAAAAAGCATTCACAGAGTGAGAGTCCCAAATTAGGATCAAAACCACACTGCGCTGGGTGCTGTACAAATGCATAAATGCTGTAATGTGCAACAGATCTTGCAGTCTATATGATGGAGATCACATTTGCTGGTAATAAACAGCAGGAGGGAGGGAAAGAAAAAAAAGATAAACTAGGAAATTGAGTTCCATTGTGTGTTTGATGGTGAGGATCATTAACTAAAAACAAATTGTTAGCACAGCATGGGTGCCATGCTTGTGAACTTTATAAAGAATGACTCTGAGACACTTGAAGAGGGGTCAGGAGATGCACATGATGTCTGTGAAATCTAGCCTGCCCCACACTACTGTCTTGAATTTTCATCGGAGAGTCTATAAGCACCCTGCCTAACCCCCAGGATGCTCAGAAAGAGGATTTCCAGGGAGTTCAGGGAAGTTCGTGTCAAGTTCTAGAATAGAGGAACATCAGCAGTAGTTGGTCTATTGGTACCAGTAGATTGTATGGGAGTTAAAACTCAAGTTAGGAGGATCAGTCCACATGTTGCTTATTATCAAAGCTGTAATGAGTACCATGCAAGGGTGGCAAAATATATACATGTGTGCACTTAACATATGACTTTGGCATCTCTCTCACATTTCAGTGTTTCTGTTATGGTATTTTATTTTAAAAAAGGTTTTCCATGTCCTTATCTCATCCATGTTACCTCAGATGCCTGCTGGGAGGTTTTAATTTATTTTTAAAGGGTTTCAAAGCATGAGAGGTTGGATTAAATATGAGAGTGTAAGCTGCCATTACTCTCGATTATTATAAGGTCTGTAAAATCTTCTTAATGGATGTGAAAAGGCAGGTGGTATTGCTAATAATGCACAACTGTAGCTATGCCACAATGAGCAGTTGACCAGAAGGAAAAAAAGCTCAGTACTTTTAGTGCCAAAGTAGGTGGAATAACTTGTGTTTTCCAGCATCCACACACGTGCAAACATTTGGGACTTGTCTAACTTCATGAATTTTCTCACATCTGTCAGATGAATCAGGAATCCAAATGCAAAAATGTGGCATTCATATACACCATGTGTGTCTCTGAATGAATCATATTTCTCTTGTGAGGGTGTGCTCGTGAAATGGTTGTGTAGTTTCTGAAGTACAGAGACGAATTCTTTTTCTAAGATTGCCTCAGTAGGGAAACTAATCTAATATGTCGTGGCTATTATATTGATAATAGTAATAATGCTATTTCTACTTGTATTGTAACAGCTAGCCATTCCTAGTTGTGAGCCCTGACACATCTGCTTACAGTCTAAGTATGAAACAGGCATGCAGATGGAGGATGCATGGAAACAAGATGGTGTTGGTTAATACAAAAGGACATTTGGGTCGGAACATTGAAAGCCTAATCTTTTCAACTTGTTAGTAGCTGTCATGACAATATACAATCTAAGGAAGGATTTAAAGGACTATAATGAGGTACTGTTCATATGTTTTTGAAAGGCAAATGTATCATACAGCATAGGAGAAAGCACAAGGATGCTTGTTTGCATATTTAACAGATGGACTTTAATTGTTGTAATCATACTACTCATATCAATTGTATGTTTATAATTCTTATGAATCCTCTACATAATCTTAACTTTTAAAAAATTGAGGCCCTGCAGTGGGGGCCTATGCATTTTCAAAATTATATGGCAGGAGCACAGCTCTCAAGTGCTCCTGTGAAGGTTTAAAACACTATTATTTCTTGTTGCACAGCCTGCCTATTCTTTGTCAAAATGTCATCTAGGAAACAGGCTTTTACTGTAGTGCTCAGTGGTGTTCTCCTGTCACATAAATTTCTTCAACCAGTAGGATTAGTAAACCAATATTTCTTACTTTCTGTACAATACATTACTGGTTCTATATGACAATGCTCTTAAAGGAATTATCTATGGTAGAGAGGGGATAATAACTCTAATATTTCTGATAGGCCATGGTTAGTGATACTAGCCACCAGATAGTGTCTGCCAACAAAATTTCCAGTATTCCCTTATTGAAAGTTCTTTGGTTGCTATATAATCAAAATGGACTGTATTACTGATACCTCTGATAGTGGCTCAGCTGAATTTAGTACAGCTTAGTGAACTATGAGTGAACTTATAGTAATAACTAAGGGCAATTCTTCTTAAAAATTCCCTGGAGGAGATCAAGTTTGGCTGATCAGTCAGGCAGGTACACAGTGAAATGTGGTGAATGTTTTCAAAGGGAGCAAAGGTAAACGAGGTTTTGCCATCTGCCTTTTACCCGAGAAGCCTACGTTTTCTATGGCATGGTGTCAGTTTGAGTATATCAGTTTGGGGTTGATCAAGGAGTGCAGATGGTTAGGAGAGTGGGTGGGGATGCAGGAAGTTGGAAGCTGTTTGGATGCATGGTTGCTCTTGCATCACCCAATACAATATACATCACTGCCTTCTTTTGAACACACAGGCCACAGTCTGGCTTGTGTTTGGTGAGCTAATGTTTCCTTGGGTCCCTAATGCTGAGCAACATGATTTAATATGTAGACCTTGTTTTCCCATTTCCCTACCCCAATGATAATTCCAGCAGCTGGTCTGCCTCTATTGTTTTTCCTTCATGAATATTCATGCATATTGATTTCAATATTTTCAGCGCTTTTATGGGAACAAAAATGTTAATGTAGTTCTGAAAGAATTTTAGTAATGCCCAATGGAAACTTGCTCTGCTGCATAAACTGTTATAAGGCTTTCCGTTTTTCCTTTTGATGCTTTTGGGAAGGAGCTAGGGAATGATGGGAGAGTGCTGCATTTCACTCAGTGAGCTGGAGGTCTACATGAGTGCCAGCTGGAAACAGCTTTGTTGCAAAAATAATCTAAAACTCACAATGTTGTAAATTACTAGGAACAAACTATATAACATGTGGACTTCACAGAATCTGGGTTTCTTGTGCATCAGATACCTTTTTTTTTTTG
>VYZM01006910.1:547124-571729 GCA_013398915.1 Dromas ardeola
ACTGTTTAAAATCTCTCTAATATAGACATAAAGGAAACAAAATGAACAGAAATCCTTGTCAGAGAACCTTTTCAAGTGTGAACTCTTCATCAAGTTTAGAAAGGTGGGGCACAAAGTTCAAGAGCTTGTTTCTATTTTCTCTCTCTCTTTTTTTTTTTTTGTACGACCTTGCACTTCTACTGTGTAAAATCTGAATAACAGCAATGTCTACCTCAGTAGGGTATTAGGGAAGTATTGCCTGGCAGAAGCTGCCATCCCTTAGGGTGTGCTGTATGTGATGTGGAAGCCCTGATGAGCCAAACAGTGGCATAGCTTTTGGATTTAAATTGGAGTCCCATCTGGAAATAGCTTCCTGCATTAAGTTAATGAGACACAACTGAGTGGAGCTAAGCTCTGGCATTACTTAGAGGTTGGGGTCTTGTCCGGCAGGAAACAGGTGGGGGCTGTCTGCTTAGAAGACAGACAATGTGCCCTGATCATATTGTTTTCTTTGGTTTTTACACAGAGTTTTCTACAGAAGCTTAGGATTTTAGTCTGCATTCATGACTGTGCTCTGCAAAACAGACGAGGACCCCAGTTGGGGTGTGTACTGCTTAAGCTTAGAAAAACGTGTACTTTCTGTTTGATTGCACAGGCTTTGATTCTGCTGTGACCCCTCAAAACCAGGAAGATATGCTTGCTGTTTTACCTATATTTTCTTTTTTTTTTACCTAGTCTTCATAAAAAAAAAAAGTTAACTTCTCAATTTCCAAGTAGGTGGTTGAGGTAATACCCTGAATTTCAATAGTATCAGACTGCCTAGGCAGTCCTCTTACTTAATTTTAAAATTGTGGAGTAGTACAAGGATTTCATTGTGAAACCAGAAATGTTCTGATATCCACCTGAAATTGAGCAGAGGCTTCACAAATTTGTGGAAATTATTTGTAACTGGTCTTAGCTTAGTGTTTTGAGATGCATCTTGAAATCACATCCATTTTGTATTCTTGTGGTTTTTAGTGCATGCAGTTTTGGTTTTTTTCCAGCAGGCAGCTCTGGCTGCTTTTTCAGCTTTTTTCTTTTTTTTTTGTGGGAGTATGTTGCTTTCCAGGAGATAAGGTTGCATTCTGAGGCTAAACCATTAGGCAGCCTTAGTGGATGTATTGAACTTAGTCTTTATTCCTTACCTGAGCTGCATTAGACTTTCATCAGACATGTCATCTTGTCACTGAGACAGTAGTTAAGCTTTTCAAAGTGGCTTGAATTGAAGTAATTTTTACTAGCACTGCACATAATGGATATTAGATTCCTAATGAAACAGGGAGGCTTCAGACGAGAAGAAATTCCACCCAGACACTCAGATAACGTCTGGCAATCAGTTTGTACCTCAAAGAGGGAAAGATAAGTAAGCAATCTCTCCTATGGCTGCTGTTTAAGAAAAAGATTCCTCTTCCACGAGTCTTCAGACCTCATGGAGATTTTATCCAAGATCAAGAAAGTGAAACTCGTATCACATGTACCAAGCAGTGAGAGACTTGTATTGTCCTTCAGTCTCAGTCACTAATGGATTTGTCAGACACAGCCATTTTTTGAACACCAGTGGAAAGGTTGTTTCCTCAAGAATACCAGAACAAATACAGTACGGATTCAATTTGGCTTTTGGTGACTGTTACTGCCAACTGGGGAGCTGTTCCAGCAACACGACATCATTGCATGGAAGTAACGTAGAGGAGGTCCAGTTGTCATGCTGCAGTCTTGGCAAATGCCTCCCTGACTCCAGCCAAGCTTCTACTGACATTTCTGCATTATGTATCGCTTTATGTTGTTTCTCTCCATCAGATCCCATTTTCTTCCCATCCTCCTTCTCAGGAAGGTTCAGTCCAGATATAAGGTTGGAATTTCTTCAACAATAAGCATACGATTTGTGAGGCTAATATCTGAGTCTAAGCTCACACCTTCACCAAAGACCATGCTCGTCCTTGTGTTGGAACTACCTTGCATTGTGTGAAAATCCACGTGTGCTGCATGTCCATCAGTTGCTCTGTGTGTGTGCACGTGTGTGTGTTAGTGTGGCAGTGAGAATAAGCATTAGCATCTCCTTGCTGGAGGTAGTCCTGTCACCTGCTGTCTTCTAACTGAGTCTGACAGTTTGTTGTGTGAGGTTTTCGTTCCACTTCAGTCTAGCAGGCATCTAGACAGAGTGGTTCTAACCCCAGGCAGTATGGTTACATCTCATCTGCCTCTGACCAGATCTGTGTTTTCTCCTTATTCGTTTTAAATCTGGATAATTTTGCAGAAATGGATTAGAGAGCAATAACACAGTCAACCTGAAGGTCAACTTCTCTCAGTGCAGCAGTGTCAAGCAAAGGGTATGCTAGCGTCTGTAACTCTAAGCATAACATAACACTCTAAGCATAACATACTGTCTTATTTGAATGTACAATGTGAAGGAAAAGCTTCACACCTGGTCTATGCTAAGTCAGACACAAGTAAAAGGGCTTTCAGGACCAACATTTGGATTTAGACTAGACATCCATCTAGTAAGGTATCTAACAGTTGTCAGGTTTTAATGGATTTCTTTGCAAAATACATCTTCAGTTGCCGTAAAGTTTGCATAATTTTTTATTCTTCTGCTTCTTTAGTTTATATCACTTATGACTTAGATTACTCTCTTTTATAATGTTTTATTATATTTTCAACACAGTTTAAAAAAAAATAATTACAAGTATATTGAAAGTTGTTAATCTAGTCATGCTGCCGTATCACTGAATAAAATATGTAATATGCCCAAAAAAGCATGTTAAAATGTTCAAAGTTTTATATTAATTAACTTTATAAGGCAAACATTTAAAAGTTAGGAAATTTAGGCATTAAAATTGCCTCATCCATCTTCATTCATCCCCATGTTGTGCTTCTGTTAAAATAAAGTCTTCAATCACTGGGCCTTGTGCTTTCATTTTCCAAGGACCCATAACTCATTTGGTGCACAGCACTGACAGAACTTGCCCAATGACTTTGGTGAATTCAGTGACAAGCAGAACTCAGCTGTTCAAAGCTTATTTTTTTTTTTTTTTTGCATTCAGTGTGTTTTAAATGTTTCTGTGTATTCTGATAAAGAGGGGATGAGCAAATATTGCCCCACATTGGAAGCTGTGTGCCTGAAAGGCAGGGAGAATAGCACCAGTGTTGACCAATAGTGGGAACCCAGATGGAAACTCACAGGGTCGGACTTATCCTGTCTATGCAGAGCTCCATTGACTTGAATCACAGAGTGTGTCCAAATGAGAGCCCTGGTGTGGCAAGGTAAGAAATGTACTTTTTAGGAGAATGACATGATGTAGGGTGGCTGTGGCAGAGGCAAGAGCAGAATCCAGTTTGGGGGCACTCAGCTTACCCAGCAGCGAGGCCATTTGCTGTCTTCTCACAAACCGCTGCTCCCATCTGCCTTGCACCTTTCAAATTCGGCACCAGACAGGTGGGACCCTTCACCACGCTGCGAAATCTCTGTTCACCCCTTATGTCAGAACACATTGTTCCTGGTACGGAAAGTGGTAAAAATACTGTGGGAGGATTGGAAAAGTGGGATGGGGCAATTGTTGTTGACTAGCTTGGCTGTGTGGATATGGCAAATGCTGGATATACAGGCTTTGAAGTAGGTAAGGATTACTCCCCTCTGCATACTTCTTGTAGAACTTCCTTTTTGTGGGTCGTTCTCATTTAGCATATAAATAAACTATAATTAGATAGAATAATTCTCAGTTATGTTCACTAACAGTTTCATGTACAGACTTCTGCACAGTATTCTTTTAGATGGCACGAAAACTTCTCTCCGGAGACACAAATTAAGAAAAACATTTTAACCATTTTTGTTTAAAAGCGTAATCCCTATGAATGGAAAGAGCTGAATCCTGAAACCAGGGAACGAGACTAAGTAGAACATTCATTTTAATCATCCAGAGAGAGGAGGAGGGCAATCCATCTATTAAAAACCATTTTCATTTTCTGAGGTAACTTATGCTAATTATTGTTGGACAGAATCTTGGTGCTAAGATGCAAATGAGCACAAAGAAATTTAAAGCTATTCCTATTCTGTGACTGAATTATTGTTGAAGCTGAATCTCCTGAGGTTCACAAATTTTTATTCTCATTATAGCTTCTATTTTTGTTTTATTTAGGGCCTATCTTTTAAAGCTGCTGTTTGTCATATCTCTGCTTGCACCAGGGTTGCATTGTATAGAGAGAGTGTAATAGTCCTACACTTTGTATTGTAAAAATAACGGATAAAAAAATCTTTATGATTTCTTAAGGATTTACTTAAAAGATTCTGCACAAAAATTTGTCCTTCCCTTCCCACCAGATGCTTCTATCTGCTCCGTTACATGATATTCACAGGAAAGTAATTATGCAGACCTCCGTGGGATCCACTGAACTGAAAGGTGAAAAATTAGTGTTGGCAATTTTTTTCTTCCTTCCCTTGAGAAGGAAAGCTCATCACTGCTTTTACAGCTGTTGCCAGGTTTTATTCCAGCTATTAGAAATAGAATTTTCTTATTTAAGTATTGTTTGAGAAGGAATCCACATTTCTGGAATCATTTTGACCTAGCTGATGTGATTTCAGGACTAGTAAGGAAATAGCTCTCGCTGGCAAAGCCCTTGAGAAGGTAAATAAAGGGGAGCCTTTGTCAGCATGTCCCATCATGCTGTCTCTGCCATTGCTGGCATCTGGGTTTCGGTCATTCAAGGAGGGTGAATAAGGGTTCCTGCATGACAACTACAGGGTTTGAGAGAGAACCAGGATCTTACAGCTTTCTCAGTCGGCAGCTCCTGTGCTGTACTGGCTTTTGTGGAGGAGGTATTAATACCAATGAAGAAGGGAGAAGAGCTAATATTTAGGTGGCTGCTTGGGCTTTGTTTAGCTTTTTTTTTAATTTTAACCTACCTGCAAAACATTCCCCCCCCCGCCCACGGATTTCCAGGCAAGGGATGGAAGGAGAGAATTGCACTAGGTTTTGGAGATTATCTGTAAGTTTTCTGAGGGAGGTGGAGGGAAAGAAGTCTCTGAAAGATCAATCTTTCTGTGTTATTCGTGGCTTTTAACAGTTCATTATAGCCTCTGTGAAAACAAACAAACAGAAAAAAACCACCAACCCCCCAAAAAAACCCAAACAGACCTGGAGGATTGTCAGTGGCTTTTGCAGGTGTCCCTTCAAGGATTTTAAAACAGAAAAAATATTCCTCATTTACTTGGGGCTAAGAAAGGTTCATCCACCAGGGTTCTCAGGCAGCATTGATGCACTGGCAGTGGAGTACTCCATGAAAAAGCTGAAGTAAATAGAATTTTTCTTTCTCAAAAGTCTTCCCATTCAAGGAAGTGCACAATCTGATCATTTTAGGAGCAGAAAAGTTGGAGGAACATATTAGCAACTGCATGCTACAGTACTTAAATGTGATGATCATTTATGAAGGTAGATTTTTTTCCTTAGCTAGGCCAGCTTTCACTCAGAAAACAGTTGGTGATAAATTGTGTGATTGTGTGCAATTATTTACCTACCTTTCTGATTTTCACCAAAAGTTGTATGTAAAATACTTCTGGTGATCTTGCTGCTGTGTGACTATAATCAACTTGGATTGCTGCTGTAGGTCGCACAGCATTCTGAAATCCAAAAGGAAACTTTGTTTATAGGAGCCAGGGCTTCACGTAGCTTCTTTTGCAACTGTTTTAGAAGCAAAAAATGTATAGAAAATTCTTACCTTATTTAAATAAATGTGAGTGCACAATATTAAGTTCTGGGCTTTTAACAAACATTATGTATTGTCTTACTTAATAGATCCAAAAACTTAACTTATATTAAAATATATGTTTTCTTCCACCCCACTTTGCCCACCAAACAATAAGTGACATAACTCATCACTCTGATGTCTCTCCCCCTCCCAGTGACTCAGAGCACAGAAAGTCTGATCCCATACAGGTCCAGTGGGCACGGGCTGGAGGAAAGTTCCGAACTTAAGAGTCGTTTTTGTGGAAGAGGCATAATAAAGCAGAGTAACTTTTCCTGAGTGTTTACTCTGAAATAGTTCCTCCTTGAGGAGCTATTATTGTAGCAGAGCATAACATCAGGGCACGGCTATTATATTTCACCTGTACTGGTCAGTGTTCTCATGCAAGCTTAAGTAAAAGAGTAATCATCAGAAATTGTAGTCCGAATCCTCTCTCTGTAAGGTACGAAATAACTGTTCTGACGTGATGGTTAATGGGTAATCTATGCTGGATATTTATATAAGGTGTTTCCCTGACACCACAAGAGGCAAGCTAAAACCAGTAGGGGAAGAGCATAAACAGAAAAGCAAGCATATACTCTCGTCAGCTGCTCATCATATCTTCGTCCTCTTAGGGAGCTGCTGGAGCATTGTTTTTGTATTTCCTTGCAGGCCCCCAAAAGTCACATATTCTTATAAGAAACTCCTTGAATGATCACAGTTCTTCTAGTGCCTTACAGAGGTAGAGATGGACAGATTTTTCTTGGGCAGCCAACTTGTACTTTCTACCAGTAAAAGAACTCTCCATAGGTTTTAACTAGACTCTGGATCTCAGCCTCCACAGGGACAACTCTTGATTAACGTAGTAGTCTGTTTAGGACCATTAAGGGCCATCAGTGCAATGTTTCATCTCAGCCAGATCCCAGGTTCCAGTCCACATTTTTGAGGGCGGGTGGAACTTGAGCTGTTATGAAGTCTCTGTATCTTCTGGCTGTTGAACAATAGTGTCATGCTTTCTGAACAGAACAGTAATTAATGAGAATTTTGTTATAAGTGTGAATGGAATGAAAGTTTCTTTGTACAGCTCTTTAAAGGCTGTTTCTGACCTATGCAAACCAGAAATACAGAGATAGTCTTTTAAGAGGCATAGAAAAGGGTTCATTTGAAGCTTACTGTACAACACTTCAAGTACTGTCATTCAAATATAGTCCAGAAGTCTGAATATTTACACCTTTAAAACTCCATTCAGACACTTTGCTGGGAGTGTTTTCCATTGTGAAAACTTAGATGATGTCCTTAAGTCCTTCCAGAGTTAGTTTTAAAGGAAATTGATATGCAATTTGTGCACACAGGACAAGATGGAAGAGGAAGGGGAGATCGTTACTTTTTTACTAGTGAAGCCAGTGATGTGTGCAATATTTTCATTTGATAAGGAAGTTCTAATCCACAGTTTTGAATGTGCCATTATCAACTTCTGAATTTTACCATCACTCTCCTCTCATCTTTTTTGTGCTCTTCTCGGTAGATGGAATTCTAGGGAGAAAGCAGAAAGGATGTAACGTAGATGGTAAAAGGCAAGATTGGACTGTGGTAAGCAATCAGGCGGAGTGCATATGTTATTACAACATATAGGAGGTGAGTCTGCTTATAGAAAGGCTGAACTGCAAAACAGAAGAGAATGTAATTCCATCTCACAGGCGTTTATGTTTTTAATCATATTAATGTCCAAATAAGAACAATTTTCTAAACAAAATAACCCAAGCAAAGACATATTCAGGAGTTGGACCTAAGTTCTGAAGCAGGGGAGACCTGAGCCAAACCTCCCACTAAACTTACCTTGTCGAGATTTTGCCAAAACTTCAGGCTTGTCCTGCTTCACGTCCACTCAGAACTTAAGAAGTAGCCCTAGAAGAGGAAAAAATATTAGATAGCATCTAAACACGTCTTCACTTGTCACAGCGTATGTTTAAATCAGATTTAAGATTCTCAGGCTCTCTTTGGAGATCCTTCTTGATGCTAGATAGCCTTCAGTTTTAAATTGAACTGAGCTCAAAACTGCAAGGTTTTACAAGCTATTCATAAAAGAGTTTAATGCAGGTATTTCAACAAGTGTATTGCCTTATTGCTGTCCTGTATGCATAATGCAAATCGACTGAAATGTGAGTGTTGATATTTTCTCCTCAGCTGTATTATTTCTGTTATTGGTATTTACATTAGTTGTCTATATAAAAATTCTGAGCTGCAGATTTTACTAGCACGAGATTCTCAGAAAGCAAATAGTCATAAAATCACCTTCTGCAGGTAATTGTGATTAATGTATAGTCGGGCTATGGGAGACATGAGTTTAAACCTTATTCCTTCCTCAGACACTTTTGTTTGACGTGGTTCGAAGACTGACCTTTCTTTTCATCTTTGTGTAAACAAACAAACAAAGAAAAAAAACCTCAAACTCCCAACATTTCTTTTTTTTGTGGGGAGTCTGGGAGGGTGAGGAGCTCACATACTGTAGAAATGCCAGCAAAATATGTATGCATTTGCCAACCAAATTTTAAGGTTGCAAATTCACAGCAGTACTTCTGCACCTTTCTACCCAAGGAGTCTAACAGGTTTGTCAGAACATATCTGAATTGAATATTAACAAGCAACCCAGAAAGTAAATAATTTTACACTACTTTTTGTCTAATACTGTTGGAGAGCGGTAAGGCTAGAATTGTAAACAACAGTTTACTAAGTGTTCTGCAACAGTAAACAAGGAGGAGAGGGCAAAAGGGGAGGTAAATTCAGTGCATAAATAACTTGCTGTGCATTACTTGCCCAGTTCTACAGAACGGCATCGTATCATAACCCTGTTGGGTTACCTCTTGGCAATTCGTACTGTAAGCAGGGTGTGTGGGTGTGTGTGCGCGCGCGGTACCTCACAGAGAATTGGTGCAATTTGTGCAGTTGTCATCCCCAGTATGTATATTACCACAGGAGTACCTCTGTCATGACCTCAAAGTTCCTCCTTTCTGTTCTAGATCTCTATGTCTCCCCACCACTGCCTAATTAAGTGATATGATTTTATGACACACAGATGTCCATTAGGGACCAAACTGAAATTACCAGAGTTGCTTTATTTGCAACCTACTTTGTATCCAGGTCTCTAGAATTGGGAAGACGGCAATTGTGTTAACCCGTATTTTACTAAACCCTTGATAATTTATCTTTGAATTGGGCATCCCTCCCTCCCTTGCTCCCTTCCTCCCCTGTAGCCCCCCTGTAAAGTTTCTATTTTTCTGTAGAGACTTTGGAGAGAACTAACTGTTCTTAGCTTGCTGGGACCACTTTTCATCACAGCAAAGCCTAATGAAAATTAATTGGTAGTGCTGCAAGCATTCTCTTTCAGGCTATTGCAATTTGGATATTTTTGCAAGCTGCAGCAGCCCATACCATCAGGCATTTGCCCTCCAGGTGTCCCATCAGGTGTTCTTATAGCAGGGTAACCAAGAAAGCCTAATTTGATTAACCAAACTGGATGCTGGTTTGGACAGCATCACAGACTTCCCACTAATATCTCTGGCTGAGATGGAATTCAGCAGCTAACAAGAGTAGTTAAGCATCTACCATTAAGGGTGAAGAGAAATCCTTTCATAATTTTAATTAGCTTTGCATTTCTAAAATGCTTAGGGATCACTTAAAATCCACAGATGCTTTTGAAAGAGGCATGGTTCACTGCACAGACAGTCGTAATATTGCCTGGTTTGGGCACAGCTGAAGAGATATGCAGCTGACGTAGCTTTGGAAGGTCACAGTTGCTGTATTTACTGGAGCTTATTATTAGCTGGAAACTCTATTTTTGCTATCAAGTGCACTTGTCAAATCCAGGCTTGTTGTCAGAGGACAGTAAAGAAGTGATATTCCCTGAGAAGCTGTTCTTCTTATGACTGTTCAATAGTATCCCTAAATGAAGATTTAATGTATTTTGAATGGAAAACAGAATCTGTGTTCCATCCATTTTGAGTCAGGGAAAAACAAAAGCATAAGCAGCACTCAGCCTTCTCTCCCTGGATACATTCTGCAGAGCAGCAGGACTTTGGCAGCAGAGCTCTCTTCATAAAGCAAACCATTTTCATAAACTACAGGAGGGTTGGTGGGGTTATTTTTTTTTCTTTCTCTTTTTGGAAGCAGAAATAAGCCAAAGAGTGTATTCTGGGAGGTACTCACTTTAGTAATTCCTGAAATTCTCTCCTTTACTTTCCAGCTTTAATTTTGTTATCTAAGTATAATTTTCTTTCTTTTCCATGTGTTGTGCATCTGCTCTACAGGCTCCAGCCAGGAGAATAACCATATGGGGACATGAAAATCTCCGCTGCATTGATGCCAGACGACAAGTTTATGTTCATTCCAAATGGCATCAAAGGCTGCTTGTCTATTTTCCCTTGACATCCCTTCCAGTGACTTAAATCTGTGGTGGTGTCTAAAACACACAAGGAAAGAAACGGCCTGCCTGATTACAAACTGAAAAATACTCCTCATAGTGCTGGAATTTGGATGATCAATGAATTTTGCTTTAAAGCACTTACACCATTGAGCATTTTCTGCTTCTTTCTTTGTAAGGTAGCAATTACTGCACAAGGACCAGCTCTCCTTCTGACTGATCTCCATACTTTTCTCCATTTCTTCTCATGACAGACTCCTTCCTCCAACCTGCATAGAGGCAATATTCTCTGAAGGAGTGAAAATCATTCAGCTAAAATTTCTCCACTGTCTGGTGCTCTCATTAGGTAAATGCCTCACCTGCTGCACTGTCCTTATCCTTCCAGTGATGATTGGAAGTGATATAAAAATACTGTGTAGGCATGGCAAAAAAAGACAATCAACATCAACACAGCTTGATCCAAGCTGATGCTGAGTTGCTGACTTGACCTGGGAAAGTGTGGTTACCTCATGTTGGTTGCGCACGATTGCTTGTCATAAAGTGAAACGTTAAAGAAAATGATTGTGCCATCATGGGTGGAACGGCATTTAGAAAAAGTAATAATAATCAAAAGTCCTGGCTGCACTTGAGTAAAAGTAACCAAGTGCTGATTGCTTTCTAAAGGACTCAGACTGTGTGATATATACTTGTTTTTATAAATAGCTATTTGAAAGCACATGTGAACTTGTGGCAGACGTGGGCTTGACCTAGAAGTCTGGCCTGAAAGAAATTTGGTACGTGGAATTCACGTAGCAAAACCCATTGCACTTGCAATGAATTGGAAGGACGATTGCAAGAGAGATGCAAGCAATACCCACCATGACACAAGGTCAGGAGCCCTGCTTGGTCTAGCATAGCGAAAACCTCGTAGCCGTAGCAGCTCCACAACATAGTTCTGGTTCCCGTGCCAGCTTGGAGTGCTGAGGCTTTGTGCTGATGTTACTCTCTGAATGATGACGGCTTTGAGAGACATCTGCAAATAGAAACTTGTCCCTAGAAATTTATTGAGATAAGGCTGGAATTGTCACTCAGATGGTGACTTCTGTCGCTTATTAGCTCTCTAAGGCTGAGCTTCCCTGCAGTATTTTTCCAAAGCTTGATCTTTCCTGCTCACCAGGTGTGGAGAACTTTTCTGACTCTTTACAGAGGAAGAGTCGATGTTCCTAAGTGAATTTAAGGGAGTCAGTTGCTTTTCCATTTCTTTGCAAGTTACTGCCTCTTGTTCCCACTATTTTTATACCTCCAGCTCCCACTCACTCGCGTATTTTCCAGTGTCATTGCTTATTTGCCAGATGGGAGACACAGTTAGTCCTTATGGGCCAATGACATTGAGTATCACCAAAATCCATGCAAATGAACACTTGTTCTGAAAGTAAAAGCTTTTTTTCTCCTCAGGCCTTTGCAGCTCCTCCATAGCCCAAGCATGTCTCAGAAGGTGCAGGAGGCAGCAAAAGGACCAAACCGCTGGCCACAGCGTCAGCCCCTGGCTGTGGGATGGTGTTACCCCCTGCGAGGGGCGGCAGCCAGCGCACCTTCTCAGGCAGTTACAGGCAGGTCTCTGGCTGTCATATAATATGTGTGCAGGGTGTTAATGCAGATACAAATTGGTCTCTGTCCATTTAATATTAGGCAGGTGGCAATGTGTAAAGCAAGCAATTTGTCCATCCTTAGAAATACATCTAACCATAGTCTCTTTCTATGGGAAAGCCTATTATTTCAGCCTTTGTTCTTTCTTCTATGATATAGCTCAGTCCAGAACTGGAAATGTGCGGTGCTTGTGAATCGTAAGTAATAAAACCAGGACTTGGTGTAGCCTCCTTTTTGATGTGGCCTCTGCGGCCATGAACTTGCTGTGCTGGTCAGTGCTAGTGAGACGATGGGTGTCCTCCTAGTTTTGTGTATCCCTTTCCTCCTTCCTTCTTCCTCTAAATCCCCTGTTGCACTGCAGCTGAGACTGGGGAGTAGGTTGTTGAAGTATGGCTATTAATTAAGGATGAGGTAGCCATTCTAGATCAGATGTGCACAGCTCTCTGTAATCCTTAACGTTTGTTGTGTTCTCTATTAGCTTTCACAATGACACTTGGCATTTCCTTAATTGTCAAAGATGTTTTAAATTGATCTTTCTAAACTGATTTTCTCTCTTGTCACATCCGCCACTTCATGTCAGACTTCAAACATTCCTGTTCTGGCTCAGCCTCAGTATCCCTACAGTATTTGATATTTTTTCTTTGGGAAACATCTGCCAGATTCCAGAAACGTTTCCTGTTATTTCTAAATGCCAAGGTTAATACTGCACGTGGCTGTTTTTAGTACTGGCCTCATTATTGTGGCCATCCCTTAGAGGCTCCATTTTCTTTTTCCCTAACCTTTGGTTATTTACACTAGTGAAAATACATCTCATTCTTACGGTGTTGAATTAACAGTGCAGATACCATCTCTGATTCTTTTAGGCATTGTCTGTCTATTTTCCTGTTCACTAAGGACTGATTCCCTAGCTCCCCCTTCCCTTTCATCTTGAATGCTACTTTTCTCATCACCATTATCAGAACTTCAATTGTAAAGTACCACTTGCTATGACAGTGAGTGGCAGAACCTGGCCTTAAAGTAATACTTTTTGTCTTTTCTTATTTTCTTTTTTTTTAATATAACTCTAGTTATGATTAGCTTCACAAAGATTATATTTAAAGGAATTTCACATTGAATCATAGTTTGATCAGTATTCCAAATTTCAGTTATTAGCGTTTAAGCAGAATATACTTGGGGACTGCATTCATCAAACAGACTGTGCATACCTGTGTTGGAGCAGACAGGGAAAGATCAGCAGCATTAATTTGGTACTCAAAGCTGACAAAAATAATCTTTACTATTCTTCCCTTATGTACATTTCCTCCTGGTTGGCTGGAGAAAACAGTTTGTAGCGCAGAAGAATTTCATAGGCTCATTTTCACTAGTTTCAAAAGATTATTGATAAGATGACGCGAGCTGTGGAAAAAATTGCTAATCATGTGAAATTATAACTTATATATTGATGAATATCACCTTGTTTTGAATTAAATAAGTTTCATGTTCCAATGCACACTCTAGTTGAAAATGCATACTTAAATTGCATTTTAACTTCTGATGATTAAAGCAGGCAAGAAACAGAGAAAGAGAAATACCCATTGCTTTTTCTTGTACTGGGTAGTTTTGGCAGCCAGTGGCTGACATCTTAAGCACTTTTATGTACCAGCTTCTTTGACAAAGTCCTAGTTAAATCATAGGCTTGGCTGATCACGTTAAATTTTCTGTATATGTGAAAGACTCTAAACTGTGCAAAATTGTATGCAAATAGGCATTCTTATTTGTAACTTCTTCCCCTGCCCCCCCCCAAAAACAACCTCACCCTTTTTCACTTTTCAGTTGATCCTCAGATCAGTCAGCAGCCAAAATGACAGGTAGTCTGGAAATTCTGTTGTCTGCTGTACTGCTTCCACTCTGCACCATGTAACCGTTGAGGGAAGAATAACATGTCATGTACCGATGTCAACTGAAATTCCTTTAAAGTCGGTGAGAACTTAGCCTTTGGAAAGACTAATTCAGACATTTAAGATAGTGGAAATGTGAGTGTATATGAGACTTTATACATAGTTGCTTAAGAGGTACAAGCAATAACAACTTCATTACTCATGATTTCTACAGCTTTATAAAGAATATTCAAATCAAGCCACCGGTTGTGCTGGAAATGCAATTATATCAAAGTAACAGCTGCTGTTTTACATTAACCCCTGCTTCCAATCAACATATTTTAAAACTACTGTATGACAAAAGTGTAAATTTAGTGGGAGTATCCTAAAATCAATAGCAAACACAAAGAAAATCCACTTTGAAAATTTTCGTGCTTGAAAAAAGAAACAAAGGGAAAGAAATTTAAAATCTCTGTACTAATGTGAATTCTATGTATTTGTTTGCTTACAAATTGTTTGCTAGTACTGTTTTCCCATGTACACGTGCCTGCTGTAAACAGCTTTAAAATACCATTTCTAATGGAATGTCTGTAACTTTTATTTGCATTAATTTTAAATGGGAGCTTCAGTATAAGCGCTTGACAGACATTAGTACATGCCATTTTGCTAGACTTATGCTTAAGCTTGATACTTGCCCCATCTTCACTGAAGGTTCCTCCTTTTTTTTTTATTTTTTCACTTTCATTTTTCTCAGAGGAACAAAATGAAAGGACTTGGCAGGGAAATTCAGCCTGACACTCTGAACCATTGCATGAGTCATTAGAAGAGACTGGAAGACATGCTCATTCTTGCCAGCAATTCAGCCTTTCTACAGGGTTCTTGTTTATAAGTAATGGACAACCTTTCCATTGTAACCCCTCCCTCATGCCTGTCTTCAGCATTAGTGCCAGAATGATGGACTTTCCCACCGTAAATATAGCAGTAAATGTCAATTATTTTGAATATTTCTAAGAAGGTCATCTTTAATCTGTTCTGCTGTCTGCTCAATGATTAATTAATTAATTATTTTCATGGAAGAAAAAATACATGCTGTTTCGCAGGGGGAACACAGTGAAGCAAACTATTTAAGGTAACTAACAGTGTGGTAAGTTTATTCATGCTATTTCTTACTGAGTTCCCCATGGACAGGAAAACTGAGAAACGATGCTTGAGCAACAATGGTCCGGATATTTTCTAATACAGATTCCATTGCCTCTCAACTCTGCCTTCCATTGCTGTTATGTGTTATACAAATCTCTCCACAGTTAGCCCTGGTTTGTGGTTTGAAAGATGCAATAAGCAATTTGGGTTTATGATTTCTCCATCTGCTTGAAATAGAATTGAAACTGTTGTAAGCTAGCCTTAAACTTAAGCTTTCCAAAAATTCAAGCTGGGTCTCTCTAATATTCAGAAAGTCCTCTTTTCTTTTCAACAGAATCCCAAGTGTCTTTCTCCCACTGCTATGTCTTTAGCCATTGCAGTGAAACAGAAAAGTATAGGGGATATAAAACCTAATGAAAACTAAAACCACAAAAACCTAAAGTCAAATTGGTGTATCTTAACATTGTGGAAAATCCATGTGAAGGTAAAAACAGTGTCATGGTCTTTAGAGTACCAAAGAATTAAGTGTAGCATGACACTTTCTGTAAAATACATGAATGTTATTCCTTTATTAAGGTTCTGTTTTCAAAGGATATTGAGACCAAAGCTTTTAGTTAGTTGATGCCCAGAGGGAATATTTTTTCTTTTAAATTTTAGGGAAGTTACTGAAAGGGAATGTGCCTCTTCTGCCATCTACACTGTCAAGATAAATATATATCCTAGGTATGGGTGTTTAAGACGTTGCCTGGGACTGTTGCTCCACTGAGGCAAGCAGGCTGTGGTCAGTTTTGTCACCTCTTACTGGTATTTATTGAATCACCTTTAATTCAGCCATGTTACTTGGTCTCTGACGAACCCAATGGTTATTTTTATCGAGTTCTGGAAACATGGTTTCCAGAGCAGCTTTTTGCGTCACGTCACCTCTCAACAGCGTGATCACCCATGGAGAGCCTGCAGTCTGTATGCAGGGAATCTGGGTCTGAGAGTCCAAGAGACATGAGTTCCCCAGAGGACACTTGAGCTGTCTCTGAGCCTGCATTTGGAAGCTCTTTGGCAGCATGAGCCATCAGCCTGATCTCAAAAACAACTATGTGCTGATACCCAGCCATCTGGGTAGACATACCTAATGCTATTTATTTTGAATCACAACCCTGAGATTGTTCTGTGGATCGATTTCTCAAAATATTAGAGGCTGACGTGAATCCAAATAGCTGGATATAAAGGTCTGTGGTACAGACCTTATTGCTGCCAACCATTATAAACAGTCTGTTTTACTACTTTTTGGGGGGGAACAAAGCCCATATTCACTCAAGAAGAAATGATGTTGGCCAGTTCTAATAAATGGTAATAGATTTTTACCATTTGCAGTTTTACTAGAGCAAATTGGCACAACTTTCCTGCCAATTTGTTACCACGCCTTTAGTTGTGAAAAACAGATGAGCAAATAGAGTGCGTGTGAGTGAGTGAGAAACAGGTTCTACTCTAACATTTTTTGCTGGAGTTTTATGCCTTATAACCTGCTCAGTAAGCTGCATGCTTGACTGAAAAGGAAATGGTGTGTTCAGTAGACGTCAGGCCAGTGTCAACATGATGTTCATGTTAGTGCAGATTTAGATGCAGAAATCAAACATTGGTTTGGGGAAGCAGACATTATCGCTTAGAGGTATTGCCAACCATGGGAACTTACGCAGCTTGTCATTAGTTGAATGGCAGTAGATATCTACACCAGTGAGCTGTAAGACAGCCAAGATCTGCTAGATGTACTAATATACTGTCTTTGTTTCCGTAATTTAACTGAGAACCAGGAAAGAGAGAGAATGTAAAGTAGGGTGAAATACTTCTTCCTTCACCTTCGGGAAGAAATGCCGTGCTAGGGAAGTCCAGCTATTTTTTTTTTTTTTTTTTCCCTAGCGAGATAAACCACTTTCTTTTCCTACTGAAACTAGTGTAAAAAAGATGAAGGTTCTGGTAATATACTACTTGACTCACTTTTTTTCCCTTTACAATTAAGTGGCAGGGAAAGCAGCTGGTGTTAAAGATGTGGAGTAATGAGAACAGCCGAAGAGACTAGATCTCACTAAAGCTCTGTCTTACCATTGTTCTTCCTTCAGTAACGTTAAATGGTGAATGACCAAGGAAAGGTGTAACAAGTGAAACGCATGTAAATATTTCTGCTCTACACCTTCTCAGTTTCTGCTGATCTGAGGCTCAAGGGCGGAGGCTGCATCAATCCAGCAGCACTTCCTCACCTTCTGAAGTCTGCTTTTATTTCTGATTCCAATAGCTCTTTTGCCTTTTGCTAGGGGTTACTTTTCTTCCTCAGTAATTTTTTAGAGTTTTCCTCCAATATTGAAGTAGCTGCTACCTCATGGAAGGTGGTTTTGTAATATTTCTTTTTTATCCGTTTGGCTCAAAGCCTAATTTTCCTCAGTCTACCATTCCTGCGTTGTTGGTTATTGCTGAAATACAGGAGTATTATGTAGGATATTGGCAATTATGTTACTTCCTGCTGCTTAATCTCCTTTACCATGTTTTCCAGTTTGCTAAATACTGATTTCCATCCATATGTATGTAGGTATCAAATCTTGTTTCTATAAAAACACAGTTAAAAACGTTTCATTGAAAAACTTGATATTTCATTCCTCCTTGATGAAGTTTCTTTCTTGTAAGGGAAAAAAGCAAAAATTATTCATGTTGAATAGGATTTACCCCTCAGACAGTATTCTTCAAATCAGTCCTTGCTGCATGCTGGTAAATTTTTTCTAAGGCCAGAAGAAATCATTATGGACATCTAGCGTTAACTCTTGTGTAGTGCGGGCCACATCATTTCAATGAGTGTCTCCTTTCAACAAGACCCCTGACATATGTCTCAGAAGGACACCTCACTTTAATTAGGTGCTAAGAATAAAGATTTCAAAATGATAAAAAAAAAAAAAAGTACCAACCTGGCCATTCATTTGGCAAGTTATTGCCTAAGTTCCTGTCATTAGTCCCACTACTGATCTCACAATGAAGTCAGTGACAAAATTCGAGATAAAGTAAATAGCTAATATTGAGCCCGTTGTTTTCAAGTCAAGTTTAGAGGAAATAAGAAGACACTTACTTGTCTATTCAATGTGGCAATGTGTAATCTGGAATGATTAATATTCTCACTTTAAAAGGTGGCAATGGTTTTCTACCATTGTTGTTTGGGATCATATGACATTATGCTGTTCAAATGTGCCATGTGTGCATATGGGGCTTTTTCTGAAGGTTTTCGCCTTGCTGCAAATCTACCTTCCAAAATTGCTCCCAAAAATCTGATGTAGAAATATACCCCAAATATATGAGACTGAATTTTAAAAATTATAATTTCAAGTATAGAATTCTTTAGAATACTTCAACAGGCCTGTAAAACAATAACGCCTGTATATTAGCATGCAATGCAACACATTAAGAGAGGATTTGAGGAGTGGAGTAGTTGTGGCTGAGGAACTGATGTTCGAATTGTGCTTATTTCTTCTGAATTTGCCTCAGACTACCTCCATTCTGTTCCCCAAGCAGCCATTAGCAGCCGAACAGAGCACATATTCCAGTTTTGTTTCTCCTGAAAGGTTTCCAGTTTTCATACTGTGATACCAGTCTGCAAATAGGGGAAATCAGTGAACTATTGAAAACCACATTCCATAACGAAAATAAAAATAGATACAGTCAATTTCCGCGTTCCTCTTAGGACTCTTCCGAAAGAGATAACATAGCTGCTAGGTTTAACTTGTTCTCCTATCAACCTTGTTATTGCAGTAGCTGGTTGCTTGCAGCTGAGAATGACATTTAAGTCTTGACTTAAGTTTTTCACGTTGGCCTAAACAGTAATGGTGGCATTTGAATTTCCTAGATTGTTTCAGCTAGATATTTGAAAATCAAATCTAGCCCTGCATGTATTTTCAGTAGTGCTCATCAATAAAGACTTTGAAATGAGAAACTGGTGGACACTTTTCCTGATGATTCATGAAGCTGATAATTCTGTCCCTCTTCCTTCTTGACAGCAATAAAACAATGTGACTTAGCCGAAACATAAGTTAGCCTTTTCAGACAGCCTCCCCAGCAAAGGCTGCAGTCTGAACCACGACATTAGCATTCCAGAATGTCAACTTCTCACCACCACCCCACCTGAGACTTCTTGCCCACTCACTGCAGAAACAAAACAAGTAGTCACAGAACATTATGATTTGTGGCTGGGTCTGGGCAAAAGTTTTCTGTAAATAATAAAACTTTAGTCCTCCTAAAGCTCTTCAATCATTTATGTTTAATACAGCAGCAGTATCAGCTGTGGAAAAGAAAATGTCATGGTGATATGTCCAGTAGATAAAGGACTAGAAACCCCATTAAAATTCTCTATGCAGCCTAGCAGGAATGTGGACTGTAATTTTTCCAGCTTCCAGGCTAGTGGGTGCACAGAGAAAGCTCTGACAATTTGCTGTGGACTCTGTCCTATTTGCTGTGAAGGAGCATTCCCAGGAGCAACCATGGGAACTGAGGTACATCTGGATCCAAGGAAGGTGCCCTAAACATGAGGTTAGAGTGTTGCTTTCTTGCTCTCTAGCACTATTTGAGTCTTTTAGAAAAAGTAGAATGACTCCAGCAGGGTAGGGCAGATGGGTACATTTTAGGGTGTTCAAAATGACCTCGAAATACTCTGTAAATATTCCTGAACACCCCTCAGAATACCCACCAACCTTGAACAGTCAGCTGGAAGGGTGAGGCAGTCCCAGACTGTTGGTGTGATCTGAGCCTAAAGTGCATTTGCACTTGAATTCCTTAACTAACAGCTCAGCTTCCTTTCACAAGAATTTTTGCATGGTTTTTCATTCAATCAAGAGTATCTGCTATCAGTTATTTTAAGGGACTCTTGCTATTGTTGGGTTTTTTGGTACCCTAGAGTGAAAACTGTTCCTAATTTTAAAGGACTATCCTAGATTTCATTCATTTCTGTCATGAATAAAGCTGAATCAGTTAATCAGAGCTCCACAGAATACTCTCTCAGCGTAGAACAGTCCTGTTTTCAGCGTAGTAAACATTTTAAACCCCAGAGTTTTAAGAAAAACTACTCGCACAGAAAAATCCCGTTGTGGTTTAAGAACACAGTGTAAGGGCCCTGTCTGAAGTGTAATTCAGAGATGCACTTTCATGTTCCAGACTTTAACTGTTAAAAATTAATATTCTTTGAGCATCTGTTCCTGCATTTGTAGCCCAGTAAGAAAATACTATGCAAAGAAAAAGTATTCTGGACAATTTTATTAATGACTATGTAAAGAAGCTATGTTTCCCACATGTGTATAGTATTATGGTTTATTAGAAAGCTTAGGTCATACTATATATACTAGCTAGCCACTGTCCTTTGGAAGACCTCAATGTTTATGAGTGCAGACCTTCCTAGAGCAGTGTGGAAATTACCAACCAACCACAGAAATTACAAGTGGTTACAGTGTTCTGTTGTGTTGAGAAGACTGTAGAACAGAGGGCTTTGGAAACAAGTGGCAGCGATGGAGAAGGGGGTGATAGTCTCTCATCTTCTCAATGTCTCTTTGAGATGCAGCATCTTTGTGTGTTTCAGAAGAGTATTCTCGTAAGCAAAGGTGCTCTTAGACAGGGTGGAAAATCCTTCAGCTACAGTGAGACAACTGCTTGAAGGATGAGGAACCTGTCCAAAGTTAAAGAACTGAGTGAAGCTAAGAGAGGTACTATGACTACTCACTGCCTTAGAGGTATTTATATGTGGTGAGAGTTAGTCTATGTTTGTTGAAGATTGTTTCACTTTCCCAAATGAACTTGTTTGTTTGAGATGCTTTTTCAAAATTGAAATGTGTTTTTTAGAACATTAGTCTGGAAAAATTTACCTTGTAGATAGACTCTCAAGACTACCTTGAAGAAGAGTAGCTAGGACTGCCAGTATCTTAAGGGGGCCTACAAGAAAGCTGGTGAAGGACTTTTTAGGATGTCAGGTAACGGTAGGACTAGGGGGAATAGATTAAAACTAGAGATGGGTCATTTCAGAATGGACGTTAGGAAGAAGTTCTTCACCATGAGGGTGGTGAGACACTGGAACAGGTTGCTCAGAGAGGAGGTGGAAGCCCCATCCCTGGAAGTCTTTAAGGCCAGGCTGGATGGGGCTCTGAGCAATCTGATCTAGCGGGAGATGTCCCTGCCCATGGCAGGGGGGTTGGAACTAGATGATTTTTAAGGTCCTTTCCAACCCTGACAATTCTGTGATTCTATGACTAACTCATGTATTCATCCTTTCATATATAACAGTAATTTTTGGTTTGAGCAATCGCTGTATGGTATACAGCATCAAGGAATAATAATAATAAAAAGGTCTTTGATTCCTAGTATTCTTTATGTTTTTCTGGTTGATTTAACTGTCTCCCAAATGGATTGTGACTGCGCAATGACTTCGAGGGTAATGTTGCATCAACAAATCATAGAATGGTATAATAATTTGGAAGGGACCTCTGGAGTGCTCCTCTGCAGTAGTTTTTGCCTTGGAGTTGTGGGGAGTTCCTTGTTCGGCAAGGCAAATTTCTGCCACACCTGTATGATTTTCTGCATGTCTAAAAGGATTGTTCTTGTCTTTGAGAAGGCTGTTGTACCACACTCCAAAAATAGTTTTTTGCATTCCGAGTAGAGAAATGATTTTGCCTGGATCAGAGAACATAGCAATAATAGCCATAAAGATTACTGCAGTTTTTGCAGAAGAAGGTTCTTAAATACCTGGAGTTGTCTGTCAGATGCAACAAAGCATGCAAATGAACTAGATTATAAAAATAATTCTAACATATAATTTTATGAACACAATCCCTGAAACTCTTTTTCATCTCTAAAAAGTGAAGATACAGAAAATTACAAGGCACAATTATTTACTGTTACAGAAGTAACACAAACACGCTAAGCCATCACCCAAAATCATTCACATAGATCGGGATAATAAATGAAGCTCTTCTATTTTCCAAGAAATGAAACATTTTGGTACAGCACAAGTTTCATGTACTGCCAGTAAGGTATTATTTCCTTTTCCAACCACATAAATAAATAAAGGCATAATGGAGAAAGGGCAAATTATTTTCTGCAGTCCTGGGTGCATCAATTAAAAAAAAAAAAGTAACAGTGTTGTTGATAGGCACAGCTTAAATGAAAAAATTGATTGTCATCATGGTTGTTTTTAAGAATACTTGTAAAGTAAAAAATCTGCTATAGTCAAGGTATTTAAACTTGGAGATGTATTTTCATTTATGAGTGGAGATGATGGTGTTAACTGTAGAGATACTACTCTATCAACAAATGGTTTAAAATGAGAATGAATATACACTTTGAGCTAATTGGCCATTTCATAAGCTGTGTAATACAGCAGAAAACCCTATGTTTAGTTATTATTTTTCGTTGAAAATTGTGTAACAAAACTTCATTTTTTTCCTCATTTGGTGGGAGAGTTACAGATGTTTCATTCTCTAAAGTTTGAATGAATGAAAATCTTGAACCAGATACCTGCAATGATGATTTTCATAGTCTTCAACTGCATGAACCCTAAAATAGTCTCCATTTTATTGGGAGTACATTGAAGAAAGATTTTGTACATTAGGTAAGGTGCATTTTTAAAGCTCTTTAAGAATTACGAAGTTCTTAAGATGATATAATTTCAGTGACTATTACTTACATTTCTTTCTTCATACTGTTATATGCTTTAAAAAAAATTTCTAAAATTAAAACCTATTCATATAGATTGCACTGAGCTTTATGATTCAATGCATTTCACTGAAGATTAAATTATGGTAAAGACATGATGACACTTTTTTATTACAAGTGTAACCCTGATTTAAAAACTATCATGGCAAAACAAATAAAGAAGTAAATAAATACACATTTTCTAGGAGATTTCACAATGTCATTAAATGAACAATCACTGCCACCCTATTTAAACACATCCTATAAAAAAAAAAGATGATTTATAAAAAAATTGTAAGCATTATTGAAAGACTGAAAGTTCACAGAAAGATGTGCACGGTTTCTTTGTATGAAAGGTATTATCTACTAAGAGATTCATACATCTTTTTTTTGTGCAAACTTCAGGTATTTTAAGAAATAGTCTATTTTTCTATTATTCGGTCTTAGTGCTGTAAATTTCTTAATATTTGTGGAAGGAAAAATTTAAATGTTTTTCTTCCTAGAGTAAACAGCCTTGGACAGGTGGCAACAGTTTTGAATGCTAATTCTCTTTGTGCTAAAATCTAAAGTTAATGTCAACTGACCTTGTAGAAATTGTAATGAGCCAATTTAAAAATAACAGCCAAACAAAAATTAGGTTGCATTTCTATACTTTAAAGCTGATCATATAAGGGCAGTTTTAAACACTACATTTACGTTTGTGATAATTTTTTACTCTGAGGGCAGTAGAAATAGAAAAAAAGTATATGTTATGCTGAGGGCTTCTCCCCCACCCCCCTCAGAATGAATCTGTCTTAATACTGCTCTTATGTTAAATAATTTCACCTTTGCCTCTTTCCAAGACAGATGATCACTCTATCTCAGCCACTCCGGGTAGAACTGCTCTGTGGTCGTAAAGGCCCTTCCATTTGAAATTCAGGGTACTTCGTTTGCCTAATAAAAGCCTTACATAAAACCTAATTTTTGCATTTTCTGTCTCTAATTCTTTTGTGATCCTAAGCTCCCCTGGCAGCATGAAGACTGACTGAACTATGCCCAGGGGAAACGTTGCAGGTATGTTGAGCAATACATCTCAACAGCCAGTGCATTTAGATTATTGCCTAACGTAACCTGGTGGTTACAGTTTGGTTGTCTTCTGACCTTGCAGACGGCAGGAAGGTAGTATTACATAGGCATATTAAACTGCGGATTTGACATTTTTTATCTAATAATCACAAGCTGTAAGACATTTTAGAGACCGTACTCTCCAAATAGCATTTGCCACTGTCAGTTTCAGCTGTCAAGCAGGATAGAAATAAAATTGAGTGGGAAAAATCCTCTCTCATCAGAGAAATGGGGAAGGTAGAAAATATTTTTAATTTTTTTCTACTGTCACCATGCTGTTTGGGGAAAGGATGCCTTGCCTTAGTCCTTATGGATTCTCCAATTATTTGAAGAGCTGTAAACCTCCTCCAGATGGAGTTCCATGTGATGCTGAGTAAACAAAGTTGTCTATGGCAGCTGTGCTTTACAGTACTGTATAACTATGGGCCAGATCCAGTGACACACAGGGTTGTCTTCTGCAACACTGAAGTCTGTAAAGATTAGCTACTACCTCTGGCAGAAGAGGGTGCTACGCCTAAATGCATGTATAGACATTCTGTACAGAAAGTTTGCCTGCTCTGTTCACTAGAGTCTATTGGTAATGCCTTACTAAATACCTTGTTTGAAAAATATGAAATAAAGGGGTTAATTTGCCTTTGTCACTATGAAATGTGAAACAGTGTTCAGTATTGCGTGCTTACAGGCTTCAGCCTGCTTATGCTCATAGCAAACAAGATTAAGTGTCGTTAAGTTTTTATTTCAAGATATAAAAAGTTGAGAGGTGGGTGAAGCCACTCAGACTTGCAAAATATTAAGAAAAAACTTCACGTTAACAGCCAATATTATTCCCTTTCCTGTTAGCTCAGAGTGTTTCTAGAGAGGCTGGTTTTTGTTTTGCTTTTCTTTTAGAAAATCTTGTCTGACAGTCTTTTAGAGGGTACTGAGGATGATAAGTCTTGGAGGAAGACTGAAGAAGCCAGATACTAGGGATTTGAGTTATTGTGGTTGCTTTTGTTGAAGACAAAGCAATGCACACACAGAAGGAGGGGGGG